>CM031375.1:6064382-6664382 GCA_018208015.1 Medicago ruthenica | reverse complement strand
CACGTTCCTGCCACGTGGGTGTGGTCAAGCCCCGCTGTAACATTTCGGATAGATGAAGGGCCCCGATAGCGCATCTGGGGCGGGCTGTCCACGTAGAAACCCAAACTAATGGTCCTATTTGGACCCGTTTGCTAAGTCTCCCCCCACATTTCCATTATGGGCCGAGATCCTCGGGGAGGAGGACCAAGTCACCGCTCCAGGTGGCTTGAGAACCCCGAAAAGACCGCCCCTACCCGCCTAGGTCAGGGGATGTATAAAAGAGGCCGGAACGCCTCACAGAAAAAAGACATTCATTCTAAACCTAGAACCAAGCTCTTGAGTCCATCGATTGCTCAGGGGGTTGGAACGTTTGTTCTTTCAGCAGGAACAGTTGGCGCCCACCGTGGGGCCTCGGTAAAACTAACCTGGGCCACACCTTCTCAACCTTTTCCACCTCTCCTCCTTGTGGAGGTCACCGGGAAATCCGTTTCTGGCTTCATCGTCAGTTTCCGGCGAGGTGCTCATCGATTCGCCACAACCTCCTCGGCGTCTCCCTTGCCGAAACTCCAAGCTTCCTCAAAGCCCTTGGCGGCATTCCAACTAACGTTACGGTCGCCCGTTTCATGACTCAGCATTAAATCCGCCTTCGTCAGAATGTCGGTGATGATGAATTCGGTGGTAAAACTAACCTTCTCTGTTTTTATTAATACCAATAAGTTAATTCTGCATCAAACAATTTAAACTATCGTTGTTTCTGTGATATAAGTGTGTTCTGTTTGGATTCCGTATACTGTTGATTTGTTTCAAACGATGATTCTAAGTTAATTATTCAATCAGGGTGTATTCAATTATCTTTATATAATTGATATCCTATCAATTACGATATAGCCTTATCAGTAAGTCTGATTTGGTTCGGAATTGCAGTTCAAGGTCACGACAAAATCAATAAAACGTTCAAGAGGCATATGAAAATTTGCCCGTTTTTGGTTAAGCAAGTAGAAACTATTAGATAAGAAATATGCGTGTGCGCGTTTTCAAGGGATCTAGCACTACCTATGTTTATCGTTAAGGGAAGCGTACGACGCCAAGCTGTGCCGCCCTAAGTAGGAAATATTAGATTAAATGATTGGATCTGGTAGGGTCATGTAGGTTGGATTAGAGTGAAGAATTGAATTTGCTTATGAATACTTTGGCTTAAATCTTAGATAAAATTAAATAATTCTTGATCACGTATAGCTTGGAGCATGAAGATCACGGAGATTGATGGTAGATAATAGGCTGATGTCGTTCATGAGATTAGATTAGTTAGTGGTTTGATTTCTTGAGGTAGTACGCTGCATCCATGGAGGGTGATGCACCTTTTAGTTCTTCAAGGCTAAAAGTAATGAGGTTTCTATTATGCTCCAAGGAGACACTAGATAAGAGGTCTGTAATATTTTAGATGAAATTTTAGATGTGATGGAATTTATCTCCTTTTGGCCTAGCTTGACCTTGTTACATATGTAAGGAATCTTGTGTACTATGTAGCTGCACTGCCAAACTCAGCTAAGAAACATTTATAACTAAGACTTTGGATATTGGAGTTGCTAGATTTTGCGAGAGTTTAACGTGATATCTTAAACAATTCGGTGTATTTATGTTAAGATGCATGATATGAAAATTCTTCGGTGTAGTTATATTTCTAGATCTTTCCCACAGAGGTCATGACAGTGAGGTGCTTAGCATAAGTTAATTATTTAAATGGTTATATCATTGTTGGCAAGTGTTTGACTTGAATTTGGATTTTGACAATAACAAGTTCTTAGAATAAATTAAATCATCCATATTTGTAGAACAACCTCCTTACCGGTAGTCAAGGGATTTTGAACTGATCAGATAAAGAGGCTAGTTAGTCCCAAGTTAGTAGAAAGAGAAAGGGTATAACGTAAAAGAATGAAGTGGAGGAATTAGTCGAAATTTAATAGAAACATGAAGAGGAATACAGGCACATAGACACATGTTCTCTTGCATCTCTTTTATAATTTCAAAACAAGGAAGAATAAAAAATAATTCAGGTGAATAAAATGAAAAACGGTCTTTCGTCATTATTTGATTTCTTACATTGGATTTGGTTATATTTTTCTATCATTGATTATCACTGGTGAAAATTGAATTGTTAAAGAAAGGATTCACTTATGTTTGTTGGAAAGCACTTAATGTCTATCATTTGCTGCCTATCCTCACAGCGGCCTACACTACTACATACTCGTTTAGCTTTGTTGGCAGGCTCTATTTTTTAGTTAAACAAGCAGATTCATGAAGGTGTACAAATCACCAAAACCATAGTTGAAAGGATCGAATACCTCGTTTTATACGGTGCAAATCTCTCACAATGACATGATCCAGCCACCAAGATAATTCAGTTCATATACAATCATGCCACCAGGAATGCACTCGGTTAAGCGCTCAGAACAGTGAGAACCAAATAGTCAGGGCGTTGTCCAGAAGATAATTAACAATCAGGTTCTATCTTCTAAATCTTTTCTGCGTAGGACTGATATGTATCTATGACATTTCCAGTACAATCATTTATCCAATTCACAACTCGAATCCTCAAACTTTTGGAAAACTTTTATCAATATTGTTTATTATACGATTATTTTTTGGTGCATATAGACATCATTTGTGCATAGTCTATTTTGCATAACATGTGGTGATTCAAAACCGACTCAAGCTATATCATTGACTTCCTAGTACTTTCAGCAACAATATGCTGCATTTAATCTGATGGACGCGTTGGCGGAAGGAAATGAAGAACATTAAATAAAGGAGTAGCTATGAATTTCGGCGAGAAGGAAGAAAATAATACAACCATAGTTATAAACCATGGAACGTGTTCCGTTACTTTTTGAAACAAGAATCGTATGCACTGTATCTCTAAGTTTTCATATATATACTGTATTTATGATATTATAGGGCATTGTAAATTTACAAGTAGCTAACATAACTTGTTCAAGCATGTATATTAATATCCTTACAAGTAGCTAACATAGCTTAAGGCGATAAGACCCTTGTGGCACTAAGACCTACAACTTAAGGCGATAAGACCCCTGCGGCGCTAAGACCTATCACTAAAAGGCGATAAGACCCCTGCGGCACTAAGACCTATCCATAAAAGGCGGTAAGACCCCTGCGGCACTAAGACATACAACTTAAGGCGATAAGACCCGTGTGGCACTAAGACCTACAACTTAAGGCGATAAGACCCCTGCGGCGCTAAGACCTATCACTAAAAGGCGATAAGACCTCTGCGGCACTAAGACCTACAACTTAAGGCGATAAGACCCCTGTGGCGCTAAGACCTATCCATAAAAGGCGGTAAGACCCCTGCGGCACTAAGACCTACAACTTAAGGCGATAAGACCCCTGTGGCGCTAAGACCTATCACTAAAAGGCGGTAAGACCCCTGCGGCGCTAAGACCTATCACTAAAAGGCGATAAGACCCCTGCGACACTAAGACCTATCCATAAAAGGCGGTAAGACCCCTGTGGCACTAAGACCTACAACTTAAGGCGATAAGACCCCCTGTGGCGCTAAGATCTATCCATAAAAGGCGGTAAGACCCCTGCGACACTAAGACCTACAACTTAAGGCGATAAGACCCCTATGGCACTAAGACCTACAACTTAAGGCGATAAGACCCCTGCGGCGCTAAGACCTATCACTAAAAGGCGATAAGACCCCCGCGGCACTAAGACCTATCCATAAAAGACGGTAAGACCCCTGCGGCACTAAGACCTACAACTTAAGGCGATAAGACCCCTGTGGCACTAAGACCTACAACTTAAGGCGATAAGACCCCTGCGGCGCTAAGACCTATCACTAAAAGGCGATAAGACCCCTGCGGCACTAAGACCTATCCATAAAAGGCGGTAAGACCCCTGCGGCACTAAGACCTACAACTTAAGGCGATAAGACCCCTGTGGCGCTAAGACCTATCCATAAAAGGCGGTAAGACCCCTGCGGCACTAAAACCTACAACTTAAGGCGATAAGACTCCTGTGGCGCTAAGACCTATCACTAAAAGGCAGTAAGACCCCTGCGGTGCTAAGACCTATCACTAAAAGGCGATAAGACCCCTGCGACACTAAGACCTATCCATAAAAGGCGGTAAGACCCCTGTGGCACTAAGACCTACAACTTAAGGCGATAAGACGCCACTAAGGCGATAAGACCCTGTGGCACTAAGATCTACAACTTAAGGCGATAAGACCCCTGCGACGCTAAGACCTATCACTAAAAGGCGATAAGACCCCTGCGACACTAGGACTTATCCATAAAAGGCGGTAAGACCCCTGCGGCACTAAGACCTACAACTTAAGGCGATAAGACCCCTGTGACGCTAAGACCTATCCATAAAAGGCGGTAAGACCCCTGCGGCACTAAGACGACAACTTAAGGCGATAAGACCCCTGTGGCGCTAAGACCTATTGATGACAGTCAGTCATACACTTTTTAGAGTCACTTTTAGTTAAGTTTTTAGTCTATTTTTATTAGTTTAGTATTTAATAGAGTCACTTTAAATAAATTGTCGTTTTTTTTATTTATTGAATCAAACAGTGAATTAGCTGTTATTACTCAAAACAAATAATGATTTGATGACATATGTTGGTCCAATAAAAAAAGACAAGAAACAAGTGGCCTACTATTGGAAAATGCTTGCTGGCGTACAGAAATGAAAAACATGGATTGGCATATTAGCAAAAGGTGCTTTGGGAATAAAGAAAATATTGGGCTTTGACCCAACCAATTGATGTTGACCCGAGAAAAAGAAGACTTTGGCAGCTTGATACAAGGGATATAAAAGAAGCTAGCCGAACAGGGAGAAAAGGCATTCACGTTTTGGCAGAGGAGAAGAATCAGGTTTTGGAAGTGCACGCCGCACAAGGGGAAAAGACTGATGAAATGGAAATTCAACACTAGCTATCTGAATTAAATTGAAGTGCAAAGCCAGCAACGACGGAACTTTATCGGTTTATTGTCTTTACTATGTTGTTTATTCCTTTTATTATGTTTAGTTAATTTCCTTTGATTAGGTCTTAGATGATTTTAATTTGAGCTGTTTGAATCATGTGATTGTCTAAACTCTTTTCAATGCAATTACAATTCTAGTCTTATTCAGAATTATTTGTTTTTAATGCTTTTTTTATACTGATCATATATAAAATGATTTCAAATATCAATTGACTATTGACACTAGCTATTGAATTGGACCTAATAATTCCGGTTAATTTAACGGGTCAATCTAGGGATAGATGATTGTTAGGTTATGACATAAAAATTAACGCTCATATAAAACCTTCAACGGTTACAGACTCACCTAAGGAATTAGGGTGTTGTAATTTGAGAAGAGAGTTCTGAGTCAAGGGATTGATCAAAACTATTTTGTTAATTTGTCGTGAGACTAGGAGAATAATTGTAGAGACTAGGTGCAATTTACCAAACAACGAGAATTAATTGATTCGAAAGACCTGATCACTTTTTCTCTGTTATTTTCCAAAACAATTTATTTTTAATTTTATTTTTATTTTCTATTACTCAAATATATGCTCAACATACCTCATAGTTGTTAAATCCTTATTAAAACTAAATTGTCGAGTTGAGATTGAAACAATCCCTGTGGACACGAACTTATAAATTTTATTACTTCGATGCATTTTTAGTACACTTGCTAAAAGTCTATCACCTATCACTAAAAGGCGGTAAGACCCCTGCGGCACTAAGACCTATCACTAAAAGGCGATAAGACCCCTGCGGCACTAAGACCTATCCATAAAAGGCGGTAAGACCCCTGTGGCACTAAGACCTACAACTTAAGGCGATAAGACCCCTGTGGCGCTAAGACCTATCCATAAAAGGCGGTAAGACCCCTGCGACATTAAGACCTACAACTTAAGGCGATAAGACCCCTGTGGCACTAAGACCTACAACTTAAGGCGATAAGACCCCTGCGGCGCTAAGACCTATCACTAAAAGGCGATAAGACCCCTGCGGCACTAAGACCTATCCATAAAAGGCGGTAAGACCCCTGCGGCACTAAGACCTACAACTTAAGGCGATAAGACCCCTGTGGCGCTAAGACCTATCACTAAAAGGCGGTAAGACCCCTGCGGCGCTAAGACCTATCACTAAAAGACGATAAGACCCCTGCGGCACTAAGACCTATCCATAAAAGGCGGTAAGACCCCTGCGGCACTAAGACCTACAACTTAAGGCGATAAGACCCCCGTGGCGCTAAGACCTATCACTAAAAGGCGGTAAGACCCCTGCGGCGCTAAGACCTATCACTAAAAGGCGATAAGACCCCTGCGGCACTAAGACCTATCCATAAAAGGCGGTAAGACCCCTGCGACACTAAGACCTATCCATAAAAGGCGGTAAGACCCCTGCGACACTAAGACCTACAACTTAAGGCGATAAGACCCCGGTGGCGCTAAGACCTATCACTAAAAGGCGATGCCCTACCACAGTAAAATGTCTTTAGGTCTTTTAAAAGACTTGTTTAAAATTCCACTAAGTTCCTTGATTAAGTTCAAATATCGCGCCCTAGGTGGCATAGACACGGTACAGTTTTTCCAAAGTGGCCTGTCGAGGTAGCGCAACATCACGCCATAGGGAGTTCGGGATTGAAACAATGCTCAGAGTGAAGACACTCCACCTAAGCTCTCGCCTGCTAAATTTCATGATAAAAGTAAATGTATAAAAGGCATTCCACTGAGATCGCCATTCGACTTAGATAGCCCATGAATCACTCGTTCAAAGGCGTTATCATTAAAAGGTACAATGTTGGACTAAGATTAAGAGTTCAAGTCGAATAAAAGGAGTGTACCGCCAACTTCTTGGCGACATCGGTGTGTCAACATTTGCTTCAATCACTTCGCCTCTTTGAGCCTTGTGCTTGGGGGGCTGTGTACCATCATCTTATTCCTCTCAGAACACGCGGCAGCCTTCTCCGACAAACTGGATCCCGCTCCCCACGTTCCTGCCACGTGGGCGTGGTCAAAGCCCCGCTGTAACATTTCAGATAGATCAAGGGCCCCGATAGCGCATCTGGGGCGGACTGTCCACGTAGAAACCCGAACTAATGGTCCTATTTGGACCCGTTTGCTAAGTCTCCCCCCACGTTTCCAATATGGGTTGAGATCCTCGGGGAGGAGGACCAAGTCACCGCTCTAGGTGGCTTGAGAACCCCGAAAAGGCCGCCCCTACCCGCCTAGGTCAGGGGATGTATAAAAGAGGCCGGAACGCCTCACAGAAAAAAGACATTCATTCTAAACCTAGAACCAAGCTCTTGAGTCCATCGATTGCTCAGGGGTTGGAACCATTGTTCTTTCAGCAGGAACACTATTCCTTATTTTGAGTCTGTTGAGTCTACTACTTCTCCATCTTCTGACCCACCAGCAGTGGTAGATACGTCCTTTCCAATCAAGTCTCCTCCACCTATTAACCAGTATGTCATCACTTATGAGAGAAGGTTTGAACCACATGCTTTAGTTCCTATTCCAAATGTTTCGTCCCTTACTTGGATATTAAGAATGCATTCTTGCATGGTGACCTGGAGGAGGAAATTTACATGGAGCAACCTCCTGGGTTTGTTGCTCAGGGGGAGTGTAATCTCGTATGCAAACTTCATAAGTCTTTGTATGGTTTGAAACAATCACCTCGGGCATGGTTTGGAAGATTTAGCAAAGTCCTGTAGCAATTTGGGATGATCCGTTTGAGGCAGATCACTCTGTTTTTACTAAATGCTCCTCATTAAATAAATATATCTATCTCGTGGTTTATGTTGACGACATTGTGATTACAGGTGATGACAATGAGGGTATCAAACCGTTAAAACAACACTTATTTCAAAACTTCCAGACTAAGGACTTAGGTCCTCTTCGTTACTTTCTTGGCATCAAAGTAGCTCAGTCGAAGTCAGGTATTGCTATCTCTCAAAGGAAGTATGCTCTTGATATCCTGGAGGAGACATGTCTTACATATTGCAAACTAGTTGATACTACTATGGACCCTAATGCAAAGCTTCTTCCTAATTAGGGGGAGCCTTATACCGACCTAGGCATATATCAAAGACTTGTTGGAAAGTTGAACTATCTCACCATGACTAGACACGACATATCTTTTCTAGTCAGTGTAGTAAGTCAGTTTCTCAACTCTCCTTGTGACAACCATTGGAATGCAGTGATTTGAATTCTTAAGTACATCAAATGATCATCTGGAAAGGGGCTTGTTTTTAGTGATAAAGGCAACACTGATATCATTGGATATTCAGATGCTGATTGGGCAGGAGATACTAGTGATAGACGGTCTACATCAGGTTATTGTGTTTTCATTGGTGGAAATTTGATCTCATGGAAGAGCAAAAAGCAAACTGTTGTTGCTCGTTCAAGTACAGAGGCTGAGTATCGAGCCATGGCTCATGCCACATGTGAGCTTTTGTGGTTGAAGCATTTACTTCAGGAACTTCATTTTTGTGAAATTGGTCCAATGGAACTTGTGTGTGATATCCAGTCAGCTTTACACCTCTCATCCAATCCAGTCTTTCATGAGAGGACAAAGCATATAGAAGTTGATTGTCACTTTCTTAAAGAGAAGATTATCACCGGAATCATTAGAACCTTCTTTGTCAATTCCAAGGACCAACTTGCTGATATCTTTACTAAATCTCTACGAAGTCCTCAGATAACTTAAATATGTGACAAGATGGATGCCTATGATGTATATGCACCACCTTGAGGAGGAGTGTTGAGATATTGTGTGATTGTGTTTTGATTATATTGATTTATGTTTCCTTTCTTAGATATTTTCTTCCTTAATCAATGGAAGTGATTGAGAGGCTCATGCTTATATATGGTTGCCTATTCACCTCACATTCAGTACAGAGAATATGTTTTCAGTTTAAAGTAAGTACTAGTAATGTTTGTTTCTTTAGATTCATCTTGTTAATGGCTCAATCAGATTGTATTTAAAGTTATACCGATAACTTAGGTAGTACGAGATGAAGACCTTGCACAACATATTGGAAAGGATATATATTTTGATCTTGTAGACCCTGACAAAGTGAGCAGTTTTCGTGTTCCCAAGAATACGACATTTAAAGATTTCAAAGTATCATCATTAGATAGGCAATTACCTTGTCAATAATTGCATTAACTTTTTGTACCATCTTCTCAAATTTTTTATACACATAAAGAGTCATGGAAGTTGGGAAAGTTTAGTTTGTGAAATGCCCATAAGAAAATCATTATTTTGATGTATCCTCATAGAGAACAATTTTTTAAAAACTGTACTAAAATATTAAAAGCATGATGCTTTTAGTTGGAAGAAGAAAAAAAATCCTCGTCGGTTTTTACACTTTTGATTTTGTAATTTAAAATATATTTTATAATGTCTTTTTGTAAGTTTGATTTTCTATTTGATTGTTAATGTGATATGTAGAAATTGTTTGCTAAAGAGTTTGACATACCGGCTCGATTCCAGCGCTTTTGGTAAATGAGACGAACAGAGGGCCTAAGAAGGGTAAATTCATTTGCTTTATGTTGGATTTGTTCATGACATTTTATACCAACAATGAATTCTACGTGTTTGCTTTGTTCGTCTTTATCGTTATGTTTTCCATCCTCGACCACCTTTAATTTTTTTTTAATGAAAAATATTAGTAGTTAGTTTGTTAGATTAATATTTACTCATTTGTTCGAGTTTGAATCCAGAACCTCAAACTTCTTTTCACTTACCTCAAATCAGTTGAGCCACCCAACCCCCTACCTTCGACTACCTTCTTTTTTTTCTTTAAATTTTATAATGTATACAGGTATGCATCTAATATGGGTCTCAAAAAAAAGGGTCTAAATGTGGACATACCATTTTTAGTTATTTTTTAATAAAACATTAGATCTCTTTCCATTTTTTATATTAGGGCTAAGTGAAAAGAAAAAAATTTCGATTTAAGCCCTATATGAGTAAATACCAAAAGCGAACAAATGAGATTAAGATTTAAGCCCTACATGCAAACCATTTGTTAGATTAAGATTTATATAATCTGAATATTTTTGGAAATTTATTTTCTGATTTTTATTTTTTTTAATTTATTTTTAGATTTTTTAATTTTTAAAAATAATTTTCATAATTTTAAAATTGTTTTTAAATTTTTTAATTAATTGAAAAGCCACATGGCTAAAGTTGCACAACAACTGTCATGTCTGCGCCAAACTGCCACCTAGCGCTTTAAGTGAGCTCAGGGACCTTTTTAAAAGAAATACAATTTTGCAAGGACCTTTTTTAAATTTTTTTTGCAAGAACCAAAAGTCAAACAAGTCCTATTTGTAGAGAAAATTTGCATATATAAGCCTAAAATCAATTATATTACTCAAAAGTCAAAACGGTAAGGGTTCATCTTTGCACCCTTTTTAATAGGTCCGTATCAATGCACAAATGGATATGCAATAAATGCAAGTGGTTTTTGTATGATTATTTTGGATTGCAGTTTTTTTGTTCTTTTTCATAATAGTTGGAGAGGAGATTCACTGTTTGTGCAGCACATCAATTTCTCTATGATCTAAAGTTTTTTCAATATTTTCTTATTTTTATTCAAATTGCAGGTTGGACAGATTGTATTGTTTTTGGAAGTGGAGCGTGGGCCGGTAACATTTAAACAGTGAAGTTGTATCCTATTTTGATGTTATGTAACATCATTCAAGCAAAGTCATGTTAACAAACTACGTTATTATTTAGTTTGTGCTGTCTGATTTAGCATTGGATTTAGCAAGTGTTTGTTTCTGCGGTAGGTTTTAGCCAGACATGTTTTTTTTTTTAAGCTACACTTTATAGCTTCTTGATTTTAATGGTAGAACGCAAGCTGGCTGGACGCGCGACTGTGGTGGATAGACATGGATCCGAACACGCTATTAATTTATATACACTGTCGGTGTTATTTTTTTTTTTACATTGTCAATCAATTATAATCGTCAGATTATTAAAAATATTTGACTTAAATTATTGTGATTTGCTGACATTCTAAAACTTTATATACACTGACAATGTATAAAAATTAAACTCTTCATGATTTATCTGTTGTACAACATAAAAATTTCAATTTGTAGTGCATCCTTGCATGTTCAGAAGCAATATTCTTCGTTATTTAGTTTGGGTCAAGCAGTCATGGTTTCAGTTGTTTAGTAACCAAGCTTGTGTGTGATTAATTGCAAATAAAGTGCATCATGTTCTATGGAAATCAATCATTCTTGCATATGACTTACCAGAAGGGAAAGAGCCTTTTCTTTTGTCATCTTTAGGTGCTGGATCTTCTAATCTCTATAGGTGACTTTAATCATGTCGCGATACTGAGTTAATTGTGTGTATTGTTTTGCAGGAAATTAAGTTTGAAGCAAATGTCATGTGTGAGCCTGTTGACAAGAAATTAACATTTCTACAAAGCAAGGTATAGTACATATCCAGTTGTTGCTCACTAAGTTACTGTATCATTGGTTTTTATATTGATTTGTTTTTCAATGAATGCAGTTAAACAATGGTGCTATTATATGCTTTCAGAAAGCTTCTGCAATGGATAACGAGAAACAATGTGCCTTCATACTTGGAATATGTGCACAATCGCCAGGTATTTTCTTTTTGAGGTTTATTTCAAGGCAATTAGTTTTGTTTGATGTGATGCAAAAAGGAAAGCTACTTATTATTTATTCTTATCCCTTTTCTAGGCTTATCTTGAACTGAACTCAGTTTCTTGTTTCCTTGTTCAGGTTCCTTTTTGTCTCTCAGACATAGAATCCAAAGATGAAAGATGAAGAATCATTAGAGGAGCAAAACGAAGACATTATAGCCAAAGAAACGAATGTTGACAAAAACATATTGAAGCTCAACAGTCAAAAGGGAAAATAGAGACCACTCATGGTGTAGGTAGCAGCAAATCTAACACTTCAAAATTAGTCAGCATAGACTTGGAAGAATTTGATGCTATGGTAGATGTGGATGTCATTGCCGCAATTGACAGAGTTTTATCAGAAGGGATTACTCTTTCCATAAAATCCCAGCATGCTGTCCAAGGACAAGAATACTCAAAACTGGATCCCAATCTCCCTGAGCAACTTCTTCAGGAATTAAGGGATATTGCTTTTAAAGGAGACTTGGTTGAAAAATTTAAAGAAGGTCTCACTCCTAAAGTTAACTTCAATGCAGTCAAGGAAAAAATTGGCGCTAATGCTGACGCGTTCTCCTCTCTCCAATTAGAACAAGTCAGTGCTGTTGTTAACCTTCTCAACAACATTGTGAGGATGCTTGAAAAACTTGAAAATTTGAAAAAAGAGCTAGACTTAGCCAAGAAGAGCACTGACCAAGATAATGAAGCATTGAAGGAGACCAGAAAGGAAATATTGAACACAAAGACTTCCTTCACCAACCACCAAACACAACTCAACTCTCTTGATGCTCAAATTGCAAAACTACAAGAAGACCGATAACATGTAAAATGCACTACTATTTTGACTCAATTTACACATGTTTTAACCTTGATATTTTAGATTTTTTGCAATGTTATGCTAGTATTATACGTCCATTTCAGGTATCTATTGATTAAAAGTCCCTACGAGTCAAAATGATGAAAAAAACGGTGAAA
The DNA here is from genome assembly GCA_018208015.1 of Medicago ruthenica. Taxonomy (NCBI): domain Eukaryota; kingdom Viridiplantae; phylum Streptophyta; class Magnoliopsida; order Fabales; family Fabaceae; genus Medicago; species Medicago ruthenica. The sequence goes on along the minus strand of CM031375.1, from coordinate 6,651,735 downwards.
AAAGGAAGAAAAGTCAAAGTCACCAGAAAGTCAACTTTTCAAGGGTGCTGGTTAACGTAGCCATGACGGCCGTCACCACCCATGACGCCCGTCATGGTGTCAGAAGCAGTTTTCCCCACTAGCTCTATTTTCTCCACCTTTTGGGACACGATTCAAAGGCACTACAGAGCATACTTTGGCCTATAAATAGAGGTTGAAGAATCATAAAAAAGGACGAAGCTTTTTAGAGAGAAATTAAGTGATTTAGAAACAGCTTATTTTAAGTGCTTATTGTAGTCTAAGTTTTGATTTTCTGCAACCGTATAATATTATAACCTGTAGAACTCCTATATTATTATTATTCAGTCAATTCCAATTCATATTATTTCCTTTTGCTTGCTGCTGCTACGTGTATTCAATTTCCAATTCTTACCTGTTGCTGCGCATATGAATTATACTTCCAATTAAAGAACTAGTCACCGTTGCTGCGTTTTTTTTAATTGGTGTTCCATTCAATTGGATTGTAGCTGTGCACTGTAGATGTGTGTGTATCTCTTTTAATTCAAAGTATCCAATTGTGTTTTTCAAAAATGTTTAGTAGCATGAAGAAAAGTATGCTTATTATAATTACCATGTTCGAGTAGATTTTTATAGAGGCCGGAATATGATGATTGTTGTACCAATGATACTCTATTAAGTTGTATGATTAAAAATTGTAAGAGAAATTATTTTTTAAGTCTAAAAATTCTGATTTTTAACGATAAATATTTACAGTGAAAGTTGAAATAACGCGATACCGGTTTCATCATGAAAGAGTGAAACCTGTATCTGACCGTAGAAAATTCAGAAATTGATTTTAAAATTCAGCGACATCGTTTTTATAATTAATTTAGAAATTACTAATTTTCAAAAACGCTATTTTAAACTCGTAGTCGGATACGCGAAAACGGGCGTCTGTGAGTTTAAAATACGGTTCCGGCTGTGCGAAAGCAAACGAAACCTTTAAATTAAATTTCTACTAAAATTAACTTTGCGTGCGTAAATTGATTATTTATCAAACAGAGTTTTTGAAGTTGTAAGGCGTACGCGTGAACGCGGTCGAATAGATTACAACGTCAAAAATTCGGTGTCGTACATGCGAAAACTGGCGACCCCTTTAATTAATCCTTTTTACGCGCGAAAATGTTTTCCTGTTATAATACTAAAATATAACTTAACAAGTATTCAAGGTCAACGCGAATTATATTCCGGTCTCTTGCCCTTAAAAATAATTAAAAACAACTTATTTTTCCAAATTTGCAACCAAATTAATTAGCATCGCCTTAGATAAACATCGTGACAATAGATAACGGTACTTGACGTTGGTCTCTGTGGGATTCAACATCTTTTATACTAAAACCGATATTTCCGTGCACTTGCGGACCTATCAAATGTTAGTTGATTAATAAATAATCTAGTTTGTTACAAGTTCTGGATTTCAGAGTCTGAAGTCTCAGAGTATGAAGTTTCAGAGTCTGAGGTTTAAGAGTCTGAAGCTTCAGAGTCTGAGGTTGTTAGAGTTTTTTGTATATATACCTTACACAGTGAATAAAAATCAATAAGTGAGTTGCCTTTCAATTTCTGTTACAACTTCTTTTCCCTCTCTCTCTCTCTCTGAGTGTAGTGTGTGTGGGAACCAAGTGAAAAACTCCATTGTTGCTCAAGCTCCAACAATTGGTATCCAGAGCATGGTTGTTGAAGCTTGACGATTGAAAATAATAGTGCAAGTGAGGTGAGTGAAACCTTCAACTGCGAAAAACACAGTGAGTGAGCAACAATGGCGAATCTGAACGGACATTTTTCGGTGACATTTCCGATTCTTGACGGAAGAAACTACGACCCATGGAGTATGAAGATGAAAGCGATTCTTGGCTCTCAAGATGTGTGGGATCTGGTGGTGAACGGCCTTGATCCGCTGCCGGAGAATCCAACAGTTGCGCAACAAGCGACGTATAAAGATGCGAAGAAGAAAGATTGCAAAGGCTTGTGTATTCTTCACCAGTGCGTGAATCAAGCAATTTTCGAGAAAATTGCAAGATCGGAGTCGAGCAAAGCGGCGTGGGACATTCTTGCGAATTCCTATGTCGGCGATCAGAAATTGAAGAAGGTGCGATTACAAACCCTAAGGAGACAATATGAATTGATTGGAATGGAAGAAAACGAAAAGATTGCTGATTACTTCACCAGAATTCAAACAATGACGAACCAAATGCGTTCTTGTGGTGAAACCTTAACTGATGAATCAATTGTGGAGAAGATTTTGCGATCTGTAAATTCAAGATTCGATCATGTCACGGTAGCGATTGAACAATCAAAGGATCTGTCAGAAATCAAATTGGAAGAACTTCAAGGCACTCTTGAAGCACATGAGCAACGAATGAATGAAAGGAAGGCTGCAAAATCAAGTGTTGAACAAGCATTGTTCGCACAAATTGGTAACACCAAAGGTGATAATCAACGAGGGCGTGGAAGAGGCAGAAATAATTACAGAGGAGGAAGAGGTAGAGGTAACAATTCTAATTCAAACTATGGTAGAGGAAGTGTTAGTAACAACATCAACAATGATAAGCAGAAGAGCAATAGCAATGAAAACTATAGAGGTAGAGGTGGTAGAGGTGTGAGAGGAAGAAGAGGTAGAAAATCTGATAAGAGCCATATTCAATGTTATAACTGCAACAAATATGGTCATTATGCTGATGAATGTTACAGTAACACCAATAATAATGATGCAAAATTGGCACAAGAGGAAGATGAGAAGGAAGAGGTTCTGCTGATGGTTGTAGAAGAGAAAATAAGTGAAGAAACATTGAATATGGTAACTGCAACAAATGAAGGTGATCATGGTGATGAATGGTTTCTTGACACTGGGTGTTCAACACATATGTCAGGCAGAAAAGATTGGTTTATTGAGATGGATCACTCTATCAAAAGTAGGGTGAGATTTGCAGATGATAGGACAATGAAGGTGGAAGGTGTAGGAAAAGTGAAGATTAAGAAGAAAGATGGCTCTGTGTGCCTCATATCTGGTGTGTTATATGTGCCAGGAATGAAGAGTAATTTACTAAGTATTGGACAACTCTTAGAGAAGGGTTACAAAATGGTACTAGAGTAGTTGGCAATGAAAGTTTATGAATGTGAGAACAGGCTATTGATCAAGGCAGTGCTGTCTAAAAACAGAACCTTCAAGGTTGAGTTAGAAGTTATGATTCAACAATGCTTGGCTACTACAATTAACAAGGATGAGTGGTTGTGGCACTTCAGATATGCTCATCTGAATTTTGGTGATTTGAATAAGCTACAAACCAAGGAGATGGTGAGAGGTCTCCCTCACATTTATGTGCCAAAGGATGTGTGTGGAGAGTGCATGGAAAGTAAGATGTCTAGAAGCTCATTTAATCAAAATATGTCCATCAGGTCTAAGAGAAAGCTGCAAGTGATGTTTTCTGATGTATGTGGACCAATTCAGAATAAGACACCTGGAGGTAACAAGTATTTTGTTACTTTCATAGACGAATTTACTAGAAAACTTTGGACTTACAACTGATCTTGTTTCTCTTTCTTCATCTTCTTCCTTCATGTCCTTAGTAATGTTCAACATAATCATCATACCAACCCATAAACAAAAACAGAAACACACAAACCCAAAAGAAGAAAAAAAAACCCTTCAATTATCGTCCACCACCGTTCTTCCTTCTAGTTCCACTACTCCATTTTCATTTCATTACTCTTCACTACAAAACCAACATCATCGTCACCACTGTTCTTCCCTCTTATAGACTGTATTTATCACCATTCCCAGAAGAAGAAAAAAAATCACCCTTTTAATGTTTTTTTTCCTCAATCTTCGATCTTTTTCTCTTTGACCCTCTTATAGATCGTGTTCAGATTCAGATTCAGATTCATTCACATAAACATGAGATTCAGATTTAGTCTCCGAATGAAGAATCGAAGCGAGATTATCAAGAATTGATGGGCTTACGACATGGATGGATCACAGTGGTTGGTGTGGGAGGCGGTGGAGGAGTGGACAGTGATGATTTAGTTGGTGGTGGTTGTTTCATGGAGAAAATGAGAGAAGGAGAGTGAGTGTTGCTCTGGCTGGGTTCTGTGTTGTATGTGATGCTTGAATTATGGTGATTTATGTGTATTAAGTGTGTGTGGTTGCTGGTTGTAATGGAGGCAGAAATGAATCCGATTTTCAAACTTCATAAAATGAATTTAATTGAGGAAGAGATGAATTAGGGATACAAGTTCTAACTTTGTGAATTGTTGTGTTTCAATTGTAGTTTTCTTTTTTTATTAATAATGGGATTTGATTAATTTGAGATTTTAGTGAATGGTGAAAGATTCAATTAATTTTTGTTTTTTTTTGGGTTTGTTTGTTCAATTTTTTTTGGGATTATATGAACTTAATAATGACGAAGATCAAGAGGAAGAAGAGGAAGGGGAAGAAGAAGAGGAAAAAAAACTTGGTGGTGGTGGTTCACTGTTGTATACAATAGACATGCAATCGAATGGTTGAAATCATATCAAAAATATCTAACATTAAAAAACTAACGGAGGACCAAAATAGGTAACGTCATAATATATAAGGACCAGTTTGAGACCATTATGAAAAAAAGAATTAAGTTAAGGGATCGAATGATCAATTAAGCCAAAAAAATATATTATAATCTATACGTGTGGAACCTATTAAATGTAAGTGTAAATGAGGTAAAGTATGGGACCCAAGCTAGAGCACCCCTGTATTTACCATTATAATTTATATGAAATGTAAGTAAAAAACAAGGAAAAATTATGAACATAATTTTTCGGGCTATATATGTAGACACAGAACACATATTCAATGAACAATAAAGTGATTGGGGTTTCACGTCCTTCATACTTCTTGTTACTAAATTGCATGATCCTCGTAGAGGGTATCTTATGAATGATATTCTTGTAGTTGAAGCAACATGCAATGTGGATGACAAAGACACTTCTGAGCATTTAAGGGTAAGTAGATATTCGTATGTACTTTCAGGGTATCTTATAAAGGTGTTCTAAGCTTGTTTCCCTAGAAATTTGTTTTGTTTGGTGTCTTTATAAACATGTTGTTAATTCCTCCTTGATGAAGTGTCAACATCTATCTATATGTGTTTGATATCTATCATGTTGAAATGGGTTGCATGCAATTCTAATGGAAGAAGTATTATCACATATAGCCTCGTATAATCTTCGTACTTTACTTTGAGGTCATGAAGTACGATATTCATCCATATAGATAGAGTTTTTCTGCCTCTACACTTGATCTTGCAACTACATTCAGCTTTTACTCCTCCATGTCATTGATTTTCTTCCCAAAAACATGCAACACCTTCAATTTTCTTACAAGAGATTTAATGCCCTATAAGACATGTTTCCCTTCATTGTCAAAGTATTGAAATTTGAATGTCATCCGAGAGGGGGAACCAATGTGTATCCAAAGTGGAGTCATCAGCAGAATCTCAATTTGACATTCTTTCTAGCCTACTTAAATGCCTTTAGTTTGTAAAATCATTATGAAATTTCATAAGTTCGATTACTAAGCTGTCAAGCTTGAACACGTTTAGTGTATTGATCTGGAATGTAAAAGCAAAAACTAAAGAACAAAATTAAGCATAATGGCATAAATATTTGATGCAGAATGTGATGAAGTTCAAACACTAGATATGTTGTTCATTGATTCACCAAGTTTCACAAATACAAGTTATTTCTATTTTTTTTTTATAAAAGAAAAAAGTTATTTCCATTTCTATGCAAAACTGAAGGTCATTAAGTAAAGGGTAAAGATCTTTCTTACAATTGAAATAATAACAAAATTAATATGCAAATAGAAAGAGAGTAAAACCATCAAATTAAAAATTAACAAAGCATGATTCATATCATCACATGGCTTCTTGCTTTGTCATATGCTTGATAATAATTATTATATGCGCAGTTGATAAGCCACTTTAATTACAAGGTAAAATCATAATAACCATAGTAATTAAGATACATATCACCCCAATATAAAAACAATTAATTATTCATTCCTCCAATTGGAAGAAAGCTTTTCTTGTACTTTCCTACATGACAACCAGAACCTTTTACTTTAACGCCAAGCTCCTCAATCATGTTAGTATTTAAATCAACCCAAGCTAGTTTATGACCATTTTTCTTAAAGAAGACTATATTGCTCTTATTCCCAACTCCGATTGGATGCTCAATGAAAGGTAAACGCCTAACAAAAAAGAGTTTGGTCCATGATTCTCTAACACCAAGTTCACCCAAAATTGAAATGTGAAAAGCAGCCGTCTCTAAATAAGTTGAGATCAATGCAATAGACTCATTTAAAAGAACTAAGCGTCTCTCTACATATTTAAAATAATGAGAATTAGCATCCAAGTATAAGGGCATGGGTGTCGTAAGCAACATCTCATTGATGAAATCAAATGACACCAAACATTCTTCAACATCATTTGAACCATCAGTTCTTGCCCACCAATGACACATTCCCTTCATGTACACTCCAATACCCCGTGTTAGCGTATAGTAGTAAAGATTTGGTATATTGACATCAAGCTTCCTCCAAGAGTTACTTCTCTGAGAATATATCTCCCAGAAGGTTTCGTAAGATGACCTATCTTCATCTACATTATCCTCATCTTCATTTTCATCATCTTCAACTAGGGAAATTGAATCTACAAATTGAATCACTTTATAGTCATTTGCTACGTGATCATAACCAAATCCATGAAGATCATAACAAGGGATCCGATGAGGTGGTACAAACTTAAGAGGGCTGCGAGGAATGACGTTGAATTCACGAGTAGTTGGGTTCCACAATACAAGTTGTTTTCGACATCCTTGTTTGAGACAAAGAATGCCATTAATACTGACAGAACCCAAGATATAAATATTAGTATCATTCTCTTGAAAAGGAGCTGGCCAGTCTATTTTCACCTTATTTTCAAACCTATCGCCTGAGAGCAAATAAAACTCACAATGGTGTTCATCCATCAGCAGCTCATTATGATTTAGGACGAGATATGTATCATCGTAATGGTTACCACTAGACATCAAATTGTTAATGTATAGAGTCATGAAATAGGTGTTTTGAAATAAGAGTGCCCATGATTTGCATACACATGCGAATCGCCTCAAGGATTTGAGAGGCAATTTTGATAGAATAAAAAGTATGATATCATCAGGTAGATAGCTCCTAACCTTTTTGTTTGTGGCAGCAACTACCTCTGTTTCTCCCATCTTCGTTGCAGCAAATGGGTGAGAAAAAGATGTTTGCGGTCCCGAGTTTATGTTCCTGCCGTCAAAGCCAATACTGAAAGAGTATTTCAATCGCAAATAACTGTTCTAGTCTTCCAGCCATATGTACTTATAATAATAATTATTATAACGACCCGAAATTTACTGAAGCTAGCAAACCCCCTTTTTTTTTAAGGAAAAAGCTAGCAAACCCTAACGAGCAATGTTATCGCGAATATCTGTTACGACGTATCTATAAAAACAAAATATCGATATTTGCTAAAAAAAATAGAAGCTATTTGGAAGCAAAATTATCGCATATACTCCTACACCTAATCTTAGATGTAAAAGAGTAATAAGATATTTATACAATTATTTTCTGATAAGTTCTGAAATAATTCTCATATTTTTGTTGTGTTTTTACTCTATCTTTTTCTCCATCTCTCTCTCCCTCTATATATATTAGGGATACAAAATAGGTTGGATTTGTCGTGTTGACCCGTTTAAATTAACATGCCTTTTTTTAGCTGGGTGAGTTGAGATTTTGAACCCGCCATTAGGAGGGTGTGCCCACCACCTAACCTGCTAAAAAACGGGGCGGTGATGAGGCGGATTGGTTGGCCCATTGTGTTAAAATTTTAAAAAAACTATTTTTTTTCACTTCTTTTTATTTATAAGTCACAATCAATTTTCCAATTTTCTACTCCATATAGTGGAGAAAAAATTCATTTAATTTTATGACTTTTGTTTCAGTATTTTAGCCTCTTGTTTTCAATACTCAGTCAATTGATAACTCATGAAGTTTTTATTTTGGATGTCTTATTGATTTATTATAGATATTTAGATGATGTAATTTATATGTTTGGATGATAATTTTCATATTTTTAGTGGAGTCATTAGTTATATATTTGGATTTCCTTAAATTGACTTTAATTTACATAATTTTACATTGTTTTTGTGAAATTTTTTATTCATAAAATTTTAAAAAACACATTGACAGATCAACCCGCCGGTCGGCCATAAAATAAGGCGGGATGAGATTTTCAACCCTACATCTCTAGTTGGTCCGCCATGCTACTCATTTTTAGATGAGTTATTAAGGGGGCGGGGCGAGACGGAACTGGTTGCCCGTTTTTATACAATAAAAAGATATAATGTTGTCCCAAAATAATTATACAAATATCATTACTCGATATAAAAGTAGGTCCTTAGAGGGTGTTTGTTTCACGGACTTAAATTATTTCAAGGAATAAATTACAGGAGTATTAAAATAGGAATTTAATTCCTAGGTATTTTTTTTTTGTGAAAATAGTTTTTGACACATATTTTAATACTCCTAGAAAAATTGGCAGTAATAAATTTTTTTTAATATATATATATATATATATATATATAATTTTATGGGAACAATCATTCTCATCACCTTTTCACAAGGGAATAAATTTATGAGAATCATAGAAGTTATTGGAAGTTACTTAATTCCTAAAAACGTCTATACTTAAGAATAATGTTTTATCAACCTTGTAACAAACATGTCTATAGTCATTCCCTAACTCTGTGTTACCTAAAATGTAATTCTTAGACTTGAAACAAACACCCCCTTAATCAAATTAGACAAGATATGTTTTTTTTAAATGAGAATTTCTTTTTTCACCTTTATGATTCTTAAAAATCTATCCTATACAAGTGTTAATTAATAATTTATTGATTAATTTAACAATGGTTCTTTGACACACAACACTTCATTTATTTCTTTTTTTCATTGTCACCGAAAAAGTATATGTTAACAATGACTGACGTGAAAATCTTGATTGATTTAGTTCATTACATGATTAATGAATTACAACATATTGTCATATTCATTAACATCCAACTATAAACATAATCAACCACTTATTTGAAATGTGTTAGCCTTGATATGAAAATAAACAATGTTGTGTTTCAAAAAAACTAATGTTCAATTCTAGAAAAAACATTTATTAATCATCTACGAAATATAATTAACCACGTATGTGAACTGCTATAATCATGTAATAAATAAATAAATAAATATTGCTTTTTTTAAGGAAAATAAATAGTGTTGTGTGTCAAAATATCAGTGTTAAAAAAATATGATACCATTATCCACTTACTAAACAAAATTAACCAAGTATTTATATCAAAAAAACAAAATTAACCAGAGTTGTGTTAACCATCTAATTCAAGCGTGAACAATATATGTTGTTCCGTTTTGAGTCAAAAAATGTTCTCCCCCCACCCCACCCCGGTGTGATATTATTACAAGACATTGTATACAAGCTCTAGGTGTCTCCTTCCTTAGGGTATAATGCTAAAATGAATTATATTACCAAAAGTAAAAAAAGTCTTCTAGCACAAGAAGTGTTGAAGAAGACTTAAAAAGTTACATAGTTACTCACATAACAGAAGCAAAAACAAGCAACCACAAGCAAAAAGAAACATTAAGTTACAACCGTTGGTCAATGAAAAGGATTAAGCCTCCAATAAGTGTAGTCAAAATTGAACATAGCATACGTCTCAACCACCAAAATATATACCTAAAGCTTAACCTTTTCACCCAAAGAATGAATATCTTCCTCCTTATGCCGAAATATGTGTTTATTCCTCTCTTTCTAAATAACCCACACAACATAAAGCCATAAAATACAATATCTTAACCAAATTACTCAGTTAAATACAATAGAAAATTCGGACTTATGAAAACATTATTTCCGCAAGAAATATATAAAAATTCAGAGTAAAAAATCTCATATTATTAAATTTTTTTAAAACAATCTTAAGTCATTGTATTCTTACATGATATTTCAAAATTCACATACTTTTTATATAAAAATAATAATAATAAAATTTTTTAAAACCGAATCCGATACAATTCTTGCACCTTAAATATTTTACTAAGAGAAATGATATTTGCACAACCATTTTGTAGCAACTTGTTGACAACTCTCTTATACTTCCTGCAAAAAAAAAAAAAAAAACTCTCTCTTATACTCACATTATATTCTTATTTTATCTCTTTCTCTTACTCTCTCTATTGTTTTAGACCAACAAAAAGAGAAAAAAAAGTTGTTACAAATGGTTGTACGGATATCATTACTCTTCTACTAATATATCTCATGAGATGACACAAAGGCGATAGACGATATAGTTCACGTCGAACCAAATGATCTCAATTCCCAATATGATATATTATTATTATTATTATTATTATTATTATTATTATTATTATTATTATTATTATTATTATATTATGTAGTCATCACATAGGAAATTTGATGAAACCTTTGCTATATTGATGGCAAACTAGGATGTTGTTCCTTGCAGTTTAATCACAACTCTTTCACTTTTTGATTTAAAGACACACCAACATTAGTTGCATGCTATTGGCCATTATGGGTTGTAACAAATTTGTATAAAGTTGAAAACGTTACCAAATGGGTTTGCATGCTTTTTGATTTTACTGAATTTTGTCTTGTTTTAGAATATGTTTGGATAAACGAAACTTCTCCACAATTGCTGATAAACAATTTATAATTTAAAGGGATCTTACAATGAGTTTTCAAGCAAGAGTACCGTGTTGCCATGAACAAAGAGCACTTTATTCTTCATTTGTCATCTCAAATCTAATGCAAAAACACCACAGGTTTTGGTGCCATTCACATTCTTCTTTTTGTGTAAGCTGCTGATAGTTGTTTTGTCGTAAATAGGAAGGACGCAAATTATAAACAAAGAGCCATTGCAAGTTTGCAACCCTTATACATGCAGTGTTCTTTCTTGAACTCAATAGGCAGGAGAATAGAACAAAAGAAAATTCTCTAGCTTCAGAATTTTGGATTCTCTTCAAGGATTCCCTGCAGCATTGTCTAAATTCAAACTATTTAAACCAATTGGTTCCCCTGAGCTGTTTTAGCACTCAGAGTAACATTGATCAGATTCCCTACAGTGTGAAGAGATTTTAGGAAGATTTCCGCTTTATTGCTTGGGATAGCTTGAAGGACTCTGAGGTTTAAGTAGCTATGGATGCAGTAAAATCAGTTTACGATACATATACAAGAATTTATGCATTGCAGGGCATTCTTTAGGTGCTGGATTTGGTCTTCAATTGGGAAAGGAATTAGCAAAGGAAAGGATTAATGTGGAAACACTAATTTAATTCACCTTCTGTTTCACTTGCTATCAGTCTTGGAATTATTGGAGAAAAGGCGGAATATGTTTGGAATAGAATTAAAACTGCTTGCTCAAGTCAGCATTGATGTAGACGAGACTCACATGGAAAAGACTTACTTGGATACTGATTTATGAACAGAAAAATGGGTTCCTCATCTTTATGTGAACAAGAATGATCGGATCATTTACTTATTGTTGAAATTTGGGGCCTAACTCATCCTTACAAAACCGGCTTGTAAGGTGAGGAGTGCCTCCTCTTTATAAACTTTGATCAAGCTTATCTAACCGATGTGGGACTAAATCCACCCCCTCAAAGACAAGTCAACATAAGACAACTAGGGGTAGATCGCAATTAAGGTGGGATTACCAACACATCCCCTCACGCTCGGGGCGGGATTTCCAACACTTATATATCCACACCGACGGAACAAGAGAGAAGATCGCCGATGTGGAGAATATGGATCCTACAAAGGAAGACCAGAAACTTCTCGAGGCTCATGGTCTGAAATAATGCTGGTCAAGTGACGGTAACATAGAGCTTAAGCATGATATCTGCAATAGCAAATTCACTAGCATGCAACTTAAATCTTTGAACACTGGTACACCTTCCCAGGTAGTACTTTTCGATTATCCACGAGTGCATTAGTAATAGAGAAGTGACAGATTATGTTTGGAATATACTTAAATGTGTGCCTCATCATATAAGTAGTAAAGCTCAAATCAGGAACAACGGAAAAGTGGCTTCAGGTATACAAAGCCTAAAAATTGAACAGTTATTGTATCCTGAAAACTGAAAAGTTATTACAGAAGTAGAACACCTAAAAATTGAATGATTATTGTATACTAAAAACTGAAAAGTTATTACAGAAGTAGAACACAATCATCTAACAGATTTATATGAAGCCTGCCACACAAGACATTTGAGCTTCAGCCCGAGACATTTGACTTTTCACCTGAAAGTACAGTAAATCAATAAAAATCAAAGAAAGCCACGAGTATTGGTACAGTAGCATTTGTGATATGTATATGAATCAATTATAAAATGGTCAAGAACATCTCTTAAATGTAATGAAATACTTACATTTTTAGACTAATTTAATCTACGCCGTTTATTGTAATAATACTTCACTTGAGATGCATCTCTTGTAGTCACGTATTCTCGTGCTATTCTAGTCCAACTTTTTCCCACATTATTATATCCTTCAACAAACAATCTGAAAAATTTAACAGTATTAATCTCTACGATGTTTTAGACTCCTCTCACGATGCAACAAAAGAGATAACAAATGCATGGACACAGATAACTATAGGCTAAACAACTTATCCTTATAGTGATTTATTTAACAGTAATCCCTACATTTTATTGTTTATAGACATTGGATTTTTTGCTTTTAAGCTCTGTTTTATAGCTGCCTTTGTAGGTTAGTCTTGAAACTTTGTGCATTATTCTATGGTTCTGGTGTACAAAAAACTAACACGCTTTGTTAATTAGTATTGATTGTCTCAAGATGGGACTAACACACCTATTTGAAATGAGAAAAAAAGTGACACCACTTATTGATTGTCTCAACAAACAATCAATAAATAAATTACAAGAAAGATCTTAATAAACATTTAACAAAGACAATGTCATCATTATAAAGAAACTAAAGAAAATACTAACATAAAGTGTCAAGAACTCTCAAGATTTTTAACTAGTTTTTAATCCATGATGCTAGCTAAACATATAGTAACTAAAATACTATTTGATGTAAGGGCAATATTAAAATCAAATTCATACCGTTCTTCATCTTGTGACCACGCTCCTCTCTTCCGCTGAGGAGGTGCTTCAGCTTGATTTTGAGGTAGCATCTGCACTTGCTGGTCTTGATATATGGTGTGTGCTGATTGAGAGGCTGCACTTGATGGTTCTTGAGGATTGGTGAGGTGCGTCAGCTGATTAGGTAGCATCTTGCTGGTCTTGAGGTATTGGTGGAGGTGCTTCATCTTGATTTTGAGGTAGCATCTGCACTTGCTGGTCTTGAGGTATTGGTGGAGGTGCTTCTTCTTGATTTTGAGGTAGCATCTGCACTTGATGGTCTTGAGGTATTGGTGGAGGTGCTTCGGCTTGATTTTGAGGTAGCATCTGCACTTGCTGGTCTTGATGTATTGGTGGAGGTGCTTCTTCTTGATTTTGAGGTAGCATCAGCACTTGATGGTCTTGAGGTATTGGTGGAGGTGCTTCTTCTTGATTTTGAGGTAGGACTTCAAGATCTTGAGGAGGTTTTTGGTTCTCCAATTCAATTCTCTGAACATATCTTGAATAAACCAAGGGCCACTTTGCAGCAGGAAAGTATTCATACACGAGGTTAAGTCTATCTTCATTACCAGCTGGTACTAATGCCATCACTGTTACCAAAGTAGATTCATCATCTGAATCCCACTCTGCCATTGTTGCTTGCACAAATAAAAACTAAGGCTTTGCAAGGAGTACTATTACTGAGAGTTGTGGTGTAAATATGAAGAAGAGTTTTCCTTTTATATATAGTATCCGTATCTTAACTGTTTTTCAAAGATTCTATTTAGCATAACCGCCAACTCCTTTTTGTAACCAACCTGCATTTTGATATATAACAAACTTAAAATAGTGGCTTTTTAAATATTTAAAGGAGTTTAATTTATATATATAGTGTTAGTGTAAAAAAGTTTTACACATGAATCTAATAATGTGTTGACACATATTTAATTAGTTAAAAACATATGATTTATTATATTCATTAAGGGTAATCTAGATACTCCCTCAATCCCATAAGGGTAACCATTTGTTAAATTTTTTTGTCCCAAACTAAATGACTTTTTTCAACTTTCAATGTAACATTACTTTTTTTTTCCCTTTCAATTTTATATAATTAATACTATAGAACATTAGAGCGTGCTCAAAAGATATTTTAGTAAAAATATTATTTAGTATCTTTTATTTATATGCTTTTCTTATTAACTTTAGTCTCTTTTATTTATATATTTTTCTTAACTTAAGTCAAATGATCAAATATATCTGTGGAGCGGATGGAGTAATGAAGTTGAACATTTAAATAAGATTAAGACAAATAATTAATATGTGTTTAAATAATTAATTTTGCTTTATTTTATTAGGGCTAAGGCACACAGAGACTTATAGTGATGATATCAACAACTTGATTATGTGAAGATACTGGCAACAATTTCAGGTATTTGGGTTTAACATTTTGCTGGCCCATATTTACCATCTCATACTTATTGGACTCCTTCTTTTCTCACCTGTTGATTTCTCACACACCCAATTTTGTTCGGATTATTCTTTTCTCACTCTATTGATTTCTCATGCGTCCAATTGTGTTCGGATTATATAATTCGAACAACATAAACACCCCATAAAATCTTCAAAATATGTTAAAACATTTTGAATTTTAGCATCTAAATAAGGTCGCAAGAAATTCATAGAGTGAAAAAAGTAATGGCCTATTTATTGGTTGTTGTTTCTATCTTTTAGTCCTCAGTTCCATATCAGAATCTTATTTTAATGTGCTCCTCATTAATAGACTCTAGAGTGTAGTTTTATTAAATAAGTGATCTTCTATTATTTAAATATTAAATATAAAGATTAACTTACAAAATTATGGGACACACTAATCCTTTTAAAAAAAACATGGTACAAACAGATTATTTTTGACAGATTATTAAGCACTATAACTTTCACTGATCAATCAAGCGTAATAATCTTCCATAAAAATAAATCAAGTGTAATAATTTATTATTGTAAAAAAAAAAAACTGTGGTTGTAGTTGGTGCATTTCCCTCAACATTCGATAGTTCAAATGGTCATTTACCTCAACCTCAATTAACGATTTCGTCCATTTTCTATTTTCACACAATTGATATCCTTTTGATTACTCTGCATATAGATTTTCAAGATTCAAATCTATAACTTTATGTTGATATAAGATCTTTGAGTTCAAAATATGGTCTTTTACACATTTTTCATATGAATTTTATATTTGATACTTGAAAATTCATATACAAACAGATCAAAAAGACAAAATTGCGTGAAATTAAGTTAAAGACGATGAGCGTGATTTTACCAAAAAGACAAAAGAATAAAAGAACAATCGGCATTACACACATGTTTTGAACAATGGAGAAAGCTTTGATAAAACAATTAAATTAACAAATAAGCTTTGGATAGATAAATAATCCGCGTGAACTTAGCTCAGTTGGTAGCGATATTACATAATATATCGGATTTGAACCCCGGACACCCCACTAATTCACCTTGTAAAGTTGGATTTCTAGCAACTAAGTTATTTTTAAAAAAAGATAAATAAATTATTTCGATAATTTCATGTGTATAAAGCTATACTAAGTCTTTATAAAGCTTAGAAAGGACCAACTTTTATTATAACTTTTTTTTTGTCACAACTTTTATCATAACTTAAGTCTTCATAAATAAATTATTTCGACAGTTTTATCATAACTTAAATTATTTCAATTATTTTTTACTAATAAATTAACTCTTGTCATACCCCATTTTTGACCCATTTCAATTCGTTCTTCTCGTCTTTTTAAGCCGGAAATTTTCGTCGTTTCAGACGAAATTTCGGCAGGGAGGTATTTTAAAATACCTCATTTTTGTTCCGAAGGCGACCGTTTTTTTATTTTTTTATTTTGTTATTATTTTCTTTTTATTATTATTTGTTTTTTAATTCTTTTTATTAGTATTTTTCTTTTATTTTACTTATTTTTATTTTCTTTTTATTTTCGTTTTTATTTTTTACTGTTTTTATTTTCAGTCATTTTAGTCAATTTTAGTCCAATAAAATTCCAGAGGGGCATTTTTGTCCATAATTTTCAAACCCTAGTTTATTCTGCACTATAAATAGTGCATTTAATGCACTGTTCAGGAGGGCCAGGTACAATACCAATAATCAGAGTCAGAGTCAGTCATAAACAGTCAGAACAACCACCACCACAAAATAATCCGGCCACCATCAGCCACCGCACAAACCCCAACTTTCTTTCCTTTTCTTTTTTTCTAGGAATCCAGAAACCCAATCAACCCAAACATCACAGAACCAAACTCAAGCTCAACCAACCATCATCAAATCCTCACAAAAACATCACAAATCAAAATTATCCAGAATCATCACAAAACCCTTTGATCCGAAAACCTCAAACTAAAGTTAGAACCAAATTCGGCCAAGCCACAAATCCAACAAAAACAAACCCAAAATCAAAGCCACCTAAACAGAATCCATCAAAACCGAACCCATCACATAAACCCACCACAAAATCCGAACAAAGCCTAGAAGCCAAAGCCAAGACCGATTCAAGAGAGAACAAAGAGAGGTAGTTCTTCGAAAACTCTTTTAACCTAGATCTAGACTTTTAACAAGTTTTTTTTCGAAAGATTTGGGTCCGGATTCGTTTAAAGAGAAGAAAAGGATTTTCAGAAACTGTAATTTTTTTGAAAAGAGAGAGTTTTGTTGCTCCGGCGCGGTGGCGCCGCCCCCTGGGCAGGCAGGCCGCCGCGCCGGAATACCTTTCCGGCCAGGCGTTGAAGGGAGAGAGGGAGAAGGAGGAGAGGAAGTAGAGAGAGAGAAGAAAGTTGAAAAATGAAAGAAGAAGCTGGTTTTTCAGCTTATAAACCTGACCCAAACCCAGGCCTAGTTCGGCCCATGCACTCGACCCACATTCTTTTTTTCAGACTTCTTCTTTCAACTTGCTGTCTACACCCCCCTTCTCCTTCCCTGCACCCCCTTCTATCTTTCCCATTCTTTTTTTTCTTTTATTTCTTTTTAGTCATTTTTTTTATCATTTTTATTATTTTTTTTTATTTATCATGCATTTTATTTTACTGCCCTTTTAATTTTCAGTACATCATGCATTTTTTATTTTATTTATTTTATGCACCATATATTTATTTTTATGATTTGCATTTCATGCATTTTTTTTATATATTTATTTATTTTATGCACCCTGTTTATTTTTCTTGCCTTGCATCATGCATTTTTATTTTCTTTATTTATTTTCTGCACCATATTTATTTTATGTCTTGCATTTTTATTTTCTTTATTTATTTTATGCACCATATTTATTTTATGTCTTGCATTTTTATTTTTTATTTATTTTATGCTCCATATTTATTTATTGTCTTGCATTTCATGCATTTTTATTTCTTTTTAGTATATTTATTTTAATGCATTTGCAATTTTATTTTATTATTTTTGTCATTTATTTTATTTCCATTAGAATGTATCTAGGTCCAATGTAAAAATATAAATGAGAATATGCACCGACACCACATTTATTTATTCTGCTTTATGTCGAGGACGATAAAAATGTAATAATGACCGTATCCGAGGAAAAGGACCCTCACTTGATCCAACGTCATTTTGAGGGATCCGGCGCGCTTCAAATTATCTCAGCTTACTCTAGTCTTGGACCCTAGGAATTAATCAAAACTTTCTCAAAAAAAAGTCAAATAGTCAAAATCCAAAAACATTTCATATAATCAAAAATCCCAAAAAATTTCAACCTTGGATTTGAAACCAAGTGCATTTTCTTTCTTAATCAAATTTTAATCAATCTTTAATCAATCAAACTTTTTCTTCAATTAAAATCAATCAAACTCACATTTTTATTCTTCTATGCCTTTTCGGCCTCTTATCTTTCTCAAAACACTTTTCAAACTTTAAAATCAATCAAAACCAATCACTCGGCTTTTTACCCCGAACTACATGATTTTGATCCCATTCGGGTATGTAGGCAAAAGACTTTGTCTTTCCAAATCAACAAAATAACAAAAACATCTTTCTTTCTTTCACTCATCACTTTAGTCTCTTCTACACTTAGGCATTTATTTTACAAACAAATAATCAATTTAGCATAAAGATAATTAAAAACAAGAGGTTCCTATAGAGTACTATAGACGTTTAGGGTGCTAATACCTTCCCTTTGCGTAACCAACC
Organism: Medicago ruthenica; assembly: GCA_018208015.1. Lineage (NCBI taxonomy): Eukaryota > Viridiplantae > Streptophyta > Magnoliopsida > Fabales > Fabaceae > Medicago > Medicago ruthenica. The sequence goes on along the minus strand of CM031375.1, from coordinate 6,633,286 downwards.
CCCGGACCTTTGATCTCTCTAAAAAAATAGGGTTTTTCGAACTTTCTCCCTTTTCCTCGGAAAAATAAAAGATCGGTGGTGAATCTTAAAATTGCGAGTCAACGCTAATTAATAGCTTGATATCCAAAAATCACCGCGACAACTCTGTTTAAAAAAGATAAATAAAAAAAGGGCAACCCGATGCACTGAAGCTCCCTGCATATGCAAGACCCAAGAAGGGGCCCACCATTTTTGGTGTATTGTACGCAACCTTACCCTATTTTTTACACAAGAAGTTGTTTCCAAGACTTGAAAACGTGACCTTTCAGTCACATAACAACAACTCTACTAGTTGCGTCAATGTTACCCCTCATTTATAAAAAGATAAATAAGTTACATATTTAATCTTTAAATTAAATATATCAATTTTCCTTCACAAAAATTAAATGTATCAATTTATTAAAATTTAATTATTTCTAATTGTAGGGTACAAAGTTTAAATTGTGTACATATTCTTGATATTTTTAGGGTACACATTATAAATTGAATTCTCATCACCAATCGACTCATTCATTAGTATTCCCTTAACAAACCCTAACCATTGAATTTTTTAAATTCATATATCTATGGTGTTGATGTTTACAATTTATACACCCTAAATGTTACCTCTAATCAAATATCATTAGGCACTTGTTCGTATTTTACTTATTTTAATATTAATACTATACGTCAATATTTTTGGTAAAGAAATGGATATTTGTCAATACTTGAATTTCTCAAATTTTTTAACTTTTTTTATAGCATGAAATGAACCACGATGTCAAAAAGCTACTAATGAGACTAACAAACAAACTTCATAATCTGCCACAAAAAGTCAACTGTGGAAGAGTAAGTTATCTGATGATGGAAGAGGAAGTGCTTCCTTAGAGGAATTTGATCATTTGTCGACTAAACTAATGCAAAAAGGAGTTTGTCAACAACATAAGATAATAGACAGACCTTAGCAATTAAATGGGGGAATTAAGTCATATGCAAAGATTTCTATTAAGTATCAGTAATATATGATGACTCAAGGTAAAAGCTGTACATAACCAGTTAATATAGCTATTCCTAGTATTATAAGAGGTGGAAGAAGTACAAATGCTCCTATAGTTGCAAAAAAAGTTGAATCATTCCTTTGAGACACTTCATTTAGATAACTCTGTCTCTTGATATTTCTCCTTTGTGAAGTTGTTAAGAACTTTGCACTCACTTTCTTCAAGTTTTTACCTAAGGGAAGGCTGAAATCATCATCCCTTTCTCCAACCAACTGCGCAAGCTGTTCGCGAATTGAAAGTTTCTGAGAGCTGCCATCACTTTCATAACCTAGAAACCAGAAATGCACCCATAATTGCTATCCTTTTCACAAATACAGAGAAAGCAGATAAACCAAATCTAAGAAATAAGTTAGAAAGATACGTCTATAAAATTTTTGTTCTGTTCACAAAATCTGAGACATACATGCATATCAGTAGGGATTTTGTTTGGTGTAGTAAATGTGGCACACAATTTGTGATCTCAATCATATCAAATTAACCGTTTTGAACTGATTTGTTTTGTTTAAAATGAACCTTCCGTTCTCAAATTAATAAGTGAGATTGAAAACTGCATGTAACAGCAGTGTGCATTACCCATTGCAGGGAATCCGGATCCATATTAATAGTGACATGTTAACATAGAGATAGGGGAATGGGAGAAATATGACATTATAGGACACACAATGTTTCAGGTGACAAGGTCATGCAAAATTTTGACAACAGGGGATTCATACCCTACTAAATATTATCATATTCATACCAAGTTTCGTATATCACTTGAATTTTCAACGATATAACAGCAACATACTCACTTTGTATCTCATGAACTCAAAGATACTACTACTCTTGCTTTTAAACTTTTTCTTTTTTAGATTTACAAAACCATTGAACAATTGATTTTCTCTCCTAAACATATCATTGATTTAAAGAAAAGTTAACTTGCATATGCATACCATTGGTTGATGAGCTTGTAGATGTAAATTGCTCCAAAAGATCCAGCTGTGCACGAGAGGAAGATAAAGATCCTAACAATAAAAGTCATCAAAAACAAGTCAGCCATTTCTCCTATACTGACACGAACCAGAACCTTATATCAAAATATTCATTTCAGAAGTATTTCATATAGTAGTAGTATTTTTTACTAATGATGAATAAATATTGAAGCTGATTTTGATGTACTATTGTCCCGTTTTATTTTCTTCGAATTTTAACCAATTAAAACTCTTGTAAAAATAAAAAAAACCAATTAAAAAGAATGTGTTGTTGAAATTAACTATTAATTTTAGTCTTTTTTTGTCAAGTAACCTAATAGTTGAAGCTCAGACCTTTTTTTTTCTTTTGGTGGAAGATTAATTTTAGTCCTTTAATATGAGCTAGATAAGGACTAAAATAAATATTACATAGACCAATTTTAATATTAAATAAGTTTTGAATGACTAAAAAAACAAGGACCAAAAGAGAAAACTAGTATATTTACTATGACTAAAACCAAAAAGAAAATTACCGAACTAAAAACAAAAATTGGTAAAATTGAAAGGAATGGAAATATATTTAAGCCTTATTATTTTATCCTTTTTGTGTGTATCTAAAGTAAATGACTTATATTTAAACATATTAATATAAAGGTGACTTAAACAATAAATTTATCTTAAAATCAAATTTAAAATCAAAAACAACAATTTCTAACTTTTAAAGCTAGAATCAATTTTAAAATATTAAATTTTACTTGAAAACGCCAAAACATGTCAAAAATAATTTTATACCCGTACCATCAATTTTGACATCCCAAACAATGAAACCAGACATACAATTAGCCCACAAATTTCCCATAAATTTACTGGAAATTATTCAAATTTAAAAAAGCTAAGATATATATATATATATATATATATATATATATATATATATATATATATATTGACAAAAAAAAAACTATGATATATTTTTCTCCTTTTTTAGGACAGAAGATATATTTCTCTCGTGGCTAGAAATGAGCCAGGTGTCAGGTTATAGAACAATGAAATAAAATATTATTAACATACAACTAACACAATCTAAGAAATAATTTTATGCTGTGATTCAACGGTTTATATGGAATTCATGCTAAGCCTTATTTGAATCAAATTCAATAATATAAAAAATGGGTTATGGATTGTTGGCATACATACCAATAGAAGAATCATCCTCGGAGACACCGGTTTCAGTCCCTTGTGATTGAGCACATGTTTTGATTAAAGAAGAGACATGGTTGAATTTGATGAGGTTGCTGTTGTTATGTTTTCGTGTGAGAAAGGAAGGGTTTGGATGAAGAGAAGAAGTGGTGGTTAGATTGATGGTGGCCATGGAATTTTGCTTCATGAGAACTCAAAAGTATAGTTGCTAATGCTGAGTGTAATAATTGGCATTTTTGGTATGCGAAGTTGCATTTTCAATTTGGTTTTATATGAATTAGACAAAGGCGGTAGCTACCACAAATATTAAATACCGACTTATGTGTGATCAAGGATTCTAGTTCTATGTAGGACCAACCTTGAAGTGTGTCTCAAAATTCTCGTAAAAAGGACTCGATTTTTTTTCATTCCTGACGAGTGTCATTGAAGTACCTTGTAAACATCTTAATCTAGAAATTATTTTTTAAAAAAGTTAAATATTTTAAATTTTAATATATTGAATATACATATTTTTATATAAAACTTATTTAAAATCTTTAAACAGTATTCTAAAGACATTTGTTAAGCATTTTCTTGTTTTTAAAATTAGAAAGACTTGAATTATTGTACATTAAACAAGTATTTACTACTAAGTAATAATTGGTTGATTACAACTCTAAGCACACATACTACTACACATCATATCCACCACCACCACATTTTAATATACTCATATCCACGCTCATTTTAATAGACATTTCAATTTTCAATCATATCTCACTAGATCGTTCTAAAAAAATTTAATAAATTCTGAAATCATCAACTCATTTAATCCTTTAATTCAAAATCAGTTAAATTATCTAACCCTCCAATATTTATTAGACAAGATCTCAAATGAAAAATGTTTGAACACACACATAAAGAAAATTTAAATGAAAAATTGATTAAATAATGTGACCTGGTCATCTCTCTTTAATTTTCTTTATTTGTAGTGTTTCCAAATATTATGTATTTGATGTTGTGTCTAAGTAAGACTTATTCTGCATGGAGATCCCTCTCATTTATTGTATCATCGTGTTACACAATTTAGGCACCTACACTTCTTAGACACACCTTAAACATGTGTCAAAGCAATAATATATTAAGAAATAGAAAAATATAAACAACATTACAAATGTTAATTTGCTCTGGACTTACTCTAACCACACCTTATGGGCCAAGTCGTGAGTTACCTTATTACGAGACCTAACAAAACAAAATCTATGGCCAAAAAATTCATATCACATTTCCACAATAGTTTCTAGGGTGTGTGTTTAGAATCCTGATGAGCATCTCACAATCACTCTCAAAGATGATGTGTCTGAAACAGCAATCACGAGTCATCTTCATTGTTTTCAGCAATGACATAGCTTCAGCTGTCACGGGGTAGTCGAAACCCTTCATTCTCCAGGTTTCCTGCAACCAAGGGGAGACCCATATCATCACGAACAATCAAACCCAAACCCTAGGTGTACATGTTGTAAGTACGATCGTTTCTACCCTGCTAGGTGTAGATCTAAGAAGGGTGGTGTGGTTTTTTGTCTTTGTGAAAAAGTGATCCTTTTTCTGAAACTAAGCCTTCCTTTTATACCAGTGGGACCCCCCCCCCCCTCTAAAACTACCTAGAGGTTATCTTTTGTAACCACCCCATTTGAACCTCCCGCCTTTCTATCATGTCGCCATATGTGTCGAGCACGTGACTTGTTATGGGACCTTGCCCATGTGCCAAGTACGTGACATGCCATATTTCGTCCTTATTCTATGCCTTTAGGAGGGTTATGGTGTTATCTTCTCTTTGATGGTCCACAACCTCAAGCACGAGGCTAAAACTTAGACGAAGTGCTTTATAAACATAACATGGTACGTTTGATAATAGTTCACAAATATTTTGAGGGTGTGGAATGATATTCCTTTTGATGGTTCACAGCTCTCCAAACACAAGACCTGAAAGGACGAAGTGTTTGATGAGTAAATGCAAATATCGAGGTGACTTTCTTATGATTGTGGTGAGCCCTTGAAATTTGAATATCAATGAATGAATTTTTTTCAATGTTTTTTTTACTTTAATTGTCCTATCTTCTTCACCTTTATTTAAATTATAAAGTGTTTGAAATTAATGCATCACTACTATGGACGTTTGAAATGAATACACTTTTGACCTAGTTCATGAATGTATTAATACTCATAATTTAGGATGAACTCTTTGAAATGTTCAATACCCTATGATATTTGGGCAAGTCGGATTCTTATTCAACTCCCTATGAGATTTGGGCGAGTTGGTCTTTTTTCAAGGTTGTACATTCTTCCACTCCCTTTGAAGTTTAGGTGAGTTGGAATCTTTTTCATCTCCATTTTGAAAATTGGGCAAGTTGATGGACATTCTTTTTCATAAACATGGTTTTGTAAATCTCATAACAAGAATAAATTTAGTAACCAGGGTGTGTGTCTTGTTAAAAACCAATATGGCGGCAATGTGGAACTTCTTAATTTGTTAATTCAATAGAAAGGTTCAACATCTTTCTAAAAAATACAAACATAGAACACGCAAAATAGTATAGGTCGGTGAGGTTTAACATGGGAAAGGAAGTTGTTTCCCACCATGGGAAAGTAAGTTTTGACCATTAGATTTAAGATCTTATCATAATCTCTCCACACTGTATTTTTTCCCACTTTGTCTTCTACCTCTCAACCTGCAAACAACACAGAAAAAAAAATCTCAATACTTCACTGAACCAAATGCTTTACACACTGCTTAAGGGTGGTTCACGGAACGGAAATGGGTAGATCGCAATTTTGGATCAAGTTTCCAACATCAAACCAAAAACACAAGTTTTTAAACACATTTTTTATGCAGGATCTCATTTCCTTCTCCTTCTTCTTCCTTGCCTTCAACCTACAAATTTTACCCACCGCTACTATCTGCTAATCCCGTCATATTGCCTCATCATTTTAAATCTCGTTTTCCATTTTACCTTCAACACCAACAATGGAAATGTGTGTCCTATTTGTTAATTTTATCATAGTTTCTCTGACAAGTTGAAAGTAAAATTGAATTAAATTAAAACTCATGTTTTGCATAACTCGAATTGCAACTCAGCTCAAAGTATATCCATTAATGATTTCTATAATCCGATTTGTTTAAGATAACAAAGGAAGGAGGTGAAATTGAAAAACCATGAGTTTATAGTTATGTCATGAAGACATACGTAAAATACTTTAAGCCAAATGGAAAAATAGATTGTTGTTGTGTAGAGCTTATAGTTTGTTGGAACCATGATTTCTGGAAAAAGGCACACACAAAGATGAGATAACTGTGGTAGAAGAAAGTGGGAAAAAATATAGTGTGGAGAGACTATGATAAGAACAATTTTCCTCTTCAATCTAATGGTCAAAACCTACTTTTCCATGGTGGGAAATAACCTTCCTTTCCCATGCTAAACCTCACCAACGAGGTCAGATGAATAAATAGTTTGTTGCTAATAAATAGTTTGTCTTGCCATTTTTCCTTGGAGTTTAAATATCATGTATAACCATGCTTAAATTTTGTACAAAGAAGTTAGTACTTTTAAAAGTTCATAAATGAATTGAGGTACTAGAAGATGTCAAAGTAATATACTATTTCAATCCCATAACAAAATTAAGATCAAAACAGAGCAATCGGGACCAAGCCTATTCTTTGCAACTTTTAAATAATTGCTCGATCGTTATCTTGTCATAACCGACTTATTACAATCATAGGTAACGTCAAAATAAAGTAATCATAATAACTTTCTTTAAAACGTAACAAAAAACAAAATGGAAAATGTGAGTACAATGTATAAGATGATTTACACATAACTGTTATAAAAATATTGTACGAGAGTGATCTAGCCGTAAAAAGAAATTTATACATGCGGCTTACTTCGAATTACAACACACACAACAATACACCAAAAACATTATTGCTTTATTTGTATTTAATTAGTTAAATAATGACATATCCATCAACTATCTATGGAAACGTTTGGACCATAAAAAGAGTCTCTTGAAGGAGGAATAAAACCACTATTCCGTATGGAGAATTATGATTATTGTGACCCAAATTAATTTCATAGATGTGGCTTAAACAAATGGATTCTGATCGTCCTAGAAATCCTATAAAAAAATATTGGTTCATTCTCAATTCTTCCTTTCTAGTTTTTTTTGTCAAGTGGTCTAGTGACTAAAATTCACTTTTTTTCAAGGTGAATAAGTGGGGTGTCTGGGGTTCGAACCCCGACCCCTGCATATAACAATACATGTCTCTGCAAACTAAGCTATGCTCACGGGGACTCCTTTCTAGTTTTTATTGTCGGGATTATTAACGTATTTTATGGTTAGTAATGGTTAATGAGTATTTGGCAATCAAAGAAAAAGTGGTAACTATCCGATAACTGACCACAAGCGGTGTACGGTTCTAATGCGGTGTACGATTCTAATGTGTACACTTTCCAGTCACTATTATAAACAAAAATCAACATTTTATATTCATTCATTAAATAACTTATGTAGTTTATAATAAAGATCATATACATTATTAATTGAACGGATCTAAAATATAAATTTTTTATTATAATAGTTTCCAGAGACCGTATGTCATAAAACTTATCAAGTAATGTGGCGACACTTATTACAGATTACAAACCATCCATTATCTTTCCTTAAAAAAAACTACCATCTAATAGATTTTGAATGAATTTGAAATTCACGTACCGTGAGTCCGTGACACTGCTAAGCCACTTTCCTCTTTCATCAAATTTCCTTCTAATTCTTATTTTTCTAATGTGCACACTGAATGTCAATTTCTTTATAGTTCTCTAAATTAAAACCAACCTAGTAAATTGAGGTAATAATTAAGATGACAAAACCAAAATTTGCAGATGTAGTAATGCTAATTAACAAATTTAATTTGAAGTAATAGAACTTTTATACAGGGGATCAAAGATGGTTGATAAATAAGAGATAATTGAGTGTCAAAACCAATTTTCTATGACTGTTTAATTCCAAAATATGATAAGTAATATGACAAGTATAAATCATTTTTAACGATAACATAAAGCAAAAACGGCAAAACATATATACCCGCAGTGCTATTGATATAACTATCATATATTTACTTTTTAATATAAACGTAATAGAAGAAGATCTATTGTATATTAAGAAACCAATATAACATGTAGCGCTTATAATTCTTCTACATGTCAATAGAGCCATATTTAGAAACCAATAAATTCAAAAAATTCTAAAACCAAAAAAAAGTCGCTCAGATTTATTTCTAAAATATACGAACATACAAAATTATTATATGACTTTCAACAAGTCACCTATATTCACAAAGTTACATAATTCCTACATTCAAGAAGGATGATGTGTTTTTTGCGTTTGTAAAAAAGTCATGCTTTTTCTGAAGTTAAGGCTTTTAAAGTTGTGTAAACGGCCTTTGTAATCTCCCCATTTGAACCTCTCGCCTTTCTATCATGTCGAGCACGTGACTTGTTTGGGACCTCGCCCATGTGCCAAGCATGTGACATGCCGTATTTCGTCCTTATTCTATGCCTTTAGGAGGGTATGGTGCTATCTTCTCTTTGATGGTACACTAGATACACTGTTCTTCCAGTTTTGCATCACTATTTGCTTAACCAAGCCGATATTAGGCTTCTGCCATTTGTTGATAGATCTTGTAGGGTTGTTTGAGGAAGCAATGTTCAAATTTTGGTTAGCATTTTTCTGAAAATCATGTTGCTCCTCATTAGGTATGAGAATAGGCTAGGCCGGTCTATATGAGTCTACCGTCTAGCCTACGACAAGTCAGGTCAGGTCATGCTTTTTTCTTAGTTAGAGAAGACTTAGACTTTTTAAAAATTCTATTTAGATAAAAAGGTCAGCTCACGTACCATAAAAAAGCCTATGAGGCCTATCAGACCGGTCTACTTAAGTAAATATGAATAATATTATTTATTACTGATATTATTGTATTATACATTAATTCATGTTAAATATCAAAAGGGTGATTAATATCATTGATATATTAGTTCGCTACTCTATTTAAACTTTGATCACATTACTTATTTAAATAAGTCTATGTATGCCATAAACCAAGCTTAGGCCTTACAATTTTTAACAGGCCAGACTTGATCTTACAACGCCTAGCTCGGCTTGGCCTGTTCTCACCCCTACTCCTCACTCTACTAACAATAATGTCTTATGGAACATGAATAGCCTTTGAGTATTTAGCATTAATAAAATTCATTTTGCTTATTTTGTTGTGGAGTTACAAATTGTTGGGAAATTGAATTGAGAATATTCAAATAAGTTGTGGATGTAGTCTCTGAAAATTTTGGTATTTGCTTCTTTTTTGGGTAAAAAATACACACTAAATATGTTTATAATAGTTTTCCAAAATGTGGGGGTGAACTCATATTTATAGTAGTATATTATCTTTCAAAAAAAAAAAATAGTAGTATATTATATATGATTTAAAACATATTTATGACCTTAAGTTTATTTCTAGACACAAATTCTAGCTTCACTATTGTAATATATTTTTTATATGGAGTCCCATAAATTCATGGAACTCATGAATTTTAACCATTAAAATAGAGTGTGAAAAGGTGTGGAACAATTGTACCCAAAAAAGTGTTGGACAAAAAAAAAGTGTTCAAACTACCAATCACATCTCATACACGATTCATGAATCTAACCGTCATAAATCTAATCACAATACTAGTAATTGTATATCTATGAATTATTATTTTTTTAAAAAAAAGATCAATAAATTAATAATTTCATTAAGAAATAAATTAAAAAGAAAGTTAACGTATATTGGCAAAAAAGAAGAAGAAAAAGGTGTACGTCGAGTGCATCATTATTATGAATGAACACTAACCGTTACTTAAGCATCAGAAGAACAAAAAGAAAAGGCTAATTTGAACTTTTTTGGTTCATTCATTAAGTAAAGGGCCATACCATACCATACACATAACGAATAGGATGCAAAGCCATCTCATCTCCAACTTGCTTTCACACTTGAAAGTCTTTACCTTCCCATAAAAGGATCATAACTAAGAAACCAACAAACAACAAGAACAACTGTGTTGTGTTCTTTGCTATGTGTTCATGGCAAACCGTGTGGTTCCAAATCCACGTGAAGCTCATCCCGATGCTTTTCATGTCTCTGGTCCTAGAAATGTGACTTCCCTTAATTGGAGAGACCTTATCAGCTCTAGTTGGTAAGTCTATATATGCAGCATCATGTGTCCATTTCAATTCTCATATATCATCAATTTAGTAACATGTTTGTTTTTAATTGCTTCATAGTATTTTATTTTAATACAAAAATTAAATAAATAATATTTTTTAATGTTTTTGCTACACTACAACTACTAGTTAATAGGGTGTTTTGAAAGAGAGAATACTAGTGGTTTTTGTGATAAGTATTTGTTTACTTTTGGATCAATTCTCATTTGTTACAAAGTATTTTATTGAAAAAATTTAAATTAATAATATTTTCAATTTTTTAATGTGTTAGTTACACTATTGGTTAATGGTGGTGTTGAAAGAGTTATATTAGTAGTTTGTGTGATTTTTTGTGTTAAGTCTTTGTTTATTTGTTGATCAGTTTTGAAGATGTTAGCACAATGAGTTGGACCATATTGTGTAATGTTGTGAACTTTTGTCAGATGAGCATGTAAAGTTTTTGAATTTAAGGATTTCATGTTTGGTAATAAATTGGAGATTAGTTACTTGGATTTGAGAGATCTAATTGATTGAATTGTGCTGTCAATCAGGGACTGCCTTTATAATCTTCATTCTGGTGCCTAGTTTCTTAGTTACCTAAATACTTCATACAGTAATTTGGAATGGAGTTTTGGGGACCTTGAATTTTCAGTATTTCCATAACTTTTAGTGATATATTCAATCAGTAGGACTAGGGATTATGAATGAGCTTAACTTGTTCCACCTGAGCTTTGCCAGGGTCATGATAAAGAAAAGAAAGTGCTTGCAGATTTGAATTTTACCATTCAAATTTTTTAAATAACTTCTGCTGCTTGATTTACCGGCCCATGGATAGTAAATTGTACACATTTTGTTGTAGGAGTATTAAATATTAATCTGACCTGAATTCTCTCTCATAAAAAATTATGCATTCCATGCGGTTTGTAAGTCGAAACTATTGATCATCTAATCTTGGTTTAATAATTTTGATTTATTACCGTAGTGAATGCATGGATTAGTGACTTCAGAGAATTCACATTAACTTTGCAAAACTCATTTAACATTAATTTGTCAAATTTGATGGAAAGGAACTCAAGTTTTGCGATTTTTACAGTTTTTAATTGCTTATGTGTATGCTGATAGTAATTTATTTTGTTAATGCAGGAAGGATCCAAAGTACAAGCGAACAGTCATTGCCTGCTTTATACAGGCAGTGTACTTGCTTGAACTTGATAGACATGAGAAAAGAACACCGGACAATGCCCTAGCTCCGAATTGGTGGATTCCCTTCAAATACAAGATCACAAAAACATTAATTGACGAACGAGATAAATCCATTTTTGGTGCAATACTTGAATGGGATCAGTCCGCAGCACTGGCTGACTTAGTACTAATTAGACCAAGCGGTGCCCCTAGAGCTGTTTTAGTACTCCGAGGAACATTACTCAGAAGTCCTACAATTCGAAGAGACATCGAAGATGACCTCCGTTTCGTTGCTTGGGAAAGCTTGAAAGGGTCTGTCAGGTTTAAAGTGACTTTGGAGACTCTAAAATCAATTTGTGAAACCTATGGAAGTAGCAATGTATGCATTGCAGGGCATTCCTTAGGGGCTGGTTTTGCTCTTCAAGTAGGAAAAGAACTAGCGAAACAAGGAATCTACGTGGAGGCACATTTATTCAATCCACCTTCTGTTTCACTGGCGATGAGTCTAAAAAATATAGGAGAAAAGGCTGAATATGTTTGGAGTAGAGTTAAATCTGTGCTTCCTTATGGTAAGGAAGCTAAAGTTAGCAACGATGTGGATAAGACCTCGGGTGTCACATCGAAAAGTTGGATGTCTCGGTTACCTGGTTCCGGTTCCGGTTTGAAGGATGCTAGTGTTGTTGGCATTACAAAATGGATTCCTCATTTGTATGTTAACAATAGTGACTATATATGTTGCTATTACAATGACACTAATGGAACAGCAGAGAAAGTGGTTGATAAAGAGAATGTTGGTGGACAAATTGCAGCAAAATTGTTTGTTGTGTCTAAGGAAAAACAAAAATTTCTTGAGGCTCATGGATTGGAACAATGGTGGTCAAGTGATGCAGAACTTCAACAGGTTATTCATAACAGCAAACTCATAAGTAGACAACTTTCATCTTTATACACTTCTACACCTTCCCAAATTGTAACAATTGTTAAGGCATTGTAATAATTGCATTGCATTGCATTGCATTGGATACATTGCAAAATGTCTCAATTTTCAAACTTAATAATACAGCCTGTACTTGGTTTATATTCAAACCTCATCATCTTACAGTAGCCAATGAATAAGATGTACAAATTGTGTGAGTAGAACTTGTTCAAATAGCACCTTGAGAAATTCAAGTCCACATTTTATTTTCAAAAGATTTCTGGAATATTGACTCCCTTGTTTTCTCACAGAATTAATTTGTACGTCATGATCAACCATAGATTGTAATGTCTTGGAAGAACTTTGATGCGTCTGCTATGTCATTAACCTGTTATTACCATCAAAATCATAACATGATAATCAAATTAAATATGACAAATACGATGAGCTCGCAACAAGGTCAACAAGTGTCATGAACTATATTCTAAAAAGTTTTTCTTATGCCTAGTCATGAACTATTTCTAAAAAGTTAAGGTTTGATGAAGACACATGATTGGTTTTTATATAACATCTTTCATTTATCTTTCGGATTTAATGTATGGGCAATGCTCATGCTATATGCATATCTGATTGTTGAAATTAAAATAATCACATTTTCGGAGATGATAATGGATGCGAGATCTTTTAAAGCCTCTGCAATTTTGCTAAGAGGATTTTCATTTACAGGTGTCGTGGACACCGTCTTGCTTCTTCTTATAAGATCTCCTCCGTGTTGTTGTCAACATGATCATATACAAATTGCTGCTGTTCTTTTCTGCACTTCATTAAAAAAAACACCAAGTGCTTTAAGCACTTTTGTTTGACGCCCATGTTATTCAAGGTATGAAGAAAGATTACTTTGAACATATATATATATATATTAATATAAGTCAGAATAAACCATCAATATTTAAAGTATCACTGTCTCTCTTAATCTCTTATTTATTCCCATAGTAAAAAGTACAATAACTTCATAATGACATGACGCAATTAGAATTTTCATTTTTAAAAAAGAAAAATGGCTAGTGACTAATAACACTTGCAACATAAAGTTGCATGCTAGTGCTATTAAAAATAATAAGACTAGTAATTAATTTGAAGATAAAGGTGTTCCTAGTGTGAAATAAATAAAACAAAAGCTAAATCTAAAGCTTCATGTGGAAGAAAATAAAGTGTAAAAAACATGACATAGACTGCTTTTACTTCTTTCTAGGCAAGTATATTGTCCACATCCACAGCACTGAATGGGAACAAAAAGTCCATGCTGCAGTGGAATGTGTTAGTGAGAATCAAGAGCCCCACATAACTCATTTTGCTTTTCAAGTCTTTAAAAAAGTGAAAATAAAAAGGAATAAGTCTCTTTAACCTGTGCATTAATATTTAATATTCTTCTATTGTTTTTTCCTGTACAGGATAGGATTTGCAAACTATTGCTATTGTAGTTTCAAGTTTAACTTTGCGTTATCTGCAAGGAAAGCATAAATATATTCCAATTCCAACTCTTATATCAGGAAGAGCCAAATGAGTGTGACTGTGCATGTTAACCTTAACTTCTGCAGCTTTTGATTATCCATCTGAATTAGTTTTCAGCTTCTATAACCAAGACAAAGTTTTTCAATAGAAATGGCATCTGCAGAATCAAGTCCATTAATGACTTTTGATCTTGTCCAGGCTTCTGTAACTGAGTTCGGTATGTGTTTCAATATATGTTAGACTATGATCCTTATTTCCTAGTTTCTTAAGATAGAAACAATCGGTTTCAGAAACCCACTATGGATTAGTAGAAACAAATAATGTTTTGGATTGTACTGGTACTTAGTAGGCAGAAGGATGCACACAAAAAATGATCATAGATTTTTTTCTTAATTTCTTTTAGAGAATTTGAAGTCTAATCTCCATATATTCAAATGTACTTTGTACAGATACTTGATTCATACAAACGCTTATATAGTTTGCAATCACATTAAAAACACATGAGGCACTTTTATCAAGTGGTATTATGCTTAAAAATTTTGTAGTCTATTGGCCTATTTTCTTCCTTCCATATAAACTCATGTTGTCACTATATTTTTGCCATAAGCTAGGGGATTTAACCACAGTTACTACCAACCTCTGCACTTTGCAATACTAAATGGTGATTGGGAATCCACAAAGGCTTTCCTTGATAACGATCCAAGCACATTGACAGCAAAGATTACAATACTTGGTAGGACTGCACTTCATGTTGCAGCTGTAGGAGCTCAATGGAAACTTGTTGAGAAATTGGTGCAATATATGCCTGCAAATATGCTATCGGAATTGGATTTGATGGGTTGTACTTGCCTTCACTATGTTGCAATGGGCGAAAGTGTAGATTCTGCTAAGGCGTTGGTGGCTAAATATCCTTCTCTTACACAAGTAACTGATTTTAAAGGATTCACACCACTCATCTATAGTGTTACCTCTGCAAGATGTAAAGACATGGTTTGGTATCTTGTTTTGAGTACTACTGATGAGAGACCTGGCTGTCCATTCTCTGGTCCCTCAGCTAGTCAACTTGTTGCTTTGCTTACTGCCGCCGGATTTCATGGTAATTAAATCTATGATCTTTAAACTATTGTTGACAACATTTAAGCCTTTTGGATAAACAACTTAATTAAGTGCTCATAGTATAAGTCTGCTATAAGTGTTTTTGTATAAGTTATTGATAATTTGATTTAACAAAAGATAAAATAAAGTCAAACTATTTTCATATAAGTTATAACCTGTTTTCATAAGCTATTTTGAAGAGGTTATAAGATGAAAACCGCTTATTGACATGTCAAAACTTGTTTTTATAAGCTCTCTAAAACAGTCTTGCAAATGCTTATACTAGTAGGTAAGTTGAAATAAGTTAATCCAAATAGGCTTAATTCTTGTCAAGAAATGCAAATAGGCTTATGTAGCAACTGAATGCTTAGAGGCTTTAATGTTTACAGTAAGTGGTACTGATTGGGGAAATTAACCATCGCTGCTTATAGTGATGAATCAATTCAATATAATTCATTCCACTGAAACAACTCATTAAACCTAGATGTATTAGTCCTTCAGAGAAAGTACAAACTTTTTGGGACAAGGTTACCAAAGTATCCAAAGTCTCAAACATTTATGTACCTGTTTCTGTCTCCTTAAGATTATTGTGCTGCTATAGTACCAGTTTATATCCTTTCTTAATCATCCATACACAGATATCACCATGTATCTTCTTCAGCGCTACCCTAACTTGGCCACAATTTCTGATTCAAATGGAAGCATTATACTTAATGTTTTGTCGAAATTGCCATCACACTTTCAAAGTGGACACAAGCTTGGATTTTGGAAAAGATGCATTTACCACTGTAAGTACATTTTCTTTAGGTGTGCTTTTCTGGTACCATGCTTGATTGTAAAACTTTTATGCTATGAAACGCTAATACTGACACTGGATATGACACCGATAGTGACACATGCACCGGTAATATATTTATAATATTGAAGAGATTTAATGTAATCACGTGTATTGTTGTCGTGTTGGTATAAGATACTAAATATGCCTTCAATCTGAAGTATTGGTGCTATGTAGCTTAACATTCTTAAACTATATCAGGTGTTCCAGTAGAACTCAAGTATTTACCACCCAATAAGTTGAGAGGAGATCTGAAAGATTCACATGGGGAGTCAAGCCATCACCAGTCTTATTTTGGAAATACAATAGGGAATGCCCTTCAAACTCTTGGTATGGTATCCTTGTAGGGAAGTTCATTCACAGAGATTCTCTAAATGTATCATTCTCTATGAATTTCTGACACAAACACGTACATTAGATACGACACTGATATGTAGACACTGATGATAATTTGAAAAAATGAAGTAATTGAATGTAACCACATGTGTTGGTGTCGCACACCAGACACGCCTTCAATTTAAGTGTAGGTGCTACATAATTCATTCTTTTGACTTATGTTTCTTAGTTTATTTAAATTGATAAAATAGACAATTTCTTTTGCAGTTCCTAGCATAAAGCTAGTTAGAGATACAAAGTTGAGACATGAATATGCTGTGAGATTGGTAGAATTTGTTTCCACGCAAGCTTCAAACCTGAATGACTGTCAATTCTGGCAATCTTTTGTGAGTGCAGACATTATTTTCAGTGCAACATCATCTGGCATTGTTGAAATTTTAAGGATCTGTTTTAGGTGTTTTCCTGATTTGGTTTGGACTCACATGCCAAATGAAGGGTATGTTGCTCAAATTGCCGTCAAGAATAGGCAACATAAAGTTTTTAGTCTTCTATGCAAGATGCCAATAATTTGCAAGCTTTTAGTCTTGGCATTAGATGAATCACAGAACACTACATCACATCTGGCCGCAAGGTTTGCTTCTCAAGTAGAGTCAATTTCAGGTGCAGCATTTCAAATGCAAAGAGAGTTACAGTGGTTTAAGGTTTGTTTAACTTAATCTCATGAGTACATTGTTAGTAATTTTTAGTTAAATTCCAGAAAGAAAAAAAAATATACCATATCCTTCAACTTAATTTAAAGTTTCAAACAGGTCATTTATAATTTTTTGTTCAAATTAGTCCTTTCTTTTTAAAAATGATTACACTGTTGAACAAATTTTTATTCTTAGCCCACTTATGTTACACATTTGTACATATACTAAAAAGAATATTTCACCAATTAGGACCACAATTAGACCCCCATTGACAATGAGGTCACAATCTTAGATATAAACGAAAAAAATATCATGTTAACGTTGATGGATCAGATGCTGTGACATTCATTATGATGAAATTTAGATGTCATCTTGATGAATTGAAAATGTAATTTACATTTTTCAATGGCTAAGAAAGACTTCTGGTAACAAACATATATGAATAAATTTTGATCTAACATTGTTGACGTTTTAAAATATAAAATACTAATTTGACGTGAAAAAATGACCAACTTGACACGAAAAAAGACATAGGATCTGTTTGAAACTTTAAATAAGTTAAAGTACTCTGGTGCAGTTTTGCCTGAATTCTATATGAAGTTATTGATAACATAGCTATATCACCAACAGGAAGTAGAGAAATTGGATCACCCTCTCCATAAAGAAGTTAAAAATCAAGGTGGTAAAACAGCTTGGCAAGTGTTCAAGGAAGAGCATAAAACATTGCTTGAAGAAGGGAAAAATTGGATGAAGGATACATCAAACTCTTGTATGTTAGTAGCAACTCTTATTGCGACAATCGCCTTTGCAGCTGCAATAACTGTACCTGGAGGTAACAACCAGGACAAAGGAATACCAATATTCTTGTCAGATAACACATTCATGGTATTTGTTGTGTCAGATGCACTAGCCTTATTTTCCTCAATGGCTTCTCTTCTGATGTTTCTAGCAATCCTAAATGCACGATACACCGAAGAAGATTTTGTCATGGCATTGCCCGAGAGATTAATACTAGGTATGGCTTTTTTGTTCTTTGCTGTGGTGACTACAATGATAGCATTTGGTGCAGCTCTAACTATGTTGCTAAAAGAGAGACTTACATGGGCTCCAATTCCTATTGCTCTTTTGGCTTGTGTTCCAATTGCTCTATTTGCAAAGCTTCAACTTCCTTTGTTCATAGAAATGATCATATCAACATATGGATCTCAATTTTGACATGTAAATAATAGATGCATATAAACAAATGAAGATTTTTAGAATATTAAACTTATTTCATGTACAATCTTCACTGTATGGTAGCATACCTCAACCTATAGTCAAATTTCTCCTTCTTAACGCTATCATTCCATCTGATAGCATAGTGAAATCATTAATGGCCTTGAAACCATTTCATATTTCCTGAAGTTGAACAATTCCACGTGACATGTCAAGTAAACTTATCACATTGCACACTGACCCTACTTTCAAGTCAGCTCATTGAGAACTAATTTGTTGTGAAATTTAGATCATCTTTTAGAACAAAAGTATTAGTAATTACGATTGTACAAAGACTATCTTTCAAAAAAAAATTGTACAAAGACTAATTACCGACAAATTAGTCTTTAAAATATCTAAGTTTTATAGACAAGTTAATCTTTATGTGGTGTGACATTAAGGCGAGAATGATGTATAAGGGTTGAATATATCATGTTCTAACAAACACTTTTTTTAGGGATGACGTTCTAACAATAAAAGTTAACATATCAACTATTTCGACAAACACTTCATAATTTGATTGATGTATTTGTCAATTTAAAAAAAAAATATAAGGACTATTTTCACTGATAAAAAAATATAAGGACTATTTATTATGTTAGTCAAAAAAAGACTTTATTATATTTTCACCTAAAAAAAATACTATTTGTTATATTTATTTTTTGAGAGAATTTGTTATATTTATTAGAGAGTACTCTGAAAAAAAAAATTAGAGAGTGAGAGTTTATGTATTAAATTAATCTAATCCGATACACTTGTTCGACGTTAAATACTACAAATATATATCAGATCAAATGACACAACGGCAATAGTTCACGTTGAACCATATAATCTCAATTGTAACAAATAAAGAAACATTGAAAAAGTTTGAGTTTGTTACATAGGAAATTGGAAGGAACGTTTGTTACATTGATGTCAAACCATGTTGTTGGTCCTCCCCTTAGATGGAATAAAATCATTGATCCTCGTAGTTTGATCACAACCCTTAATTGGAGGGACTTCATCGACTGTATCTGGTCAGTATCCATTTCATTTCTCAGATTAATATCGTTACTCTTTCACTTTTTGATTTTTAGTGTTATTACTGTGGTGTTAGAGACACACCAATGCTAGTTGCATTGCATGCAAATAAATTCTTCTTCAATTGTTTATAGGCTGTTGGCATTATGGGCTGTTATCCAACAAATTTTTATAACAATGAACACTCAATTTGGTCCTCACAATTTTCTCGTGGCCCAATTTAGTACCAAAAATAATACCAAACTAGTCTCTTCAATTTCAAATTAGGAGAAAAATTAGTTTATTATTATAATGAGCGACTAATTTGTCCTCATATAAATATTTAAGGGACTAATTTAGGAATTATTTTTCTGTAAAGGACTAAACTTGGTTGCGAGAAAATTGTGAGGACCAAAATGAGTATACTCTTTTTATGAAGTTGAAAACTTTAGCAAATAGGTTTATGTATGCTTCTTTAATTTACGGTTTTTGAGAGAAGGAACCAACAACAATTAATGGAGAAGAGTAAGAGACTGTTACTGATTTCCGTCTTGTTTTAGAACATGTTTGGATAAACAAAAACTTATCCATAATTGCTGATGGAAAAAAATAAATAAAAGGATCTTACAATGAGTATTTTAGCTTCTGTATCTTAAATTTTTTGAAAGCTCTCGTGATTGATTCCTTCATAAATATACGTTATAAATTTTATAGACCTTTTCACAACAGAGAACTTATTTTAATCGATGTAGCACCGACACTTCGTTGAAGGTGTGTTTGATGTTCATTTTCTCAAATTATGTCCGGTGTCCACGTGTTAGTGTCCTTTCTAGTGTCTTTGTCTGTGCTTCGTAGGTTTTAATTCAGAAGCTTCTCTAAACTAGAAGCTAAATCGAGTTGTAGATGCCTTGTATATAACTGTTCGGTTGCCTTATGATGTCAATCAGAGACCGTCTTTATAAAGTCCATGTTAAATTCATGGCTTTTTATAATATGGCAAGCAAACTCAAGAATACCATGTTGACATGAACAATAGAGTGCTCTATTTTTCATTTCTTATCTTAAATCTGGTGCTAAAGCGCCACCGGTTTCGGTGGTATTTACATTCTTCTTTTTGTGCAAGTTATTGATAACTATTTTGTTGAAAACAGGAAGGACACAAATTTTAATCGAAGAGCCATTGCAAGCCTTATACAAGCAGTGTACTTCCTTGAACTTGATAGACAGAAGAACAGAACAAAAGAAAATTCTCTAGCTCCAGATTTTTGGATTCCCTTCAAGCATAAACCGACACAAATATTGTTTGATGAAAGAGATGGATCCATTTTCGGTGCAATATTTGAATGGGGTCGGTCTGCAGCATTGTCTGAATTCAAACCAGTCGGTGTCCCAAGAGCTGTTTTAGCACTCAGAGGAACACTGGTCAGATTCCCTACTATGCGAAGAGATTTTGAAGACGATTTCCACTTTGTTGCTTGGGAAAGCTTGATGGACTCTGTGAGGTTTAAAGTAGCTATGGATGCAGTAAAATCGGTTTACGATACATATGGAAGCAGATATGTATGCATTGCAGGGCATTCTTTAGGTGCTGGATTTGGTCTTCAAGTGGGAAAAGAATTGGCAAAGGAAAGGATTAATGTCGAAACGCATTTATTTAATCCACCTTCTGTTTCACTTGCTCTGAGTCGGGGAAATATTGGAGAAAAGGCGGAATATGTTTGGAATAGAATTAAAACTGTGCTTCCTTCAAGTAGTGAAGCTCATGTCAGCAACGATGTGGACGAGACTTACGTTATGCGATTGAAGAGAATGATACCTCGATTATCACGCTTGATGATGCTGGTTTTGGAAAAGGAAAATGGATTCCGCATCTTTATGTTAACAGCAATGACTGGATCAGTTACTTTTATGTCCATACCGATGGAACAAGAGAAAATATGGGCGATGTTGAGAGTATGGATCCTACAAATCAGCAAAATGAAGCCAAGTTGTTTGTTGTCTCAAAGGAAGAGCAGAAATTTTTCGAGGCTCATAGCCTGAAACAATGGTGGTCAAGTGACGGTAACATAGAGCTTAGGCATGATATCCGCAATAGCAAACTCGTAAGCGCGCAACTTAAATCTTTGAATAGTAGTATACCTTCTCAGGTCATACTTTCTATTATCTACGGTATATTTCATTAGCCACGGGTCACATAAATATTAGAGATGTGACAGATTATCTTTGGAGTATACTTAAATGTGTGCCTCATATAAGTGGTAAAGCTCAAATCAGCAATGGTGGAGAAGTGACTTCAGGTATAGGTTTGATGGGTTGGATACCCCGATTATCTGGCTTGAATGATACTGATGATTGGGTGCGCAAATGGGTCCCGCGTCTGTCTGTTAACAAGAATGGTGGCACAAAAAAGAAGATGGTTAGAAAGGAGAATATGGATCCTAAAGACGGTAAAATTACTGCAACTCATGGCTTGCAACAATGGTGGCCAAGTGACACAAAACTTCACCAAGCTCTCCATGATAGCAAACTACACATAAGAAGGCAAGTTAGATCGTTATACACTGTTACGCCTTGGGAAGTAACAAAAAGATTAAATCCTTTTATTTCACTTCCCATTTGTCTCGATAGTATTGGACAAAAAGAAGAATTTGTATGGAATTGGAATAGTATTAAATCCATACTTCTTTCAAGTAGTGAAACTCACGTGAAAAAGACGATGACAACAAGATATCAAGTGTGCCGTTAAAGAGTTGTATGCCTTCACTGTCAAGCTTCAAGGATGTTGGTTTAGCTGTGGTCAGAAGGGCTTCTCCTATGTTTAATCTACCTTTTGTTTCACCACCAATACGTCATGGAAATAATGTTGAAAAGGAAAGTTTTGTTTCAAGTAGTGAAAGTCAAGACAGCAATGATTCAGACCAGACTTCAATACCGAAGGATGCTACTTTTGGGGTGGGAAAATTTGTTCCCTATCTCTATGCTAACAAGAGAATGCTAACAAGAGAAGTGGTGGCATAAGAGAGAAAATGGTTGGCAAGGAGAACAAGGGTCCTTTGCAATAACACAGGAAAAATGCTAACAAGAGAAGTGGTGGCATAAGAGAGAAAATGGTTGGCAAGGAGAACAAGGGTCCTTTGCAATAACAGGAAAAGCCTCGAGTTAACAATGGATTTACTACATAGTTTGCTAGCTTCAATCTTAATAATGCAGTTGCAGTCTGCCTTTGCTTTTAATGTTACTTGAGCTTAAGCTGTTAAAACTCTAGGAGTAGAAACTCCAATAGGATTATGAAATGTCAACCGTCAAGTGAAATACTCTACGCCTATGTATGGTATCACCATGGGTATGTCAGAATCACGGATATCCACGTGATACCAAACATACACTACATCTGAATAGAAGAGTAGTGAAATGGTTGAATGCCTATGATATTAGATAAGTGGTTAGCCCAAAAAGTTTCTTTAAGTTGGTGAGAGATTTCTACATGTCAGGCGGTCAGCTGTGCTTTGTTTATATATATGTTTTGGTATCTGATATGGTTGCTCAATTTCATCTTCTAAAGAAAATTATTTAGAATAAGAGCATGTTTATTTCTTCAGAAAATTGGAGCACATTGTTAACCCAGGCAGGATAACATGCTGAGTTAAGAAATCACGTAAAAAAAAGTGGTTTATAAAGTACTCACAACAATTTCATCGAAGTAAAGTTCTAACGTAAATGTAAAGGTATAAAAAGAAGTGGTCCATATAATACCCACAAAACACTTGGTGCTATTAGTAGGACTCATATCCTTAACAATTCCATCAAAATACTAAAATAAAATTACATTAAAAAAGGATTCATAACATTAGTAAAGGAAGGAATAGCATGAAGTGGTGCAAAACGGCCAAAATGTTTTTGTTGTTCAATCGTTGCATGTTTTTGTTATTTCGCAAGATATCAACATGAAATTGTAAGTGGTGTGTGCATCTGTAACATCTTCAATAAGGAAGTCAATGTTCTTATCGTTTCACCAAATTAGGTTCTTTTTCAACTTATGCTCCGAAGTTGGTTTCGTCCCCTCTAATTGAGCAATTTTTTGTGTGACCCTCTGATTCTCAGTGGGAATGTACTCTTGTAATTTGGAGTTTGACTGGGAGTTCAATAAATACCGGCCAAAAAATTGTTCCAGCCTTTTTTTTAAAAAAATAAATCAAACTATACTACCGAAATTGATATCGGGAAGAATTGAGACACTAAATCAGCACACTCCAATGTCATTCAAGTCAATACCACAAAATCAATCTAAGTGGATTCTAAATAACGTCATTCTTAGTCGATTCATTAACCAATTAAGCTCAAATGTTTGGTTAAACATCAATTATGACAATTAATGACTCTAGTGGAGCAACTGCTGCTTCTTTATGATTCTAGTGGAGCAATTGCTGCTTCTTTACTTGCAGACACACTTAAGATTACCTTTTCTATAGAATAATTTGTTTCTGTTTGCTTCTTTTCCTACTCTTTTGTTTCCTTATGTTAACAAAAAAAAAAAAAAACCAAAATGTTCATAATGCCCTAAATCAAATCATATAAGATAAGATGTTACTCTTTTTTAACCTTGGCATCAATTTTTTTATTCTTTATCTGAAAATAAATAAAAATTGTTGTATTTTCAAATATTATTGTATTAATAAAATATATTCTTACTAAATTCCATTTTAAATTATCTATAATTTGTAACAGCATTTTTAATTGTTTAAGGAATTTTTTTTTATTTAAAAATATGCTTCTTTCTTTTACATTTTTTTTTTCATTTTCATTCATAATAAACTATTAAATAATTATCTCATATTTTCTGCATTTTATTTTCTTCTACTTTCTATCATCTATCTTGTTCTCATAAACCAAACAAAGTGTCAAGAGACAAAGCTTTACTTTTGAAATAAATAAGAAAGAGGTGTGGTTGGATAGGGATCTGACTCCTCTAAAGTGAGTATTCAAGGTAAAATGAATTATAACATCCGTTAATTAAATAATCAAAGGTAAATATTATAGATACACTAATAAACCATGAGTTGTTAACATAAGTTTTATAACATTGACATTTTATTCACTTTAGAAGATTCAAATCCAATTAGATAGAGAAAGGAGGACAGAACTGTATATGGGAAGGAGTGGAAGGAGAAAGCTTATTCAACAAGCTTAATCATATGGCAACACCATTCATCCAACTAAGGGTGTGTTTGTTATAGCTTCAAAACAAAGATTTTATTTTCAAGAAATCTAGAGATTGTTTTCTAGAGACTTTTGAAAAAAGACTCATTTAATTTCTATTTGTTTACTATCATAAAAGAATATTTTTTTAAGATTTTAAAATCTTACACTTGAGTTCCTTGTTTTTTGAAGAAAAAATAGATTTTAACAAAGCTACTAAGGACCGATTTTCATTTTGAAGTTAAAAATATATTTTTTTTAACAAGATAGATTTTTTGAAGATCTATAACAAACACTATAAAAAATAAAAATGTTTTTAATAAAAAATAGATTTTTTTTGGAAAACATTGGAAAAGAAGCGGACCCTAAAATGAAGTAGCAAGTCAAAAAGTTGTGGGTTGAATGTCTTCTACTAACAATATATAAAAATCGAAGTACAAACAAATTTCATAATCGTCCTTATTAAAACTCATGATCTCATTGATTTTATGTGCATAATTGTCATTTTGCAAAATTTAATTTATTTGTTTTTTAAAAAATTAATTACGGATAATGTTCATCACAAGTGTAAGCAATTTCCACGGATAACTATGAAACTAATTTATTTGTTTTTAAAAAAATTAATTACAGATAATGTTCATATCTACTAACATCTGTTAACAATATATAAAAATCAAAGTACAACAAAATTTTATAATCGTCCTTATTAAAACTCATAATCTCTTTAATGTCGATATTTTGAAAATAGTCACGAGTTTTCAAAATTTATCATATCGACTATCACATATCGGTACATAAAAATTTTCTTCTGCATATATAAGAATATAAAATCATCAACGAGTGCGGTTTAAATATTTAACGGTGTTTGACATAAAAACAAATAAATTAGTTTCGTAGTTATCCGTGAAAATTTGTTACATTGTGATGATCATTATCCGTAATTTATTTTTTAAAAGAGAAATAAATTAAATTTTGTAAAATGACAATTATGCACATAAAATTAAGGAGATCATAAGTTTTAATAATGACGATTATGATATTTTGTTGTACTTCGATTTTTATATATTGTTAGTAGACTAGATATATTGTTTTTCTGTAAAAAAAAAAAAAGAATACATATTATTTAATTATTTTTCTTTCATACTTTTTACATTCATGTTAAGTGTGTCAAAATTAGTTTTATCTATGTTTGTGTCTAAACAAGTTTATCTCCTATCTCGTATAGTACACACTAAAGTCTAAACATCTTTATAGACGTGTATTTTTAAAATATTAACTTATAATAACTATTGTTAATAGATAATTAAGAATGTTAAAAGATTAAAATTAGGAAAATTCTTGTTTACCCATCAATAAAAGGTGGGTAATACTACCCATGTTGAGTTGGACCAATCAAAACAATGTATTTATATAACATTAAAAATAATAGAAAACAAACAAATAACTTTGATTGGTGCCAACTCAACATGGGTTGTGTTACCCACCTTTTATTGATGGGTACACAAGTTGTCACCTTAAAATTATGTATTGACATGTTACATGTCATCAATCATGTTATAGTGCAAAGGTACACGTGAACATAAAAACCAAATAAAGAAACATTATTACATAGGAAATTGGAACGTTTGCTACATCGATGGCAAACTATGATGTTGTTCCTCCCTTAGATGAAAGAAAATCATCTGATCCTCGTAACATGATCACAAACCTTAATTGGAGGGACTTCATTGATTCTAGCTGGTCAGTATCCATTTCATAGATTAATTTAGTAACTCTTTCACTTATGGGTTTGATGATTCATGATCTTATAAGTGAAGAATTTGTTACTGTTATAGATACCAACACTAGTTGCAATTGCATGCATATGATTTCTTGTTGAAGTTTATTAGGATGTTGGCATCATGGGTTGTAACAAATTTGTATAAAGTTGAAAACTTTACCAAATTGGTTTGCATGCTTTTTTGATTTTACTGTTTCTGAGAGAAGTAACCAACAACTCTAAATGGAAAAAGTCTGTTACTGATTTTTTTTTCTTGTTTTAGAACATGTTTGGATAAATGAAAACTTTTCCATAATTGCTGAAGAAAAAATAATAATTGATAGAATCTTACAATGAGATTTTAAGCAGTATCTCTATAAACCCCCTATAAAGATTATAAGGACTTTTTTGCAACTGAAGATTCATAAACTTGTTTTAATCTTGTAGCACCAACACTTTAGATTAAAAGCGTGTCCTATCTAATCTTGACAGCATAAGTAATTATATTCAATCACTTTCATTTCTCAAATTTTTACCGTTGATGGTGTTTGTGTTTGTGCTTCTTAGGTTTAATTGAGAAGCTCCTCTAAGCTATAACCTAAGTCGGGCAGTAATTGACTTATGTACAATAATTGCTTGGTTACCTTATGCTGTCAATCAGAGACTGTTTTGATAATGTCAGTTGTATTCACGGTTTTTTATTGTATCGCATGTGAAACCAAGAGTACCGTGTTGACACGAACAAAGAGCACTTTATTCTTCATTTGTCATCTTAAATCTGCTTTATTCTTCATCTGTCATCTTGAATATGATGCAAAAGCACCGCCAGTTTCGATGGCATTTACATTCCTCATTGTGTGCAAGCTCCTGATAATTGTTTTTTTGCAAACAGGAAGGACGCAAATTATAAGCGAAGAGCCATCGCAAGCCTTATACAGGCAGTGTACTCTCTTGAACTCGATAGGCAGGAGAACAGAACAAAAGAAAACTCTCGAGCTCCAGCTTTTTGGATTCCCTTCAAGTATAAGCCCACACAAATATTGATTGATGAAAGAGATGGGTCCATTTTTGGTGCAATATTTGAATGGGATCGGTCTGCAGCATTGTCTGAATTCAAACCATTTAAACCAATTGGTGCCCCCAGAGCTGTTTTAGCACTCAGAGGAACATTAATCAGATTCCCTACAATGCGAAGAGATTTTGAAGACGATTTCCGCTTTGTTGCTTGGGAAAGCTTGAAGGGCTCTGTGAGGTTTAAAGTATCCATGGATGCAGTAAAATCAGTGTATGATACATATGGAAGCAGAAATGTATGCATTGCAGGGCATTCTTTAGGTGCTGGATTCGGTCTTCAGGTGGGAAAGGAATTGGCAAAGGAAATGATTAATGCGGAAACGCATTTATTTAATCCACCTTCTGTTTCACTTGCTATGAGTTTTGGAAATATTGGAGAAAAGGCTGAATATGTTTGGAATATAATTACAACCATGCTTCCTTCAAGTAGTGAAGCTCAAGTCAGCAATGATGTGGACGAGACTTATGTGGATGAGACTTACGTTATACGATTGAAGAGAATAATGCCTCGATTATCGCGCTTGATGGATGCTGGTTTAGGAACAGAAAAATGGGTTCCTCATCTTTATGTTAACAAGAATGATTGGATCAGTTACTTTTATATCCATGCTGATGGAACAAGAGAGAACATCGCCGATGTGGAGAATATGGATCCTTCAAATGAGCACAATGAAGCCAAGTTGTATGTTATCACAAAGGAAGACCAGAAATTTCTCGAGGCTCATGGCTTGAAACAATGGTGGTCAAGTGACGGTAACATAGAGCTTAAGCATGATATCCGCAAAAGCAAATTTGTGAGCATGCAACTTAAATCTTTGAACACTGGTACACCTTCTGAGGTAGTACTTTTCTATTATCCACAATAGGTTTCATTAGCCACGAGTCACATAAGTATTACAGAAGCGAAAGATTATGTTTGGAATATACTTAAATGTGTGCCTCATCATATAAGTGGTAAAGCTCAAATCATTAACGATGGACAAATGACTTCAGGTATAAGTTTGATGGGTTGGATACCCCAATTATCTGGCTTGAAGGATACCGGTTATTGGGTGTGGAAATGGATTCCTCTTCTGTATGCTAATGAGAATGTTGGTGCTGTAAAGAAGATGGTTATAAAGGAGAATATGGATCATGAAGACGGTCGAATTACGGCAAATTTGTTTACTGTCTCCAAGGAACAACTGAAATTTCTTGCAGCTCGTGGTTTGGAACAATGGTGGCCAAATGATTTAGAACTTCAGCAAACTATCCGTGATGGAAAACTCATAAGCAAGCAAATTAAATCTCTATACACCACTTCACCTTGGGAAGTTACAAAAGGATCAAATGGTTCTTTTCTTTCACTTGCCATGTGTCTTGCAGAAAAGGAAGAATTTATATGGAAGTGGAATAGTCTTAAATCCATGCTTCCTTCAAGTAGTGAATCTCGGGTGCTCAATGATGGTTACAATACTTATGGTGTTGGTTTGAAGGGTTTGATACCTCAATTATCTGGCTTGAAGGATGTAGCTTATCGGGTGTGCGAATGGGTTCCTCATCTGTATGTTGGCAAGAATTGTGGCATAGAAGAGAAGGAGGTTGACAAGGAGAGTGTGGATCCTGCAAATGAGAAAATTAATGCAAAGTTGCGCGTAGTATCCAAAGAACAGCAGAGATTTCTTTCAGCTCACGGCTTGGAACAATGTTGGCCAAGTGATGCAGAACTTCAGCAACCTATTCATGATAGCAAACTCATAAGCAGGCGAATTGGATCTTTATACACCAAAACACCTTGGGACGTAACAAAAAGATTAAATCCTTTTATTTCACTTCCCAGTTGTCTCGATAATATCAGACAAAAAGAAGAATTTTTATGGAAATGGAATACTGTTAAATCCATACTGCTTTCAAGTAGTGAAACTCAGGTGAATAACGACGATGACGATAACAAGACATCAAGTGTATCATTGAAGAGTTGGAGGCCTTCACTGTCAGGCCTCAGGGGTACTGGTTTTGCTGTGGTCCAATTGGTTCCTAGGCAACTTAGGCATTTGTCCTTTGTTACTCCAGCCACGAGTCTTGGAAATACTGAAGAAAAATTAAACTTTGTTTCAAGTAGTGAAACTCAAGTGAGCAATGATTCAGACAAGACTTCATTCCAGAGTTGGATACCTTCATTATCTGGCTTGAAGGATGCTGCTTTTGGGGTGGGAAAATTGGTGTCATATCTGTATGCTGACAAGAGTGGTGGAAAAGACAAGATGGTTGACAAAGAGAACAAGGGTCCTTTGCAATAACATAGGGAACACCTCAAGTTAACAATGGATTTAACTCCATAGTTTGCAAAATGCCTAGTTTTCAATCTTAACAATGCAGTCTGCTTTTGCTTTTAATGTTACTCTTCAGCTTTAAGTTCTTAAAACTCTAGGAGTAGAAACTCCAATAGCTTTATTAAGTATCAAGTGATGGACTATTCGTCTGAATAGAAGTGAGGTGAAACGGTTGTCTGTGTGTGATATATAAGTGATTAGCACAAAAAGTTTCTCTAAGTTTGTGTGAGACCTCGAAATGTCTGTTGTACTTTGTTCATATAAATGTTTTGATATCTGATATGGTTGCTAAATTTCATCTACTAAACATAAAATTATTTGGAATAAGCACATGTTTATTTCTTCAGAAAATCGGAGTACATTGGTTAACTTAGGCACGATAACATGCTTTGAGTCGTGAAATCGCGTCAAGATTTAGCATGAAAAATCATTGACAAAAATATGTTGAAGGTGAGGTGGGGTCCAATGGCATAAACATGAAAACTATTTTTTTTTTTTTGTTAACCATGTCATAGGTGTGAACTATCAACCGACTTTGTCTTATAATGACTTCATGCCATGAACTTTTAGTAGTATTCAACAATGCTACTAAAAGTCCATATCATTCCAAGCATTCCCATCAAACTAAGCCATCATATTGTTGAATACTACTATTGTTGAATACACATATGTGTTGTACTGCATATATGCTCCTATTTTATATTGTTGAATACTTCATGTCATGAACTTTTAGTAGTATTCAATAATACTACTAAAAGTCCATATCAAACTAAGCCATCATGCAAAATATTCCAAGCATTCCCATCATGGACAAATATTTTAACACCAACCTAAACTAAATGTCCATATCACACCTCAACACTTGTTATATATCAATGTATCAAATATGGGTTAGATCACTTAATAACTGTCATACTTGGTAAAAAATGGTGTACTCTGTATTTAAGTCTCTTCGACCCGTCGAATTAAAATTTCACTTTTAAATCTCCGTAACGAAGAAACTTAAATAGGGGCATCTGTCATACCCCATTTTTGACCCATTTTCATTTCGTTTTTTCTCTTCCTTTTAAGCCGAGGTTTTTCGGAAGCTGAACCTTCATAAGCACCTACTTCAGAAGTACTTTCAGAAGCATTGGAGCTGTTTATTTTCTCACCTGGTCTTTTGAAGATTTAGTTGAAGAATTCATTCATGTTACTTATTCTCCAAGCTGCGTGTGTTTCCAGAAGGAAGATATTTTCGAAAGATATATTTTTATTTTTATTTGTGTAAATATATTTCCAAAGAAAAATTTTGGAAATATATTTTCAAAAGAGATCTTTGGAAAATATATTTCTGAAAAATATTTGCTTCAATATATTTCTGAAAAGAATAATTGATGCAAATGTGTGTTTTAGCCTCAAGAAAGATTTTATGGTGAAATATATTTCCAAAGAAAAATTTTGGGAATATATTTTCAAAAGAGATCTTTGGAAAATATATTTCTGAAAAATATTTGCTTCAATATATTTCTGAAAAGAATAATTGATGCAAATATGTGTTTTATTTCTAAAGAAAAATTTTGGAAATATATTTTCAAAAGAGATCTTTGGAAAATATATTTCTGAAAAAATATTTGCTTCAATATATTTCTGAAAAGAATAATTGATGCAAATATGTGTTTTAGTTTGAAGAAAGATTTTATGGTGAAATATATTTCTAAAGATGAATTTTGGAAATATATCTTTGAAGAATATTTGGTTCAAATATTTGTTGCTGCTGAAGGCTATATAAAGAAGGCACCTCCCTTGAAGAGAATCATCGGTCAGAAACCCCAATTGACACTACCAAGCCGCGGCGGCCACATACCAAAATCCACCTCTTTTCTTCCTTTTTCCTTCGATTCTAACAAAACCGAAACCCCACTCACACACCGCTTCACTAACCACCACAAACCCAGCAAATCAAAACCATAAACCACCACCTCAAATCCACTGACAAGAACAATTCGAACCAGAACACCCATAACCGAAAACAGAAATCAAAATCAAAGGTATGTTGTTTTTTTGAAACTTCATCTAGTGTTGTTCACAAGGATTTTCAGAAAAAATAATTTTATTTCCTTTCCTTTTTATCATTCCTCATTTTTCTTATTTTAATTTCTATTCATTCCCATGCATTTTATTTTTTACAGCCTTTATATTTCAGTACTTCATGCATTTTTATTATTATTCCCATTTTCTTTATTTATCTCATGCATTTTTATTTATTTCTTGTATGCCACATATTTACTTATTTTTTTGCATTTCATGCATCGTTATCCCTTTATCTATTGTTATCATATTTATTTTATCGCATTTGCAATTTTTATATTTATTTATTATTCCGTTTTTATTCTATTAGAATATATTTATGACCAATGTAAAATATAAATGAGAATATGCACTGACACCCACACTTTATTTATTCCGCATTATGTCTTATATTTTTTTATTTCGCTTTACAAAAAAATACAAAAAATATTAGGCTAGTTTATTTTCAAAAGAATTTTGTGGTGATCCAACGTCATCACGGAAGTTCCTCGCGTTTAGCTTTTAGTTACCTTTTTTAGTCTTAGTTAATTATAAAAAAAACAAAAACATGCAAATAAGTCAAAATTCAAAAAAATCTTTTCTTAAATAAACCTTGATTTTCAATCAAGTGCCCCTTTTTTTTTCTTTCACTTTCTTAAACAATCATTAATCCATTTTAATAACATTTAAATCATTTTCCAAAATTAAAAAACACAAACCAATCTCGTTTTGCCACTTGGCCTTTATTTTATCTTTAAAACTTTTTTTAAAAACCAATAAAAAATACAAAACAAATCAATCGTCATTTTTACCCCGAACTACATGATTTTGATCCCATTCGGGTATGTAGGCAAAAGACTTTGTCTTTCCAAATCAACAAAATAACAAAAACATTTTCCTTTCTTTTAAATTCATCACTTTAACCTTTTTCACACTTAAGCATTTATTTTACAAGCAAATAATCAATTTAGCATAAAGATAAATAAAAACAAGAGGTTCCTATAGAGTACTATAGACGTTTAGGGTGCTAACACCTTCCCTTTGCGTAACCAACCCCCGGACCTTGATCTCTCAAAAATAGGGTTTTTCGAGCTTTCTCCCTTTTCCTCGGAAAAATAAAAGATCGGTGGTGAATCTTAAAATTGCGAGTCAACGCTAATCAATAGCTTGATATCCGAAAATCACCGCGACAGGAAAATGGCGACTTCACTGGGGACATTGTCCTAAGTGGGTTAAACCTATCTTGCTTTTCTTTATCTTTATGCTTTATTATTATTTGTAATTATAAATATGTGCTTAAGTGTTTATCTTTTTACGTGAGTGGTGAGATAAGTCCTACACCCGGACTTGAGGGAAACATAAGATAGGACGGTGGTATAATCAAAGTGTCTTTCCGAGAGTAAATTTCGGATGTGGCACATGTGATAACCCCACTCAATGGAGGAATCTTGGAAGTATTACTATGTTGGCATGAGTAAGTCGTGTTCGGCATTGATATTATCAAGTGACCTATGAAGTTGAGGACCTTTAGTTACCTTTAACCCATCTTGGCCTTTTAGGACGTAGTGCGGTGGCTAACCAAGAGTAATCTTGAATTAGTTGATACGCGATACTACACTCAAACGAGACTTTCTTACAAATGTTGTTGGACCGGGAGTCAATCTCGTAACCCGATGATATTTGGAAGAGGTTGAGGACTTTGGGAACTTGGTAGAACCCGTGATACAGGTACATATGAAACCATAGTCCTTACCAAATGGCGTGTTTACCCTTGACTCAAACATTATGGATTTAACCTCACCATGTTTTCTCCGTTCTTTAGCATAACCATGCATGCATGCATTCATTCATAAACATTTTTTTCATCCAATTATCGAAGGACTTAAACAAGTTTTTTTTGTGAACATCATAGAGGAGCACTAGGAAGCACACCTTCAAGAGCCTTGATTTTTTGAATTTAAGGAAGCTAGGAGTCTTTAGATTTTTTTAAAAAAAATCTAGCTTCCACTAAAGGACTTTTGAATAGGTCCCTTGGCTTGGTTTCTAAAAAAGAACTATTTTGTATTGTCTTAATGCTCAAATGAAATGTTCAAACCATGATGTTTACAATTACTTCAACAAAGTCCTTCGATAACAAATTATTCTTTTTTTGCATAAACATAATCATGCATCATACTGCATTCATAGTTTCCAAATCGAGTCTCATCCTTTGTTTCATCACAAAAGGTCAATCTGTCGCAGTCAAAAAAAGTGGCCCGGCGCTTTCATTACAAACCGACTCGCGCCTACAATACTCATGCAAACAGAAGAGAGAAAATGGATGTGGTCGTGCAAACACAAGGAAGGATTTGCCGCAATTTAGTCGTTGTTGACATTCCGTCAGTTACTCATGGGTCCAAGTAATGTGTTTTCGTTGTCTTGTCTTTTCAAAAATCCTTTCGTTTCGCCCAATACGAAAGTGAAATCATGTAGGGCTCTACTTTTGTCTTCAAGTTACCACTATCAATGAAAAATTGTCGTTTCTTTCGCGACTTTTATTTTTATTTTACTGCTTTTTCTGGAAAATGGTAACACAAAAAACCCAAAAAAATATATTTTATTTTCAATCAATTTCAAAAGGTCTGCATTTTTCACTCATTTTCTAAAATCAATCATCAATCATATGTAGATTGAACACCAATAAACCCGTTGAACACTGTAACCCTATGCTCTCTACCGACTTTGAGTTCCCTGTTTACGAAGCTGAAGAGGAGGAGGATGAAGGGATTCTCGAAAAGATCTTATCTGTCACTAGAATATAAAAAGAACCATTCAGCCTCATGAAGAAGCACTGGAAGCGATTAACTTGGGCACTACAGTACTCTTGATCAAATCCCAGATGAATGGTGCCATCAAGGCTGCAAAAAAAACGAAAAAAACAAAAGCAAAAAAAAAAACAAAGAAAGAAAAAATACATCAAAAAGATATAGTGCAGAAGATGGTAACCACCTACAGGGACTTGCATGAGATGTTACCGTATGCTTTACATGGATATCGTACTTCAGTGCGTACCTCAACAGGGGCAACCCCCCTTTTCTTCAGTGTATGGCATGGAAGCAGTACTCCCTGTGGAGGTTGAGATTCCATCAATGAGGGTTCTAATGGAGGCCAAGATGTCAGAGGGTGAATGGTGCCAAAGCAGATATGATCAGCTGAACTCAAGCGTATGAATGCTTTATGCCATGGACAACTATATCAAAAGAGGATGAAGCAAGCTTTTGACAAGAAGGTTCGTCCCCGTGTGTTTCAAGAAGGAGATCTTGTGCTTAAGAAGGTTTTATCTTTCCAACCCGATTCCAGGGGCAAGTGGACGCCTAACTATGAAGGATCATATGTTGTCAAGAGAGCTTTTTCTGGTGGTGCAATGACCCTTGCGACTATGGATGGTGACGAGCTTCCCCGTCCTGTGAATGCCGATGCAGTCAAGAAATACTTTGTCTAAAAAAAATAAAAGAACAACTCGGTAAGTCGAAAACCTGAAAGGGCGGCTTAGGCAAAAATGAGCGTCTCGGTGGATCGAAAACCCGAAAGGGCGGTCCAGGCAAAAATTAGAGACATAAAACAGAAAAATAATTATCCTGATAGGTCGAAAACCCGAAAATGCGACCTATGCAAAAGTTAAGGATCAAAAGACAAAGTAACTGCATTGGGCTGACCTCTACTCACATGGGGCACCTTAGCTGTCAAAGAGACTCTGAATCTGAAGCATCCAAACAGTGGAATTCAAAGTTGTCAGGGAGAATAGCGTTTGTTGTGTTCAATGTACTTTCCCCTTATATTTACCATTTTCCAAACTTTGTAAGATCCGTGGAGCCACGCCATTGGCATGCCGCCACTCTGTTAAATAAATTTGAGCCTGTGCCTTTTATTTGGAACTCCTGTTTATTCTGTTTATAAAACTTCTTCTATTTTTGATGGTAGTACTTGAAGCAAAATATTTTTTTCAAAATCATAAATCTTTTTATATTTTTGGAAAGCATAAACAACAAACACATTTTCTCTGAACTCGTGAATAAGTGAAGGGTGCGTCAACAGCTATCCTGGGAACGGATGAACTTTGCAGGCTGAACATGGTCAATTGCTAAAAAAAAAGAAGAAAAGGGAAAAAGAAAAAAAAGAAAAAGAAAAGAGCTCGGTAAGTCGAAAACCCGAAAGGGCGGCTTAGGCAAAAATGAGCGTCCCAGTGGATCAAAAACCCGAAAGGGCGGTCCAGGCAAAAATTAGGGGCATACAAAAGAATATATTCCCGGTGGGCTGAAAACCCGAAAGGGCGGTCCAGGCAAAAATTAGGGACTCAAAAAACAAGACAAAACAAAAATCAGCATGACCACGGAAGCACCAGTTCTTCTACCACGGTTTTTGGATTGGCACGTTCTCTCCAAGAAGTGTTTACTCCCCATCAGTTGTTGCGTACGCCGGGCTTTACCCCGTCAATGTTTTGATATGTCCCCAGTGGCACCATCCCCATTGAAGATTGCAAGTGTTTGTGATGCGACGTCGGGTCACTTTCCATCTTACTTGTCCAATCTTGTCTCATCAAATTCATCAATTACACTATCACACAAGTCAATCCTTCGTATAGTCATACAGTCACATAAATCGTACATACATTCATACGTTCATGCATATACGCATTCATGCACATACAGCGTGCAAACAATATCATTCATACATGGTTGCATTAACCACCCTGAGTCTTGTTTTGAATATCTTTCCATGCCAATCAATCATGAATAATTTGTAACTTTTTCCCCCCAAGTGGCGTCCCCAGTGTGTCTGGTCCAGAAATGTCACCTTCTTTATGCCAAGTGGCAGTTCATTTACAAGCAGCTTTTATATTTTATCCAGCTTTTATCTTTCATCCGGCTTTTATTTTTCATCCGGCATTTATCTTTCATCCGGCATTTATCTTTCATCCAGCATTTATATTTCATCCACCTTTTATATTTCATCCACCTTTTACATTTCATCCAGCTTTTACTTTTCATCCAGCTTTTACTTTTCATCCAGCATTTACATTTATTTTTTGTCGTCAGTAGCAGTTCGGCATTAACCCGAACAGCTGACATTTACCTTTATCTTTTGTCAGCTGACATTTACCTTTCTTTCTCGTCGTCAGTGGCAGTTCGGCATTAACCCGAACAGCTGACATTTACCTTTATCTTTTGTCAGCTGACATCTATCTTCTTATCTTGTCGTCAGTGGCTAGTTCGGCAACATCCCGAACAGCTGACATTTACCTTTGTTTCTTGTCGTCAGTGGCAGTTCGGCATTAACCCGAACAGCTGACATTTATCCCCAGTGAAACCATGTTATCCCCAATAGAGTCGGACCCCGTTTCTTTAACAGACTCGGGTATCCTTTTGTTTTGTTATCCCCAGTCGAGTCATCTTCGCCGTTTTGCATTCATACTTGCATCGCAAACATTCGCAGCATTACATGCATAGCATCGCATTTATAACTTTACATACATGACATTGCATCTGTAGCATTTTACAGTCAAAATTGGTAAAAAATGGTGTACTCTGTATTTAAGTCTCTTCGACCCGTCGAATTAAAATTTCACTTTTAAATCTCCGTAACGAAGAAACTTAAATAGGGGCATCTGTCATACCCCATTTTTGACCCATTTTCATTTCGTTTTTTCTCTTCCTTTTAAGCCGAGGTTTTTCGGAAGCTAAACCTTCATAAGCACCTACTTCAGAAGTACTTTCAGAAGCATTGGAGCTGTTTATTTTCTCACCTGGTCTTTTGAAGATTTAGTTGAAGAATTCATTCATGTTACTTATTCTCCAAGCTGCGTGTGTTTCCAAAAGGAAGATATTTTGGAAAGATATATTTTTCAGATTTGGATATTTTTATTTGTGTAAATATATTTCCAAAGAAAAATTTTGGAAATATATTTTCAAAAGAGATCTTTGGAAAATATATTTCTGAAAAATATTTGCTTCAATATATTTCTGAAAAGAATAATTGATGCAAATGTGTGTTTTAGCCTCAAGAAAGATTTTATGGTGAAATATATTTCCAAAGAAAAATTTTGGGAATATATTTTCAAAAGAGATCTTTGGAAAATATATTTCTGAAAAATATTTGCTTCAATATATTTCTGAAAAGAATAATTGATGCAAATATGTGTTTTATTTCTAAAGAAAAATTTTGGAAATATATTTTCAAAAGAGATCTTTGGAAAATATATTTCTGAAAAAATATTTGCTTCAATATATTTCGGAAAAGAATAATTGATGCAAATATGTGTTTTAGTTTGAAGAAAGATTTTATGGTGAAATATATTTCTAAAGATGAATTTTGGAAATATATCTTTGAAAAATATTTGGTTCAAATATTTGTTGCTGCTGAAGGCTATATAAAGAAGGCACCTCCCTTAAAGAGAATCATCGGTCAGAAACCCCAATTGACACTACCAAGGCGCGGCGGCCACATACCAAAATCCATCTCTTTTCTTCCTTTTTTCCTTCGATTCTAACAAAACCGAAACCCCACTCACACACCGCTTCACTAACCACCACAAACCCAGCAAATCAAAACCATAAACCACCACCTCAAATCCACTGACAAGAACAATTCGAACTAGAACACCCATAATCGAAAACAGAAATCAAAATCAAAGGTACGTTGTTTTTTTTGAAACTTCATCTAGTGTTGTTCACAAGGATTTTCAGAAAAAATAATTTTATTTCCTTTCCTTTTTATCATTCCTCATTTTTCTTATTTTAATTTCTATTCATTCCCATGCATTTTATTTTTTACAGCCTTTATATTTCAGTACTTCATGCATTTTTATTATTATTCTCATTTTCTTTATTTATCTCATGCATTTTTATTTATTTCTTGTATGCCACATATTTACTTATTGTTTTTGCATTTCATGCATCGTTATCCCTTTATCTATTGTTATCATATTTATTTTATCGCATTTGCAATTTTTATATTTATTTATTATTCCGTTTTTATTCTATTAGAATGTATTTAGGACCAATGTAAAATATAAATGAGAATATGCACTGACACCCACACTTTATTTATTCCGCATTATGTCTTATATTTTTTTTATTTCGCTTTACAAAAAAATACAAAAAATATTAGGCTAGTTTATTTTCAAAAGGATTTTGTGGTGATCCAACGTCATCACGGAAGTTCCTCGCGTTTAGCTTTTAGTTACCTTTTTTAGTCTTAGTTAATTATAAAAAAAAAAACAAAAACATGCAAATAAGTCAAAATTCAAAAAAATCTTTTCTTAAATAAACCTTAATTTTCAATCAAGTGCCCCTTTTTTTTTCTTTCACTTTCTTAAAAAATCATTAATCTATTTTAATAACATTTAAATCATTTTCCAAAATTAAAAAACACAAATCAATCTCGTTTTGCCACTTGGCCTTTATTTTATCTTTAAAACTTCTTTTAAAAACCAATAAAAAATACAAAACAAATCAATCGTCATTTTTACCCCGAACTACATGATTTTGATCCCATTCGGGTATGTAGGCAAAAGACTTTGTCTTTCCAAATCAACAAAATTACAAAAACATTTTCCTTTCTTTTAAATTCATCACTTTAACCTTTTTCACACTTAAGCATTTATTTTACAAGCAAATAATCAATTTAGCATAAAGATAAATAAAAACAAGAGGTTCATATAGAGTACTATAGACGTTTAGGGTGCTAACACCTCCCCTTTGCGTAACCAACCCCCGGACCTTGATCTCTCAAAAATAGGGTTTTTCGAGTTTTCTCCCTTTTCCTCGGAAAAATAAAAGATCGGTGGTGAATCTTAAAATTGCGAGTCAACGCTAATCAATAGCTTGATATCCGAAAATCACCGCGACAATAACAAAACTCAGTACTCAAACTAAATCATCACAAAGCAATGCAAAAATTACCTTATGTAACTCAAATAACAGTCAATCAAATCGCCCAAATTTTCATTCAAACTAACAGTAACAAGAAGAACATCAAATTCATACTAAACTAACAAAGCCCCTAGGCAAATATTCCAGCTACAAGCAAAATTCATTGTCATTGAATAACCCTCAATTGGAAAGTAAATTGCACATAATGTATGTCTCTTGCAACTCTTTGGGATTTCACGTGCTGTAGAATAGCATTATAGGCTACATGTTCCGCATCAAAATCCTACAAGAAGTCAACAGTTAAATAATGATAAAGCAAGGCAAAACATTAACCGTATATTTGCCAAAAGGTTGGAGTCATAATAAAGCCATAGATTCGACCCTCCGAACTAACAAAATAACAACTAAATCTGATGTTTGTCGTTAAAAAAAAAAAAAAAGTGAGTTCACTTGTGCCTTTCACAAGGCCAAATAAGTGCAACTCTATTACGTAAGTACCTTAATTATAACAGTTTAGATTCTTTGAAATTTTATAATTGATGGAACTTGTTCTCATTATATTTTCGATAACATTTGTGGTATCTATCTCTTTTTTTTCAATAAAAGCTTTAGTTTATTAAATGAAAGTAAAGGTTTTGACCATTTTCTTTTTTCTACAATTTAGCTTCATTTGAAAGAATGCCATAACCATTTTTTTTTCTTCAAAATGTTATTTCAAACCAGTAGCACTAACAAGCCTTTTATCATTATGATGGATACAAAGTGGTGTCTTTGGCTGAGTTCTACACATCT
Organism: Medicago ruthenica; assembly: GCA_018208015.1. Classification (NCBI taxonomy): domain Eukaryota; kingdom Viridiplantae; phylum Streptophyta; class Magnoliopsida; order Fabales; family Fabaceae; genus Medicago; species Medicago ruthenica. The sequence continues at coordinate 6,592,875 of CM031375.1, read as the reverse complement.
ATTTTTTTTTTTCCTTGAACTATATTAGATTGTCAATCATTCATCAAGTGCAGAGCAGGAAAAAAAGGATTAGAAAACCAAAGTTGGGGTGTGTTAAGGGTGAAACAATGATTCCTCTAGGCAAGACTCTAAAAGAAAGCATAAAACCGAAAGAATGAAGACTTGTTCACATATCAAAAAGAACATACATGAGACTAGTGACCTTGAAAAGGAAAAAACACAAGTTAGCTCTACTCAACTCAAACTGAAATTAAGAAAAGGTGAAGACAAAATGCTACTCCTAATAAATGTATCAACAAATCACCTACTACGAAAGTAACTCAAGTATCTTTTCACTCACTTCTTGAAACCACCCAATATCTTACTTAATATATATAACCTCACAAACAAGAATGAGGAGCCAAATTCCTCCAATTCATAAGAGCCAAACATCCAACAATGGTCAATTGATACTCAGCAATATAAACAAGCTAAGCGGATAAGCCATCACACAAAATATTCATACAATCTATTATTATACATTGACAATAATTTTATAGCTACATACATGACATGGCATAAATTCAAATAAATAAAGTTTGGAAGAGAAACTCACATCCAACAAGGTGAAACCAAACTTTCTGCGTAATCCTTGACCCACGACCACGATATATTATTAGTAATTCCAGTTTGCTCTACTGTATTATCTCTGCAATTATAGATCAATGCCCCCTCGTCTTCATCACTTGTCAATATCAGCGTATCACCATTCTCAGAAAGATACAATGGCAACAAATCCAAACATTTAAATTCCCTTGTTGAAAATAAGTCCTTATAACTAATTTTATGTAATTGAATCCAAGACAAAATCCTTCATTTGCCATATAACAAAATGGGTTCCATAAAAATGATGACAAAAACAAAGAGAGTTCATCAAAACCACAAGCGTTGGCCGATAATGTGGCACCTTATCAAAACCTTGAGGCAGCAAGAATTGAGTGTATGTCTCGGTGGAGAGATAAGTGAAAGAATAACATATTGATAAATTGTAATACTACTATAATCCAAATGAGAATAATCTAAACCAAAGTAATCCCTAAGAGCCAACCAGTTAATAGGACCACTCAAATGAACACCATTGTTCTGACTTGCGAAGTGGAAGCATAGAGGGAAACATTGAATATCTCTCCAAACATTATCCCCCAAGCTGAAAACTTTCACCATGCTTTTTACATTACCACCCTTCACATCCACATTGAGTCGAATTATCATAACCGAAGGATGAAGTGGCAAAAAGTAACGCTCAGAACATTCCTCTGTGGCTGGGTTCTAGAAAGAGAGCCATTGACGACGGGGTGAAGTAATCATATCAGTCAAACATAACAATCCATTGCATGATGGTTACAACACCCCAAATCCAATCATTACTTGTGGAATACCGTTGTGACAACAGTGTGAGGTGCGGATTTCTTGAGATGCATTTGAATGAAGTGAGGATCAGAGATGATGGAGTTAAAAGACTTGCTGACGGACCTGAATCGAATCAGAGGTTTCACCGGGAGCCAGGATGTAACACCCATAATAAGATTGCCTAGGATCTTATACGAGTATTAAAATTTCGTACTGGATACATTAATTTACAATATAAAAGTTCATACAAATATTACATCACATTGTAATATTACATCCAAAGTTAACTCAATCCTCTTGTTACATGTACATCAAGTACCACAACATATAATACATTCAAACTATAAACAGATAACAACAGCACGATCAGTCCGTAGCATTCTCCTTACCCTTGTTGCGTGCTGATTGCGATCCTGCCTGTGAACCTGCACCAGAAGGAATGGGATGAGACATAATGTCTCAGTGAGCTCTACCCAACCTACTGTTTGGCAACCACAGGGAACCTAGGGTCGCCATGCCTACCTTGGCAATTTAGGGGAATTCTAGAATCGCCAAGTCTTTAACCTGCCTATGACTTTAACTATAACCTGCCTATAACTGTAAACTTCCTGTGATTGTAACTATAACAACTTTAACTATAACTATAAATCATAAAACGAATGAAATGTTTTATGTTAGCTGTTAGCGTTGAACAAACAATTATCTGAGTTTATTTTGCGGAGGGCACCCCGGGTGGAGCAACCCCGAGATACGTCTCCCTATAACCGGTGAAATTCCTATCATATCAGGCTAACACCGGACTCCCTATAAAACGTGTGGACAACCCTCTCGGAGAAGTCCCATCCGGCGAAACCCGGAGTCTGATGAACACGCCACTGTAAAACGTGCAAGCACGCCACTATAAAACGTGTAAACACGCCAATATCTTTAATCTTTACTTCTTTAACTATAACGTTTGAACATATAATCAGTCACTTTAATTCTATAACCATCCTATAATCTATAACATGTAACCTTGGCTTATCGTTCTCATAAGCCACCTATAATGGTTGGAGCACCACCACTATAAACATATCTTTAACTATGATTGATCCTTGATCCTTATGAGGTTAAACCCCAATGCTATGAAAAGTTTCTAACCCCACACTCATGCTAATACGAGGTACACTATGACCTATTCTTCCATTTTTTAAATGTACAAAGGCATACTGGCGCTGTGCGGATGATTTCTGGCTAGAAAAACACATTTCAAAGATGAGGTACCTGGCTGGATTTTTCGTGGCACGTTGCCACCCATCGTGGCACGATGGCTGCCTGATCAGTATGATCATGGCACGATGAAAGCCATCGTGGCACGATGAATCCAGGGGTTGCAGTCCCTGTAGCTGTTCCAGAAAGTTCAAAAACGAGTTTTAAGTTCCAACACAGTTCAGCAAGCATTTGTACATCAAAATCAAAGGTTTTCAACATATAAAATCATAGTATAACAAGTATTAACAATAGGGAACTAACTAATACAAATCTAGACAAAATCATCATGAATTCCTTTCCTCTCTAAACCATACAATAACTACCCAAAGGGGGTGTAAATCTATGGGAGCTCACCTTAAATCAAAAGATTGCTTGCTAAGTTAAGAGTCCACCCTAACTTCAAGCTCCAAAACTCTACTCAAGAGAACCTCTATTCCTTGGCTTTCTATTACTTCTTCTTGTTCCAAATTTCTCCAACACAAGCTTGCTTATCTTACAAAGATTTTGGGAGAAGTTTGCTAGCTCAAAGGATAATTTTTGATGATGGTAATGAAGTGAGAAGGAGGGACGAAAATGAGAAGAAAGGGAAGGGAAAATTCTGATTTTTGATGCCAAAGAAAATGAGTAGAAACTTTGGTAAATATTCATATTTATCCAATTATCAATTTCTCCAAAATTACAATTATGCCACTTCTTAATTACCACTTTGTCATTGCTTGCATACGAAGTTTCTAACGCTTATAACTGATACTTCTAAGCGGGATATTACACAGGAGATGATTTCTACGATAACTTTTCAAAAGTTTTTTGGTCACTTTTAAGTAAACTCGTACGTAGTGTTGAATAAAAATTTGTAGAAAAGTTATACTATTACAAAAATCTCTCTTAAAAAAGTTGAATTTTTTAACATGAATTAAATATGAATTTTTATATTTTTGGGGTTAAAAATTTATATTTAATTCATTTTTTTTAAATCATATTTTTTTAAGGATTTTTATAATATTCTACACATTTCTGCACAATTTTATTAAAAAATACAAAGGCTATACATGAGTTGACTTAAAAATATGGACCAAAAGTGGTGATTGAAAAATTTATAAAGACTAAAAGTCGAAGAAAAGTTTTAGATGAACTAAAACAAAAAGTTTGTATATTTATAAGGACCAAAAACATATTTAACCCATAAATAAATAGTATTGTAAAACGACTTATAATTTGGGATTGAGGGAGTGGAGTATAAACTTTGTGATATTTTCAAACACACGTAAAATTATGGATAATTTTATAAAATGGTCTCTTAATGACGCGTGCAAAAAAGATAAAAGATTGGAAAGAAGAAAGAGTGATAAATGGTAAATGACATGATAAAAAAAAATTATTTATGATGCATTGGTATTGTAAAGTGAATTATAATAGAACATAAACATTTTTTTTTCAAACTAACTTTTAATAAAATACAGAGGAGCATTTTTTTTGTTAAATATGTTTTTTATTCATATAAATATTCCAATTTTTTTTAAATTTCCTTGAAATTTTTCTTCGACTTTTAATCTCCGATAAGTTTTCCGTCATCGGTTTTAATCTTTGCTTTTAAATCAATTCATGTGTTTTATACTTTTAAGAGCACCAAAAGTTTCTCTAAGTTTGTGTGAGACCTCTACATGTCATTTGTACTTCATTTATAGTATATATGATAGCAACACTGGTGCAAGCAACAATACTGAAGCAGGCCGTGCTAAGAGGATCACACAGAGGCCCATTTACTTGAAGGACTATGTGTCCAAATGACTAGATTGCAGGATATCCATTTCAAGTGCTACTTAGAATTCTGTCTTTATGCATTAGCTGTCATTTATTCGTTAGGACATGTGCCAAGCCTATGAGCTGGCTAGCTGCTAGATCCTTCTAATCATTATGTATTCAGTACTATAAGTACTACATCTGTGAAATGAAAGAGGGCATGAACCTTCAATAATTTTCTTTTCTCTTTTGGTAGCTGGTAGCATAGTATTTAGCAAATTCCATCACCTATCAATTGGTGCTTTCATTGCACTCTCACCATGTCCCCCTCTTCAGTCAATTCTGTTAACATGGAAGCTGCTCTGTCAGCTCTCAGTGACAAACTTGACTCCCTCGCCACTGAAGTCGCCTCCCTCCACAACCGTGATACACCACCACCACCACCACCACAACCACCACAACCCAGACCACATATGAAGCTAGAAGTACCTCGTTTCGACGGATCTGATCCCCTCGTGTGGATTTTTAAGATTACACAGTTCTTTGATTTCCACCAAACCCCAGATTCCGACCGCCTCACCATCGCATCCTTCTACATGGATGGTCCCGCACTGAGCTGGTTTCAGTGGATGATGCGAAACGGCCTCATCCACGCTTGGCCTGATTTCCTGATGGCTCTCGAAATGAGGTTTGCTCCATCATTTTACGATGATCTGCGTGGTGCTCTGTTCAAACTTACGCAAAAAGGGTCTGTTCAACAATATCTCACAGATTTTGAACGATTAGCCAACAGAGTTGTTGGTTTTCCCCATCCATTCCTCCTCAGCTACTTCATCTCTGGTTTGAGCCCGGAAATCCGGCGAGAGGTTCAAGCCTTCCAACCTTTATCATTACCTCAGGCCACCGCCCTTGCTAAGATCCAGGAAGACAAACTCTTCGATCGCCGTAAGAGCCTCCCAAACCATAAACACTTCTCTCCTGCTACACCTTCCACTTTGAACAACCTTCCACCAACTTCATCAAACTCCACTAAACTACCCCAACCCCCCACTCCCAAAGTCCAATTTTGAAAACTCACCCAGGAGGAAATGGCGTCCCGACGGGAACGCAATCTGTGCTACAACTGTGACGAAATCTTCACACCACAACATCGCTGTAAAGGGAAATTTTTCATGTTGATTTCTGATGAAGACCTTGACCCACCAGAGCGCGACGACATTCTGTCCGAGGCACTAGAGGATGCTCCTCCACATCCCGTTGATGATGCTGCAGCTCAACTCAGCCTCCACGCCATGTCTGGATACTCGACTCAGAACACCTTCCGCATCCTTGGTATTATCGCACAGAAACAAGCTACTATCCTCGTTGACAGCGGTAGTACACACAATTTCGTGCAGGATCGCGTTGCCAAATTCCTCGGCCTTCCGGTGACAAAGCCCTTCCGTCCCCTCAAAGTCATGGTGGGTAACGGAAGCATTCTCGAATGCACCACCCAATGTACCGGTGTTCCCTTTTAGATCCAAGGTAACAAATTTACAGCTGATTTCTATATTCTACCACTTGGGGGTGCAGAAGTGGTGTTGGGTGTTCCCTGGTTAGTTAGCCTTGGACCCATTCTTATGGATTATACCAAGCTACACATGAGTTTTGAGCAGTTGGGCCGACCCATTACCTTAATCGCGGATGCTCCCTTCAAACCAAAAGCTATGTTTGTCTCACAGGTGAAACGTTGCGTGGCAACAAACTCAGCATCTCTATTCCTCCATCTTCAAATGGTACCCGACCCGCCCCCTCTACCCGATACTTACTTACCCCAAATTCAAAACCTACTTACCCGTTTCATTCCCTTGTTTTCACCACCACCATCCCTCCCACCACAACGTTCACATGACCACCATATTCACCTCATTCCAGATGCTTCTCCAGTCAACGTACGCCCTTATCGCTACCCTTATTACCAGAAATTAGAAATTGAGAAGCAGATCGTAGAATTACTCCAATCGGGAATGATTCAACCTAGCAAAAGCCCATTTTCCTCTCCGGTATTACTGGTTAAAAAGAAAGACGGAAGTTGGCGTTGCTGCGTTGATTATCGCGCACTCAACGCTACTATAATCAAAGATCGTTTTCGCATGCCCACTATTGAAGAACTATTAGATGATTTGGGTATTGCCTCATGGTTTTCTAAGCTTGACCTTCGTCAAGGGTTCCATCAGATTTGAATGTGCGAAGAAAACATTCCGAAGACAGCGTTTCGCACGCATCAGGGTCATTATGAGTACAGAGTGATGTCGTTCGGATTGTGTAACGCCCCTTCAACGTTCCAGGCAGCTATGAATGAGCTCCTCCAACCTTTTTTACGCCACTTTGCTGCAGTTTTCTTCGATGACATACTGGTTTACAGCTTTTCATTGCAAGAGCACCTTTATCACTTAGAGCAAGTGTTTTCGAAACTGGTTGCTGCACAGTTTTATCTGAAGCGGTCTAAGTGTCTTCTTGCCCAGAAACAGTTGGAGTATTTGGGCCATATTATCTCTGGTAATGGTGTCCAAGTAGATCCTTCCAAAATTAGTGCTATGGTGGCATGGCCGATTCCCAATACGATCACTGCCTTGAGGGGCTTTCTGGGACTTACAGGCTTCTATCGTAAGTTCATCAAACAATATGCTACTATTGCTGCACCACTTACCAAGCTTCTTAGGCGTGACTCTTTCAACTGGACAGAGGAAACCCAGAAAGCTTTCGACTCTTTGAAGCAAGCAATGACCACAGCTCCTATTCTTGCCCCACCTGATTTCACTATCTCATTTGTTTTGGAGACCGACGCTTCAGGTTCTGCCATGGGAGCTGTATTAATGCAAAATCACCGTCCCATCGCCTTCTTTAGTAAACCATTCTGTCAGCGACTGTTGCGTTCATCTACTTATGTTAGGGAGTTACACGCAATTACCACTGCTGTCAAAAAATGGCGTCAATACCTCTTAGGGCATAAATTCATTATCTTCACAAATCACCAAAGTTTGAAACAGCTCATCTCACAACTTATCCAAACCCCGGAGCAGCGGGTATACCTCTCGAAATTACTTGGTTTCGATTTCACTATTCAATACAAGACCGGGAAAACCAATGTTGTGGCAGATGCCTTATCTCGTGTGGAATATAGCGGTACTTGCTTAACTTTAACTGTGCCCCATTTCATTTTTCTGAATGAGCTGAAGTCCCAATTATCTAGCAACCCTGAATTTCAACAACTGGTCACTGATCTCCAACACAATCCAGCTGCTTTTCCTGAGTATAAATTTTATCAAGGGCTTATATTCTTTAAGAGTCACATCTGGCTACCTCAGGATATCCCCTTTAAAGACAGAATCTTGGAAGAATTTCACAACTCCCCTCTTAGTGGCCATATGGGTATAGAGAAGACATTTCATCGTCTTCAAAACAATTTTGCATGGAGTGGGATGCGTAACGACGTTCATGCCTATGTTGCTAAGTGCTCCGTCTGCCAAACCACGAAATACGAGACAAAGAAGACAGCTGGCCTCCTCCAACCTTTGCCAGTTCCCTCAGGTGTGTGGGAAGACTTATCCCTCGACTTCATCACAGGGTTACCCCCATCCCATGGCAACACTGTCATATTGGTTGTAGTGGACCGGTTTTCCAAAAGTGCCCATTTCGGCGCGTTACCATCCACCTACACTGCTTATAAGGTGGCCACTCTTTTTCTTGACATGGTGTGTAAACATCATGGTCTTCCGCGCAGCTTAGTTTCGGATAGAGACCCTATTTTTATTAGTACCTTTTGGCGAGAGTTGTTTAAGTTGTCAGGAACAAAGTTGCGCATGAGTACTGCCTATCATCCGGAAACGGACGGGCAGACTGAGGTTCTAAACAGATCATTGGAGCAATATCTTCGTGCTTTTGTTCACCACAAACCATCATTATGGTTCAACTTCCTTCCCTTAGCTGAGTGGTCTTATAATACTAGCAAGCACTCTTCCACTGGCTATTCACCATTCCATATTGTGTACGGCAAGGATTCGGTCTATATTCCACAATACCTCATAGGGTCATCCCCAATAGAAGCAGTGGACACTATGCTCACTACACGCCAAGACTTGCTACAGGTTTTGCACCAAAAGTTACTCAAAGTCCAGCGTATGATGAAGGAAATTGCAGATAAGAAGCGTCGTTTTGTTGAGTACCATGTTGGTGATTTTGTCTACCTCAAACTCCGTCCTTATAGGCAGCAATCTCTCACACTGACTTCTTATAACAAGCTCTCTAAGAAATTCTATGGTCCCTACCGCATCCAAGAGAAGATCGGTGCAGTGGCTTATAAGTTGGAATTGCCGGCTTCTTCCAAAATCCACCCTGTTTTTCACTGCTCACTGCTGAAATTACACCAAGGACCACTCACCACTAATCCAGTTGAATTACCTCCGACGGCCGTGGATCACAACCCATTGGTGGAACCACTTGCTATTTTGGATTCCAAGATGGATTCTACCACTGATCCCCCAACCCGTTTCGTCTTGGTGCAATGGTTGGGCTTAGCTCCTGAAGATACTAGTTGGGAAAGTTGGGAACAGCTGAAACTTCTCTATCACCTTGAGGACAAGGTGATTTCCCCTGGGAATGGTATTGATAGCAACACTGGTGCAAGCAACAATACTGAAGCAGGCCGTGCTAAGAGGATCACACAGAGGCCCATTTACTTGAAGGACTATGTGTCCAAGTGACTAGATTGCAGGATATCCATTTCAAGTGCTACTTATAATTCTGTCTCTATGCATTAGCTGTCATTTATTCGTTAGGACATGTGCCAAGCCTATGAGCTGGCTAGCTGCTAGATCCTTCTAATCATTATGTATTCAGTACTATAAGTACTACATCTGTGAAATGAAAGAGGGCATGAACCTTCAATAATTTTCTTTTCTCTTTTGGTAGCTGGTAGCATAGTATTTAGCAAATTCCATCACCTATCAATATACGTTTTGATATCTGACATGGTAGCTAAATTTCTGCTAAACATAAAATTATTTAGAATAAGAGCATGTTTATTTCTTCGGAAAATTGGAACACATTGCTTAACTGAGGCACGATAACATGCTGAGTCATAAAATTGCGTTAAGATTTAGCATGTTGTTCTTGATATATAGGATAAGAAATTCATAGCAGATTTGAAAAATCATTGACAAAATATGTTGAAAGTGAGGTTGAGTCCAATGGCATAAACATGAAAACTACTTTTTTTTAAAAAAAAAAAAACCATGTTATAGATGTGAAGTATCGACGACTTTGTCTTATGTCATGCCATGAATTTTGGGGCTTTAACTATGCTAAACTACTTTAATTTTGATTCATGTTCATTTTAAATTGTTTTTGAAGTATTGTGACCTTGCAAATGTATTGAGTACCTTATATTTCACGTTAGTTGTCTACACTTTATACTTGAATGAATGACTTTGGTATCCTGATTAAAAAAGTTATATACCGAGTAAACTTATTTGAACGGTTGGTATGTTTTCTCTTGAAGGTTTGGTTTACCTTACAGGTGAGTGTGCGCGCGCGAGCATGCGTGGTTCAACGTATAACAATTAAGCACATTGCTTGAAAGGTCGAATTCAATTTTTAGTTAATAATCTAAATAAATTAAATCTTTTTTTAAGTTTAAATAAAGTCAATCTTAATGGTACATGAAACAATCAAAATACAAAGCCAAAAGCTAATGCATTAAATCTTAAGAGCTGATGTTTCGTAGAAAATATGTTCTTTCTCTGAACTCCCCAATATCTTTCTTAGGCATTGCTCTAAGATGACTTCCCATACCACACTCGTTGCCAATTATGATAAAAATGTTTTTTCAGTGTCAGCTCTCGTTGCCCCAACAGAACCTTGATAGTATGCATGCCTTGTACCTAAAAGAGAGCAGAGACAACTTTTAGAGATCACAATAACATAAATGCTTCAAATTCTATAAATTTAATGCCCTAAAGATCAACAAAAGATGGAGAAAATAACACTTGGGTAGTCTTTCAAAAAAAAAAAACACTTGGGTAGAAGCTAACTAAGATACTAGCAAAACAAAGGCCAAGAACATGTTTTATATCCAAGCCAAACCAAACAAGCTAGATAACATTGGTTACAAATAGTAATATCTCACAACATCCAAGAAAATGAAGGGACAGATATTCCAAGTAAAACCCAAAGGTCCAGCTGAATTAACAATGAGGTCATATTTAACAACTTCCTTAATGCAAATATTGGTTGAATTGCATCATTATGCAAACAGTTGTATTAATTTGTTCAAGAAGACAGAATCATGCCACATGCAAGAAAAGACAAATAAATAGAATATCGTCAGATTTCAATGTGTATCCAGAGAAAATGCAAGAAAAAATTTGAAAATGTTTAGCCGGACTTGGTGAGAGAAGAGAGGTGATACCCCTTGTGACCATCAAGGAAGAACTTGTGGGGTTCCCAAGATTTAAAAACGTAATTGTATGATAATCATAGCAATATTTAAGCGTACGTAGGGTTCCGGTTCTATCTTGGTGTTATGCGATTCTTGCTGAGAGATAGGTGGGACAAGACAGGAGCATACAAGCAGGGCCGTTCCTATGAAAACGGAGACCCGGCTCTGAAAGTAAAAGTAGGCCCCTAATAAAATAAAATTAATTTTTTTTTCAAAGAACATTATTTTATTTAATTGAAAATAACATCCGTAAACATAAATAAAAGTCACGTAACTGACACAAAAAAGATTCATATTTTAATCAATAATATAAAAATACAATTTCAAGCGAATATCTTTATCGACATTTTAGGTTGTATTTTCCTTAGTTAGTACAAACGCAAAAAAAAGTTTATAATGTTTTTTTTTAATTATAATGTTTGTTGTTTTTTTTAATAAATTATATAATGGAATTATAATGTTTGTTGCTATAGAGCTTTGCTATTTTATACAATAAATATGGGCAAAAAATTACAAAATCTACTCTAACAAAAATAAGAAGAAAAAATATTATATAGTGTTTTTATGAAAAATATATTAATTAAAGAAGGAAAAACTAAAAACCTGGGAGTTGAACCCACGTTCATGGGAAATGCAACACAATACACTACCACTGGGCCACACATCCAGATTTGATAATATTACCACATCATTAATATATATTCCTTTTCTACTTGCATTATATATAAAAAAAAAATATATTTTGGGCCCCCAAATTTTGGAGGCCCAGCTCCATAGAGCTGTTTGCACCCCCCAAGGAACGGCCCTGCATACAAGCGAAAAGTGGTGGGGAGGGTAGTGACAATCACAATCATGAATCTAAAGGGTGCCGACAGAAGTTACAAGAGTGGGAATCAGAGGCAAACCAAGATTTTTTGGGTCGGGAATCGGAGGCAAACCAAGGCTTTTAGGCAAATATGGATTTTGAATGGTTGTCCCTGTAAAGTAGTTTTGCACCGACAATGTATCACTTTTATACTCTTATAAATAAACTGACAAAAAAGATAAGGTGGGAATGATTGCTTGTCATGCATACATCAATTTGAAAAGAGAATAATTTTCAATATGGCCCTCTCCGCCTTTGTACAACAAATACCTATATTTTCAATATTGATAGAAACAATTTAGCCATTTAACAAGGGATCAAATACACATTAATAATGCGGAGTTACAACAGTACTTGTTTCTATCTTCAAAAAACTATATTTCTCTACATTGAGTAATAACAAATCAGGAAGCTTGAACCAACAACGGTAATCCATTATAATGAAAAGGGTAAGGAAGAATAACAAATAAAAACCTATCAAAACAATACAATAGTTTGTACCTCTTGCATACCAGCAGAACTAGCAGGCTCTTCCACATGTTGCCGCAACTAAACTTTTTCTAACAACCAACTTTCAAGAAACAATCTGGGAAGTTACAGATGTGATTTAATTTGCTAGACCACAAAGTATTTACTGGATCAAGAGTTTGAGGAAGCCTTAGTCTTTTCGGTCAACGACGAACCCAATTGAATCATAAGAGGATAAACAGGGCTAAACTCCTTATCTCGTCTACTCCTCACATTTGCAGCATAATCATCGAGTGTTGCTTTGATGCCCTTCCATATTTGATCCTCCCCTTGCGAATCAAGCCACAATGAATACTGTAATGGAGTCAATTTGTTTCTTTGCAGAGGTGACTGCAATTCCTCAGGACCACGTGTATACAGATGATGAAGTATGACATTTGGTGGCAGATCCTGAAGAAGGGGAGATGATGCAAGCTGGGATGTTTCCAAGAATATAAGTGGACGAAATGCTCTAAGTGCTCGATATGGGGCACCAAGTTGCTCAACAGGGAACAAATTTTGACCCACAGCTAACTCCAACTCAGCCATATCCCTAGCCATTCTCAATTTCCCTGATTCTGAAAGTGGTCTGACAAGAGAGGCGTGCCGAATGAAGAATACCAGAACACGGGAAGCCATACTCTGGACAAGCCTGGTGCATATGTTTTCAACTCCTGGTGTTGCAGTTTTTCTGGAAGGCAACAATTTAGATAGAAACTCACTGCGGAAGTGAAGAATACATTTCTGGAGCTCCTCCATGTAAGGTGATGCATTATTGTCCATAGCAGCATCCATTCCAAGCATTCCAAAGTTATGATCGTGTATTTGCAATATACAAGACTCAAGACGATCGAGCATTGACTGGAATAAAGACGTTACTGAGTCACAGGCAACGCCATATATTGCACCCAGCGAAGCAGACAACACATCAGCAGCAATACTGGGCATTCCTTTAAGCATAGATGACATTCGTGAATGAACATCTTGCAGATGTTGACACAGTGTAAAGTTCTTAAGCTGTGCTGGTGTTGCAGGGCCACTTACTTGACGTGATTCAGGACCAGTGGATATCTGCCATAACAATGAAAACGAATAATTAAAATATTAGACATTCTGCTTCTACAATTGTCTTCCTTTCTCATGTGTAAAATGGACATAAGGTTGCCCAAAGCTACCACAGAAAACATACAGCAATAGCACTTTCAATGTTACAAAATCCACAACACAGAAACTGAACATGAAAGAAAGATCAGGGTTTTCCCTCTCAAGGAATAAAAGTGGTTGCGACATTGAACATTCTAGAGGCATGAAGGGTGCATCTCTTAAAACCAATTTAATAGGAACTGACTCGGAATACAGAAGAAAAATAGTATTAGTTGATAGAAACTTTATTACATTCCAGGTATTCGAGACTCAAGAGTCTCGGTTCTCTCCCGCACTAAATTCCTTCCCAAAACCAAAAATAACCCTTATTGATCTTCCTTTCCTCTTATTTATAGCATATCATCTGACACTGTCCAATTAATTCTCTTACTCGCTAACTAACTAAAGTGGTTATATATCACAAATTCACGGTCCCATTAAGCTGAATGTGAAATACACATTAGGTTAGCCATTACCTTTTGTTGAGACTTAACATATCTTTAGGACATAAAAATTTATTCACAGGACCAAGGGAAATAAGGTTTGCTGACTCACTAGACTTCCTGATTGACTGAGTTCAGTTATCACGTCAACTAGCCTAATTGAAAACCATACTTTTCGTGTTTTTTATAATTTAAGCATGATAAGTACAACATGTTAGTATTTTACAGTTCATAAAGCATTTTTTAAATAGCAAATGACACCATTAAATACAAAGAGGTCTTTTCTGTTTACCTGGTATTCAGCTCGCTCTGCAAAAAGAAGCAAAACTTTGCCAATTTCACGCAAAACAAGAAGAGTTAGGCGTGCATCCATCTGAACAGCTTCTATCTCTTCCTGAATCCGTGATATTATTCTTGATATTTGTTCCCTGGAGGGAACACTTCCACGACTGGACATTGGAAATACATTATTCACTAGATCTGAAAGACGACTCAAGCAGTGACCCAAAAATGCAGACTGGAATATTTCAACAGCTGAAACTATCTGCTCTTTTCCGGCTGAAGTAATAGCTGGTAACACTCCTTTGACATCTGTGTCACGTGAAATTCTTTCGAGGAGATTCTCTATCATGGAGTAAAGCTTTGGATATCCCATTGTAAAAATTTCTTTGACAAAACTTGACGCAGTGAAAGCAGATTTCATTTGGCTTGCAAAAGCTTTTGCAATGGCTTCCCAGACTCGATCCGTTAGCATAGGATCACCTTCCTATTCAGCAGCAGTCAAAGTTAGAACAATGAGAAAAAATACAATTAGAAGATAAAAAATTGCGAATTATAGCAGCTACTCGGATAGAGTTAGTGCAATCAATGTTCCTTGATAAGAACTCAATACTGTCAAAGTATAACAGATCCTGAATATCCAGTTGGGAAGTATATATAGAGTAGCCACAAGCCAGACACGTTGTATAGGTTGACAAAATCCTGTAGTACAATAATTTGAATTGCTGTAAACTACTCCCTCCATTTCAAAATGAATGTCATTTAAGGTTTTTACACACATATTAAGAAATGCAATGATTAAAAGAAAAAGAATTGTTATTTTACCAAATTATCCTTATTAACTATTGGTTAGTTTTAAAAGTAATACTTTGGAAGTAGTGTGCATAGTATTAATTGGAGGGTACAATTGAAAAGAAAAAGTTATTATTGCATTGGAAACTGAAAATGACATTCATTTTGAAACAATTTTTTTTTGCTAAAGTGACACTCATTTTGTAACAGAGGGAGCATATAATTATTATCTTTGGTCAATATCTATTGCAAATTTGCAATATATGTGTTGAAATTTGGGGCCTAACTCATCCTTACAAAACCGGCTTGTAAGGTGAGGAGTGCCTCCTCTTTATAAACTCTGATCAAGCTTCCTACTTCCTATCTAACCGATGTGGGACTAAATCCACCCTCTCAAAGACAAGCCAACATAAGGCAACTAGGGGCAGATCGCAATTAAGGTGGGATTACCAACACACCCCCTCACGCTCAGACCCAATGGGCATGAAGCGTGGCATTGCGGAATCCCAACGGTAGATCTTGGATAGGCTCTGATGCCATGTTGAAATTCGGGGCCTAACTCATCCTTACAAAACCGGCTTGTAAGGTGAGGAGTGCCTCCTCTTTATAAACTCTGATCAAGCTTCCTACTTCCTATCTAACCGATGTGGGGACTAAATCCACCCCCTCAAAGACAAGCCAACATAAGGCAACTAGGGACAGATCGCTAATTAAGGTGGGATTACCAACACACCCCCTCACGTTTGGGGCAGGATTTCCAACAATATGTCTCTCATTTTCAATTTCCTTAACAGCTCAGACACCTTATGAAGTCCATCGATGATGTTTGGTGCATCAGAATTAGAAGCAAATGAGCAGGCATAAATTTTTAAGATTTCAGTATTCCTGCATCCTATTTACAGCATAAGCTAAGATATAAAGGTATTTGACTGTCTGAAAGCCTATCTGAATAGCTCTACAAAAATTAGAAACAAGTAATTGACCTTATCTCCTTATGGCTGACTTTCTCTTTGCGTGAATGTATAAGGAATTTAGGCAATTACCATTACTTTTACTGCCTTAGTTTGTATTCTAAGATTCTAGAACTTTCTGCTGAGTTCTAGAATTCAGCTGTTAGTTCTAGTTCTGCCAGTGTGGCATAAGTTAGTTAGCCACCTAGGTCTAGCTGGCACTGGCAGTTACTAGGGTGTAGGTTAACTCAATAGTGAGTGTAGGTTAAGCTGCCCTATATAAGAGATTGTAACCTGCATTCTCAGGTCATGAATTCAATACAAACATTAGATTGAATAACAGATTTTTCAATTCTGTTTTCTGTTACTCTTCACTTATAGTAGTACAGTAACACACATGTCACCCCACCACATCTGCTCGCTTCAACTTTAAAGCATAATAGGGTAGGAGAAAAGATCACAGAAAGGAAAGACTTACAAGGCTGGCATATGATTCATATAGCGCAGCAATGAATTTACTGTTCGCTCATTTTTTAAAAAGGAAATGTCATACTTGTGGGATCTCAGGCATTTACAGAACTAAATCACATGGCTGCAATAGATTTATAGATTTTGACATGTTGTCATGTCAGTTTCTTCAGAAGAATCATTACAAAATGAACTTATAACCTGAAATTAATAATCATTGACACAATTCAAGCTATTGGTGTAATTCACCATTGCTTCCATTTAGAAAGAGGACACACAAAAATAACTCCCATCCCATACACTATACTTCACATCGAATAAGGTTTCTAAAACTGAAAACAGAGTAACCTGGTTTCGTTAACAATTTCTGCAAGCTCCAAACTTTAATACAACCCCCAAAATTTGGTTTCTTTAACAGGATGAAAGTTGGAAAATCCACATGTATGTGTTAACATAATTTATATCAGTAAATCCATTGTAGGAGAGAAGTACTGGTATTTCCTTTCCCACATAAACCAGGGCATTCACAGGACCCTGTCTATAACTTTAAAGATGTTTATCGAGAAGCTAAAGTAGAAAGCTTCTATAAAAATTACCAACATGGAATAAGAAGAAAATGTCTATAAAATCACAGTTAATACAAGATTTCTTTTTCCACAAGTAATTCTTAAAAATTCATCAGAACTAACCCTACCTAAGATTCTCTAGCATTGTATGATGCACATAAGCATATATGAATATATACCAATTCAATTATCACATAAAATGAAACATGGCTACAAAATATGGATGAGAAAGTTCCTCTCCTCACCTGAATAACCTCATCAAGCAACAAAACATGAGTAAAGGGATCCCGTTTCTTCGAAAGCACCCTCTGCAAATGCCACACAGCCACAGTAATGGAATGCAACTGATCCATACAATTCCCCAACCTCTGCCACAACGCCTCTCTAGCCTTACCACCTCCACCAATCTGAGGAGTCCCAGTACCCCTAATTCCACCTGGCCCAAACCCGCTTCCGCTCGATCCCGTTATCGCCTTCATATCCAACGCCACACTCACACTCTTAGCACCCAAACCCTTATACTTACTAATCACTTGCTCCACAGTAACCTTCAATTCACCAAGATTGTAGAAAACTTGTAATCCAGTACCAACTTCTGCTTGATTCAACCCTTCCATTCCACTTTCCAGAACCTTCATCGCTTCTTTTCTCAACCGATCTCCACTTTCTTTCACCCAACGGATCTCTTCATCAACAACATCGATTCCGGTAAGATCATATTCATTACATAGACTGATGATCTCAGAGTGGAATTGGGCGGCTTTTGCAAGATCAACTTTTTCTATTTCTCCGGTCATGGTATCGCGAAGCTTCTTTGAGATTCGGAGTGCACGAACGGAATGCTGAAGAAGCTCGGTGGTGCGGTGGAGGTTGGTGAGTTGAGCGGTTTTGGAGGCAATTGAGCGGTGTGGATCGGAGAGTTCAGATCGGAGACGGCGAAGGGAGGATTGAAGAGATGAGAGAGCGGATCGGAGAGTGGAGAGAGCGTGATCGGCGTGGTGAAGAGAGGAGAGTTGCGAGAGAAGCTCATCGTGACGAGAGAGGACTTCGGTACGGAGCTGATTCTCGAGGAGGCCGATGGCGTGGTGGAGTTTCTCGGCGGTGGAGGCAGGGGAGCCGGAGGAGAGTGCAGCGGCGGAGAAGGTGGTGGAGGAGAAGGAAGGTGAGAGGAAGGAGGAGAAAATGGGGTCGGTGGATAGGGAATCGAGTGCGGAGGAAGCAGTAGTGGTTGGAGGGTGTTTGAAGGTGGAGAGACGTTGGAGTGGTGTGGCGGTGGTTGTTGCCGGTGACCTCGCCGCCGCTGGTGAGGCCATTGTCGGTTTTTCTATGATGAGAGTGAAGCGGAAGCGATTTATCTACACTCCTCTGTTTTTATCAAACGTTATGTGAGATTATTTTTTTAAGTGTTTTGGACTTTGAGCACATAATTTGTCATAATAGAGAAAGTAATGCATACGATCAATACAATAAACATTTTTTTAACATTTACTTCTTTTATTTGATGAAATATAAGAGTGGTAAAACTATTTTGGTTGTTAAATTGATTTACTATTTAACTCGCCATTTTAAGTGAATTTGGTTGAAATTTTGAGCTCATTCATTCTAGTTGGTTCGCTTTTATTAGTTTTTTGAAAAAGTAAAAGGTGATGGGGTTGGTTGGTCCATATGCTTTTTAAAAAAATATTTCTTTACTTTTATTGTATTAGTCGAGAACAAGTGACACAGTCTTTTAATTTTATGTTGGTGGATTTGTTTTGAGATTTCCTGAAGTGACATTGATTGCTACTATTAATCATGTTTTTGGAATTGTTAATTATGTTATTAGTTCGTTGATGATGGGGTTTGTTTGGCAATGGTGGTGGCATTGAATCATTGATGGTAGATTTGTTATTTTGTTATCCTTGCTTCATAAATATCTTTCGATCTCATCTTTGTCGGTAAGAATTTCATCTGGCGAATTTTCACGGTGCCTCCTTTCTTTTGTTATTCTTTGATCTCATCCTTGTAGGTAGCCTCTAATGCCTTTCCAAACGCAGCCACCATCTATGGTTTTGTTTCTCATCGCTTTAATTTTAGCTCTTTGTTTTAATTGTTGATATTGATTGTGTGAATTTCATATGATTGAAGGTTTCAAATTCATGAAAATGAGTCATGTAGGTGGAGACCCCAATCAGTGTGAGACCAGAGGTAACAACCCACTCTATAATCATCAATTTTTCTTTCTTTACTCAATTTCAACATTTTCTTTCCATATCTTTACTCTTATTTTCAACTTCTCATTTTTATAGATTTAAAAGTCTAGCAGTTAGGACCAGTTTCTTGGTGCATATTTTTGTAGATTTTTTTTCTTTTGATTTCAGTTGCAGTGTGTCATACCCCAATTTTTAACCTAAAATTTCTTTTTTTTACTCGTCTTTTTGGTTCGGCAGAGAGGTATTTTAAAATGCCTCATTTTTTTTGGTTTCGCTCGGGTCCGTCTTTTTGTTTTTATTACTATTTTTATTTTTTATCTTTATTCTTTTAAATGTCTTTATTGTTATTTTATTTAGCATTTTTATTTTATTTTTTAGTTACCTTTTTCAGTTTTTTTTTATTACAGCCTCTGACCTTTGGCAGGAGACTTTGTTAGTGAGTTTTAATTTGTTTTAATTTGTCATTTAAACTGACATTCATTGACCTTATGGTCAGTGATGGCAATTTAGTGTATTTAGTACAATAGCAAAGGGGCATCAAGGGGGCAGTGATCAGGAACCGAAAAAAAAAAATCAAGCCAATTCCATCAGCAATCAGTAACAAACCGCATAACCAAGTGGCAACACCACCCACACCGAAACCTCATCAAATCGGCCGCCACGAAAACAACATAGAACCGAAGCAAACCACCCACACCAAACACGCGGCCACCACATACCACCACCACCAAACACACGCGGCCACCACATACCACAACCACACAACACAACCGAACCTCCTCCTAACACCACACAACACACCTCACCCCCTCACCCTCCAAAACCGAACCACCAACAGTCCAAATCAGGCCACCTCAAACTGAACCAAGATCAAAATTTCAGGCCCAAATCCAAAATTAAAGCCATAGAAGCTAACCCGAATCCAAAACAACATAAAAAAGGTAGCTCTCAAAATATTTCTAAACTTAGATCTAGCTCTTCTCATCAAGATTTTCAAAAAACTAAGTTCGGTTTTGAGAAAAGAAAGAAAATGGATTTAAGAAAAATGAAAAAATTTAAAAAAGGGAGAAGTTTTCTTCTCCGGCGCGGTGGCGCCGCCCCTTGGGCTGGCCGACCACCGTGCCGGAATTTGTTTCCCAGCCAAGCTTTTGTTTAGAGAGAAGAGAGAGAGTTTGGGAAGAAGGAGAAGTAGAGAGAGAAAGTTTTTGTGAAAAATAAAAAAACCGGACGTTTTGTCTATATAAAGACAGCTGAACCGGTTCGGTTCTCTCAGACCGAACCGGTCTGGCTTCTGCTCTTCTTCAGCCCATTGGGCTTGGCACGGCCCATTCTTTCTTTCTTCTCCTCTTCTCTGTTTTCTTTCCTACACCCCCTCTTCTACTCTTACCCCCCCCCCCCCCCCTTCTCTTTTTATTTTATTTTCTTTGTATTTTTATTTTCCTTGCATTTTTATTTTTTTTATTTTATTTTTGCAGCATATTTATTTGTGTCTTATTTCATGCATTTTTATTTTATTTATTTATTTTTTATGCAACATATTTATTTTATGTCTTGCATTTCATGCATTTTTTATTTTCTTTACTTATTTTATGCAACATATATATTATGGTCTTTCATTTCATGCATTTTTTTCTTTATTTATTTTTAGCATATTTACTTTAATGCATTTGCAATTTTATTTTTATTTATTACTCTGTCATTTTTTTATTTTATTAGAATGTATTTAGGAACAATGTAAATATAAATGAGAATATCGCACCGACACTCACATTTATTTATTCCGCTTTATGTCAAAAACAAAAAAATACAAAAAATATTAGGTTAGTTTATTTTCAAAAGGATTTCGCGGTGATCCAACGTCACCACGGAAATTCCTCGCGTTTAGCAGTCTGGTTATGTTTTTAGTCTTAGTTAATTATTAAAAAGAAAAAAAAAAACATGCAAATAAAAAAACTCAAAAAAATCTTTTCTTAAACAAACCTTGATTTTCAATCAAGTGCCCCTTTTTCTTCTTTTATTTTTCTTAAATAACCATTAATCCATTTTAATAACATTTAAATCATTTTCCAAAAATAAAAAATACAAACAAATCATATTTCTGCCACTTGGCCTCATTTTATTTTTTTAAAACCTTTTCAAAACTAATAAAAAATACCAAAACAAATCAATCGGCATTTTTATCCCCGAACTACGTGGTTTTGATCTCTCACGGGTACGTAGGCAAAGGACCTTGTCCTTCCAAATCATAAAAAAAAAAACAATTTTTTCTCACTACTTTAATTCCTTCTTTTCTTTAAAAAAAAAAATAAGCAAGTTATAGCCAAAATAAATAAATAAAATCAAGAGGTTCTCGTAGAATACTACGAACGTTTAGGATGCTAATACCTTCCCTAAACGTAACTAACCCCCGAACCCTAAATCTTTAAAAATTGTGGTAATTTAGAACATTTTTCCCTTTTCTTTTGAAAAATTAAAAGTTCAGTCGTGAAATTAAATTAGTGAGTCAACGCTAATCAATAGCTTGATCTTCGAAAATCACCGCGACACAGTGGTATGTAACAATTATTTTGTTATTGTATTTGTCAATTGTTTATTTATATTGTATTCCTCATCTCTTTCTACTACATTTGTCAATTTCAATTTTTTTATGCTTTGCTCCCGGTTGCAATCTAGTTCTCAAGTTTGTGTAAGGAGAGATGTAGGTAAATAATTTTAGGGTTAATATATGTTTATCCTCTGTCATTTAGACGACTTTTGATTTATCCCTGTAAAAAAAATAGTTGGAGTTTCCCCCTTGTAAAATGTAGATTCTTTGATTTAACCTTTCAAAGCATGTGACTATGTATATACGATGAGGTGGCGTGATGACTGTGTAATTTTTATTTTTTCATTTTCTTTTAGTACATGTAGCATTTTCCCTCAATTTTTTTAAAGAATATTCCCTCCGTCCCTATTTATAGGAGTAGTTTACAAAAATGTTTTGTCCATAAATATATAAGATCATATAAAAATTCCTAGATGCATTGATCACTCTTTTTCCAAATATACCCTTATTAATACTATCAATTTGTCTTGGTATATAAAAAGTTAACATTAAATATATATTTAATTAAGGATAATCTAGTAATATTCACATCAATTTGAGACAAATTTATTACTCCAACAACTTTTTTAATACACGTGATTTTTTAA
This sequence comes from Medicago ruthenica, assembly GCA_018208015.1. Taxonomy (NCBI): domain Eukaryota; kingdom Viridiplantae; phylum Streptophyta; class Magnoliopsida; order Fabales; family Fabaceae; genus Medicago; species Medicago ruthenica. Next base: position 6,570,620 of record CM031375.1, on the reverse strand, counting down.
ACTACTCCTATAAAAAGGGACGGAAGGAGTAATTAAATATAATAAAATAAATATTATTTTTTTTATTTTCTTTCTTCCCCTTCATCATCACCAAAGAACGAATCTCAGAAAAACCATCTCCCCAATTTTTTTGCTTCTTCTTCTACTAATCCAGGACTTCACCAAAAAAAAAAAAAATCCAGGAAAAAAAACAACTTTGATGAATCATTTTCTTTCCTTACACAATCTCAAAGCTTCATCCTTTTCAACTTAAAGAGAAATCCATAAGTAAGATTCGACACTATCAACACAAATTCAACACAAATTCAAAAAAGAAATCAAACAGTGACCTTTTATTTCTTTCATTACACAAATCCAAAAAAAAAAAAAATGAAACAATGACCTTATCCAAAAAAGAAATCCAGAACAGTGACCTCTCACACACACATACTGACCCATCTCACTTACTGTTGATAGAAATCCAGAACAATGATCTTGATAGTGGTCAATTACTGTTGATAGATTCTATTCCATTCCACTTCAGTTAAGTATCCATTTTGCATCCAAGTTCGGCTTGAAGCACCAAAATCATTCACATGTAATGTTGTTGTTATTACTTTATTATCTGCATAGTTTCTTTTCTTTGATCCTAATTGTTGCCACAATCGATCCTAATTGTTATTACTTTATCATCTGCATGGTTTCTTTTTTCGGTTATTTTTTTAAATTGATTTGAATATGTGATTTTTTTTAAATAATTGCTAATTTAATAAAAAAAAGGCAGCTGGGATAATTAAATAAAAAAAATTAAAAAAGCCAAATAAGCATACCACATCATCAAATTTTGCACGGTCAGGCCCAAGTAAGCGTGTCACGTCGTCGATTTTGTACAGTCAGATGCTTGAAGGGCGAAAATAAAAAAATCTACATTTTACAAGAGGAATCTCAAAAAAAATATTTTACAAATGGTAGTGAATCAAAAGTCGTATAAATGACAGGGGATAAACATATATTAACCCATAATTTTATGTCAAAGGCATATTGACAACAAGGGAAATTGAAGAAAGAGAATGGCATGAGGGGGTGTTGACTTTGGCAGAAGTATGAAGTCTTTGTTTTAGACGTGGGAATTCTATCGACTGTGTTTTTCAATCCAAATTGTTGGTTTGGTGCTTTTAAACACGTTATTGTTTTCGTGATATTGATTTCACAATTTTTTATTGGTTAAATTAGATAGTTGGTCCCTTAACATATTTAGCATTTTTATGTTGGTCCCTTAATTAATTATTGTTACATTTAGGTCCTTTAACTATATTTCTGTTAATCAAATAAGTCCTTTTTGTCAAATTTTGTGAAAAAAGAGTTCATCTTTATCACATTCATCACAAAACCCATAATTTTAGAAAAACTCGCCACTTTCATCACCAAACTCATAAAAATAAAAACTCAACAATCCAATTTAAGCTTCAATGTTCAATTTTCCCCAAAATTCAAAACTTATTGAATTGAGATTTATATGTCAACAACAATCTAGATCAGATTGTAAAAGATTTCAACTTATTATTTTTTTTTCTCTTTCTATTGTTTTTGACCAATAAAAAGAGAGAAAAGGAAAGTTGTCATCAATGTTGTCTCAAATGGTTGTTCAAATATCACTACTCAAAAAATAAAAGAGAAGGGGAGGGTTTGTACGAACATAAAGAGATATATGTGTTTCCTTTTCATTTTTGATGGGTCTTCTAAAACTATATACATATTCTATCTTCTTTTTGGTTTTGGGATTTGAAAAAAATTGGGGTCTTTGGTGTTAATTATTTATTCTGGGTTATCTTTATTGGTTTTTTAAAACTCTTCTCTTTCTCTCTTATGTTTTAATGGCGATGGTATGGGTTTGTAGGTAGATTTGAGGAAGGGAAGGTGGTGACTATAGGGTTGAGATTTATGGGGGTGGGTTAGAACTGGGGAAGGAGAGGTGATGATGGAAGTTATTATTTTGATGTTTAATTTAAAGTTTTTCAGTGAATAAATTTATGGTTTTGAATTTGGGAGAAAATTGAACATAGAAGTTTAAATTGGATTATTGAGTTTGTGAAATTTTTTATTTTATTGAATTTGGTGATGAAAGTGATGAATTTTATTGGATTTCAGAGTTTTATTGTGGAGGTGATGAATGCGTGATAGAGATTGACGTTTTCCACAAAACTTAATAGAAATGATTTGTTAGGCAGACAGATGTATAATTAAAAGACATAAATGTAACAATAATTAACTAAGGAACCAAAATAAAAGCACTAAATAAGTTAAGAGACCAAACATCCAATTGAGTCTTTGTTATTCCATGTTATTTTGTTTGTCTTCCATAGTCATTTTGAATTAAAAAAACAAAGGTGTAGATGTAACCATCTATTTGGAAATTTGATAAAAGAAGATGAAAAATAAGGACGGGACTCTAAGAAGGTGCACGACAACGTGAGTGACTACCTATCATTGTATGCAATTTAGTCTTATAGATGCTTAATCTTCATGTTATAGTACTATAGTGGTTAAGTTCTTTCTTTTTGGTTTTTTATCTTTATGTTACCTTAGAACAAACAAAGTTGTTAATTCATATGATGCTATTCACAATGAGCCAAAGGAGGAATCCTATACCAAAATAGAAGTGGATGAGCCATGGTGAATGTTTAACATACTAAAAAGAAGAGAGTGTGGAATGACTCCTAAACTCGGGGTTCTCACTCTGTGTACAGTAAGTTCCTTGTTACCTCGGACCTGGTGTGAATTATGGGTTATTTGACCACAATATATTGGGCTAAGTCTAATGCGGAATAGTTTCTTTTTAAAACATTTTTTTTATATACTAAACATTGATATACATGTAGGATAAGGCATTCTAAATTTTAAATATTCTCTTTTCTTAAAAAAATTAAAATAATTTGCTCGAAAGAAAATTCCTAATATAAAATTATGATGTATATTAATATATTATGTGCTAGTTAAATTCTTTTTTTTTTTGGATTGGTTCAATGCATTTATAGTCAACATTTTAAAAAAGGATTATGTAAAATAAACACTTTATAGAAATGAATTAACTAATAAGATAGTTTATCCCTGTTTCATATTCCTTTCCATTTATTGTAGTAATCCCTAGTAATCTCTATATATTGACTCTAATAGGTGTTGATTTTCCACACTGAATAGAGAAGAGAAGATGGCTACTGGCATTAACCGAGTGCATTTCTTCATTGCAATGTTGTGTGTTGCATATGTTTTGACTCCAGGTAGATTTACTAGTTACATAACTCAATATTTTTTCTTTCATTTTTGTATTTTTTTGTTTTAATAACATTAACATTTATAATATAATCGCATATCTAAAGAGGAGTTTGAAATGAAAACTCTATCTTGAGTTCGAGATTACGGTTTCTTAAAATATGTAAAATACGAACATTAGACAGTCTTTTCAAATTTCCTATCTTAAAGAGAATTTTGGAGATTTATTTGTTAAACCTATAAGATTCTAAATGATCTTATGAATTCAAAACTTCAATGTGCACACATTTGCTAACAATATTCTATCAGTTGTAGGAGGAGCAATTGATTCTGCAATTGACAATTTGAAGTGCATTGATGACCATTTTCCATGTCCAGACCGTGATCAAGATTGTGACCGTTATTGTAAAGAAAATCATTATCGTGACGGTGGCAAGTGTATTGCAAATCAATGTTGTTGTACACCTGTAGTATAAGTGTACCAGCTTCTCAAAGTGTTTGTAAATGCAGTCTTTATGACTCAACCCAAAATAAGTTAAAAAATAAATATGGTTATTTCAATTTAAAATAGTATTGTTATATGGATTTAATTTATATGCACTTAATGTTATTTGACACATGCATATAGTGATATGTTGCCACATTATTTAAAGAATAAAACACATGAGTTATCATAGTCATAAATTGATGTGACAACACATCATTGAAAATATATCAGCCTATGGAAGATTAAGTGAGCGCTAGGACATTCGAGCAAAGGACATTGATTCTTTCTCAACTACACTAACTAATTACATACCTTAGACTGAGTTATAGCTACGTGCGACTAGACAATGATGCACAAAACTCATGTGTTTATGGTTGTAGCGTCATTAACCGCAAAGAGAGAATAAACATGTTCATAGCGGAGTTGCGCACCAAAGACTGTGTCAACGAATCATTCATGAAGAGAGAAACTCATAGTCGAACGTGAGGCTCCACAATCCACTCAACAAGGGAATTTCATGCACTACCAACGAAATTAACCGAGAAGAGGTTGTAAATTGTAGGTCACGTCGTTTGCCTAGTAGGGATAGTTTTTGGCAGAAGTATGAAGTCTTTGTTTTAGACGTGGGAATTCTATCGGCTTTGTTTTTCAATCCAAATTGTTGGTTTGGTGTTTTAAACTCATTATTGTTTTCGTGATATTGATTTCACAATTTTTTATTGGCTAAATTAGATAGTTGGTCCCTTGACTTATTTAGCATTTTTATGTTGGTCCCTTAATTAATTATTGTTACATTTAGGACCTTTACCTATATTTTTGTTTGTCAAATAAATCATTTTTGTCAAATTTTGTGAAAAAAGAGTTCATCTTTATCACATTCATCACAAAATCCATAATTTTAGAAACACTCGCCACTTTCATCACCAAACTCAGAAAAATAAAAACTCAACAATCCAATTTAAACTTCAATGTTCAATTTTCCCCAAAATTCAAAACTTATTGAATTGAGATTTATATGTCAACAACAATCTAGATCAGATTGTAAAAGATTTCAACTAAAAATCATAATTTAAAACAGAAGAATCAGAAATTCATAAATCTTTTATACTCGAGATATTTATCAACTTCAAACTCAAAAACTAAGAAATTCATCTACCTCAAAAACCAAAACCCACAAATTCATCAACTTCAAATCCAAAACCCCACAAATTCATCATCCACAAACACCAAAACCAAAAATTTCACAAAAAATGCAGAACCAAAACACATAGTTAGAACAAATAAAAAATTGTAGATTGATACATATCGATCATTCACTAGCATTACGTTAATGTTTTTATCAAAAATTGAAGCAAGAAGAAAAAAAAAGAGAAATGATATTTGTACAACCACTTTGTGACAATTTTTTGACAATTTTTTTCTCTCATACTCACATTATGCTCTTATTCTCTCTCTTCTTTTTTCTCTTTCTATTGTTTTTGACCAATAAAAAGAGAAAAAAGGAAAGTTGTCATCAAAGTTGTCTTAAATGGTTGTTCAAATATCACCGCTCAAAAAATAAAAGAGAAAGGGAGGGTTTGTACGGACAGAAAGAGATATATGTGTTTCCTTTTCATTTTTGATGGGTCTTCTAAAACTATATACATATTCTATCTTCTTTTTGGTTTTGGGATTTAAAACAAATTGGGGTCTTTGGTGTTAATTAATTATTCTGGGTTTATCTTTATTGGTTTTTTTAAAACTCTTCTCTTTCTCTCTTATGTTTTAATGGCGATGGTATGGGTTTGTAGGTAGATTTGAGGAAGGGAAGGTGGTGACTATAGGGTTGAGATTTATGGGTGTGGGTTAGAACTTGGGAAGGAGAGGTGATGATGGAGGTTATTATTTTGATGTTTAATTTAAAAATTTTCAGTGAATAAATTTATGGTTTTAAATTTGGGAGAAAATTGAACATAGAAGTTTAAATTGGATTATTGAGTTTGTGAAATTTTTTATTTTATAATATTTGGTGATGAAAGTGATGAATTTTGTTGGATTTCAGAGTTTTATTGTGGAGGTGATGAATGCGTGATGGAGATTGACGTTTTCCACAAAACTTAATAGAAATGATTTGTTAGACAAATGTATAATTAAAAGACATAAATGTAACAATAATTAACTAAGGAACCAAAATAAAAACACTAAATAAGTTAAGAGACCAAACATCCAATTAAGTCTTTGTTATTCCATGTTATTTTGTTTGTCTTCCATAGTCATTTTGAATTAAAAAAACAAAGGTGTAGATGTAACCATCTATTTGGAAATTTGATAAAAGAAGATGAAAAATAAGGACGGGACTCTAAGAAGGTGCACGACAACGTGAGTGACTACCTATCATTGTATGCAATTTAGTCTTATAGTCTTATAGATGTTTTAACGCGAGTGCATTTCTTCATTGCATTGTTGTGTGTTGCATATGTTTTGACTCAAGGTAGATTTACTAGTTACATAACTCAATATTTTTTCTTTCATTTTTGTATTTTTTTTTGTTTTAATAACATTAACATTTATAATATAATCGCATATCTAAAGAGGAGTTTGAAATGAGAACTCTATCTTGAGTTCGAGATTACAGTTTCTTAAAATATGTAAAATATGAACATTAGACGGTCTTTTCAAATTTCCTATCTTAAAGAGAATTTTGGAGATTTATTTGTTAAACCTATAAGATTCTAAATGATCTTATGAATTCAAAACTTCAATGTGCACACATTTGTTAACAATATTCTATCAGTTGCAGGAGGAGCAATTGATTCAGCAATTGACAATTTGAAGTGCATTGATGACCATTTTCCATGTCCAGGCCGTGATCAAGATTGTGACCGTTATTGTAAAGAAAATCATTATCGTGACGGTGGCAAGGGTATTGCAAATCAATGTTGTTGTACACTTGTAGTATAAGTGTACCAGCTTCTCAAAGTGTTTGTAAATGCAGTCTTTATGACTCACAACAAAATAAGTTAAAAAATAAATATGGTTATTTCAATTTAAAATAGTATTGTTATATGGATTTAATTTATATGCACTTAATGTTATTTGACACATGCATATAGTGATATGTTGCCACATTATTTAATGAATAAAACACATGAGTATCATAATCATAAATTGATGTGACAACACATCATTGAAAATATATCAGCCTATGGAAGATTAAGTGAGCGCTAGGACATTCGAGCAAAGGACATTGATTCTTTCTCAACTCCACTAACTGACTACATACCTCAGACTGAGTTATAGCTACGTGGGACTAGACAATGATGCACAAAACTCATGTGTTTATGGTTGTAGCGTCATTAACCGCAAAGAGAGAATAAACATGTTCATAGTGGAGTTGCGCACCAAAGACTGTGTCAACGAATCATTCCATGAAGAGAGAAACTCATAGTCGAACGTGAGGCTCCACAATCCACTCAACAAGGGAATTTCATGCACTACCAACGAAATTAACCGAGCAGAGGTTGTAAATTGTAGGTCACGTTGTTTGCCTAGTAGGGATAGTTTTTGCATATAAATACTTAGTTTGTATGCTATAATTAAGAGATCCAATCAAACACAAAGCTTATTTCACTATTTTTATCTCTTCGTCAGTCTCCCTTTATCTATTTTTTTATGCATTTCTCAGCGTATCTAAAAAAATCCAAAAAAAAAAAAATATGCTCTACTAGAGCAGGCATGAAACCCCAAATAGTTTCTCCACGAGTTTGCTTACTTCATCCAAATCGTATCGTATCCTCGTCGAATAAGAGGCAAACCAACTATAAATCCATAGATATGTTGTCCCACTTCCACTCGGGTATACTCAAAGGTTTCATCAAACCAAAGAGCTTCTTATGTTGCGTTTTAAATTTCTGACAAGTTAAATAATCATACACAAACTCGGCTACATCTTTTTTCCTCCTTTGGTCACCAAATCATCTTCTAAATATCCTTATACATCTTATTAGCTCATAGGTGAATACTCAAACAACTTCTATGACCTCCCAAAATCAACTTCCTCAAGTTTTTCACATCCGACACACACACTCTTTCTCAAAATCTCAGAACTTCGTCCTCACCTACCTTTAAATTAGTTTTCCCCCCTTGATTAACCAAATCCAGTATATCCAACAAGTACAAATCCAACTTTTGACCTTATCTAATGTCATCCACCAATATGTTGCTCACCTTCAACATTCCCAATCAGAACCTCTCCATTATTAAGAACGATTCTTACCGGTAGAATTTGTAGAAACCAATTCTTATGGCAGAATTTGTAGAGGCCAATTCTTATATATCTCATACACCTTTGCTAAAAAAAAAAAAAAAATCCCACACCCCTAACTACATCGAAGATGACAGTACTGGAAAACGTGTTCCATAGAGTTCATCCTTTATGCTTTTCTGGTAGTTCATTTCAAACGGAAACATGAAAATACACCAAACTATATATATATTAGTATTCACCATGTTAAGTCCAATATTTCTTAATTTTACCATGTCAAGTCTCCCAACCTAGTGTAATAATCTTTTTTTAAAACAAAAATTATCAACACCATTAGCTGATTAAACAAAATATCAAGTCTACAATATACAAAGCAAAAAAAATTGTGAGTACAAAATTTACAAGCTTTGCTCACAATGTTATGAGAAACCCACAAAATCAACTTACCCCGTTAATAAACAAAGCAACAAGTTAAACTTCTGAAAAATGAATTAATGAAATAATCAAATACATGTGACATTACTTATCATTCAGCTAGAATATTCAGAAATGGCAGCCACAACAAAGATAGAAGAAGCAAACAGTGGAGACAAGAACAACTGCTTCAGCAACAGAGAGTATCCTAAAAACGACAGTATCCATGAATGTCGTTTGAAGATAATCAAGTCGTTTCCACTTAAATGCAGAGAATCTCCAAGACCAAATTTCTTTCTTCACTTTTTTCAACCATAACATGCTACTCTTCTTTCCCATAAAACGCTTTCTCAAACTACTACTTCTAATATCTTTTGTTTGGTCTTCCATGGAATATTTGGACACATGAAATTGTTATGTGAGGTAGATACTCTTTTATAGGATTAGATTAGATTAAGAATATCAATAATGAGGTGGCTTTGGATGCTTCATAGACAAGGATGTTATTGCTGTCTACCACTGGCTGGTCCCACCAATATGTTCCGTTGATCAACCGTCAAAGAAATAATATTACTAATAACACTTTTACTTTTAATATATGATCATTTTTTATTGTTGAATGTGTGAGTAGTTGTTATCATAGTTTCTAAATATGTTTAAATTGTAAATACATTTTGAAATGTCTTTTTAATTAGTCATTTTAATTATCAAATGTAATGTGTTTTTTCTTAATCATTTTAATGTTTAATTTTGTTTTTCGTTGATCAGCTTAGTCTATAAATTTATAAACAAAGACACACTTTAAGGATTTATCTACAACTTTGATTAATTAAAAAGCTACAGTGATAACATCTCAAATAGTTTCGAACTAAAATGGTGTTTCACTGCTTTTACTTTATTAATGGTGCTTCCTTTTGTCATGTTTCTTAGCTGGTCCTTTCCTTCCTACACTTTGGTCCCCAATCATATATACAATTTTTAACGAATCTTGTTTCTAGTTAGGCATGCCAGCAAAACTTGTACCCGCGATTACCTCACCCGAACCCATCCGCTTACTTGATGAGTTTTCCTCGCTTTCACCGGATTTGAGTATGAGTTTGAACTTTCCTCGATTTCAAAACACGGATACGAGATGGGCAACATAGATATATGTACCCACCCTAAACTCATAACCAAACTCGTCCCAAATGTAGAAAATTACTTTATTACCTATTGAGATTTGTCATCTTATAAAAACTGTCACTTAATTTTAAAGGAGCAACTAAATTATTCAGTCAAGAAAATGTTAAAGTGAGTATATTGCTGGATAATATATTACAACGTTGCCCTCGGGGCTGGAAAAACTTCTTTTGTTATTAAAAAAAAATCAATTCACTGCAGGAATGGGGATGAGACAAGGATACCCAAACCCGTCGGAGACGGGGATGAGTTCAACTTTTCATCTCCGTTGAATATGGATATGGTAACATGTAAGTATATGAGAGTCGGGGATGGGGACGGGAAGATACAACTCGTCCCCACCCCACCCCATTACCATGCCTATTTCCACTTTGAATAGTATGTTTCTGTCTTTAGAAAACCGTGTTAAATATCTTTGAAATTTGTCTCTTAAAAAATATCTTCAAAATTTATTTATTGAAAAACTTGAAATAGAATACTGAAAATAGTACAAACGTTTGTTATTTTTTTTAAAAAATCCTTATAAGTAAAAGTGAATTGACAAGAAATGTTCAAGTGAAGGTTAGTTACAGTCCTCTATCTGCGTCCAAATTAAATTATTATCTTTCTTTCTCTCATGCTATGTTGTTAATCCCATATGGCATCAGATATCACTGACCACTTAAAATAATATAGCGGTATACATGGGCGGAGGGTATTGTCACGTTGGGGTGGCCTTAGCTACCCAATTTTCCTTAATTTATTTAATTTTTTTATAAGTTAGTGTATTTTTATGTTTAGTTACTTTAATGATGTAAATTTGGTTACACCAAATATGTTTATTTGTGAAAAATATTAGTAGAAATATGAAAGACAAATTTATCAGTTGATACTTGAATTTACGTTTCTTGTTTTGACACTTTCAATCTCTATAGTAACTACGCACAAAACTTTGTCAACAACGACAGATGTAAAATCAGATTCGTAAAAAATTTAATCAGCTACTTCTCTATTGTGGAAGGTAGCTGAAATTCCTGGCAGGACCTGATTCTGAACGTAAAACAGAGTACTGGTGCAGTAAAACAGAGTATGCAACACAGTAGTTCAGAAGCAGAATAAAACAGACAGAAAGTAAAATGCACAGGTTATTTGTTAACCCAGTTCGGTGACAAACACACCTACGTCTGGAGGCTACCAAGCCAGGAAGGAAATCCACTATAATAGTATCAATTCGAAGTCCTATGACAACAACCCCTATTTCACAGCCTTCTCACTTAATCACTACCCGTGATATTTCTACCTAGGAACTCCTAGATATAAGACCCCTCTTACTTCCCTTAGTCAATCACTGCCTCAGTGATTATCAGACTCTAACAAATCAAAGATGAAGACACTCTTCAAAACATAATTAGTCACTCTTGCTTAAAAGCTTCAAGTGATTACAACTCAATAAACTAAATCAACTCTAAACAATTGAGTGGTGTACAGAAACAGAGCACAAAACTCACAATGAACAGACTCAAAACCTAAGTATAATTCTCTCTATAATAGCTTCTATGTTGATTGAATTTCTTCAAAGGTAGCGCCTTCTTTATAAAGCCTTCAGCAGCAACAAATAGTCACAATCTTTCAGTACTTGAAAATGATTACTGAAAGTTCTTTCTGTCTTCCAGCAGCTTGGAGACTTCTTCACAAAGATGAAAATGCAGCTTCTGCACAAAAGACGCACAGGTTCTATTGTAATAGGCCGACCAGTTCTGCTTCAAGGTAGGATTGTCTGCCATCACGTGACTCAGTGATCAGATGACTGTCTTAGAACTCGATGAAGTTCTCTGAAACCCTTTATCTGCCAAGACCTGCAATCTACCAGTTAAAGCAAGAACATGCTTCAAACTTTTCTTCTTTTTCTTGAGGTATGTTGCACATTATGTCATGATGTGGCCATATCCTTCACACTCATGACATTGAACACCTTTCTTATCCATTCTGCCAGAAAAAAAAACTTCCCTGGAGCTCACCCTAAAACAGGCAGGGTACCCGCTCTGATGCCAATTGAAATTCCTGGCAGAACTGGTTCTGAACCGTAAAACAGAGTATGATAATAGCAGTTCAGAAGCAGAAATATAAAGGATAGAAAGTAAAGAACATAGATGATTAGTTAACCCAACTCGGTGCAAACTTCACCTACATCCGGAGGCTCCAAGCCAGGAAGGAAATCCACTATAATAGTATCAATTTGAAGTCCTATGACAACAACCCCTGTTTCACATCCTTCTCACTTAATCACTACCCGTGGTATTTCTACCTAGGAACTCCTAGATATAAAACCCCTCTTACTTCCCTCAGTCAATCACTGCCCCAGTGATTATCAGACTCTAACGAAACAACTAATTTGAAGACACTCTTCAAAACATAAAACAGTCACTTGTGCTTAAAAGCTTTAAGTGATTACAACTCAAAAAAAAAAACAACCAACTCTAAACACTTTGAGTGGTGCACAGAAACAAAGCACAAGGCTTACAGACTCAACAACCTAAGACTCTTTTAATTCTTGAGATGAGTGAATTCTTCAATAGCAGCGTCCTCCTTATATAATCTTCTGCAACACATAATTCTGAGCCAAATCTTCGAAGATATAATCCCAGAATTCTTTAGAAGCAAATATAAGCTCTTATTTATTCAGAAATATATTTTCCAAAAGATTACTTTGAAAATATATTCACAAATAAATGAATCAAATCTTCAGAACATATCTTGCGCAATTCTTCTATCTTCTAGAAACACATCTTGGATAAATCTTCAATCAAATCTTCGAAAGATATTGTGAGAGAATTAACAGAACCAAGCCACAAGAATGCTTCTGAAAAAACATGCTTATGAAATGCAGCTTCTGAAGGTCAACAAAAGTCAGCGTCTGAACAGTGCGTCTGAAGGTCAACGAAAGTCAGCGTCTGAACAGTGCGTCTGAAGGTCAGCTTCTGAACAGTGCGTCTGAAGTACTTCGCAGAGCAAAGTGGCGTCGCAGAGCGAAGTCATCAGCTTCTGAAGACCCAGCTTCTGACCCAGCTTCTGAAGATGCACAAAGTGAGATTTTCAGCTTCTGAAGACTTACTGCTTGTATATTTGATTTTAGCAAAACATGTAGCCAACACTCAAATATCCAATAACGTGGTTTTGTACATTTGACACATTATCCTAGTCGACCAATCATTTTTAGTACTTGACACTAGGGCAGGACAACGGCCAGGTTCGGTCGGAAATCGGTCCAAAAACCCCAAACCGGAAGACAACCGCGGGTGACAGAAAGGAATCCACTGCCGTCCGTTAGAGCACTAGGTTACGGCGGTTGTCGGGTTGGGCGAAACACGGTTTGGGCGGGTGGGTTGATGCGGTTAAACATAAACTCAATTTTAAGCAAGCCAAATTTCAAAGCTTTGCACAGGAAGATTTAGAAATTCACCACAACAGCCATACGCCAACATCTGAAGAAGAAGAACGCAATTTGTCACAACAACCATAGCCATAAACAAAAATGAAGAAGATTGTCAAACTTCTTAAAGAAGCTTGTGTTCTTCTTCTTTAAATCAAATGTGAAAGCTTGTATAGATCTAAGAACCTTGAATAGATTATGACTGTGCTGCACTTTGTGTGTGGAGAAAAAACAGGATTGTGGGAGAGGGAAAAGAGAAGTGAAGAGTCTGGAAAAGTGGAAGTGTGAAGGCATTATGATGAATTTTTAGCAATTAAAATTGTGAATAGAAAAATAAGAGAAGAATTATGAAGAAGAAGAAAACGAGGAAGGAGTTTGAAAGAGATAGGGATAGTTTGGAAGTAGAAGTGTGAAAGGGATGGGAAGAGAGTTGTTGGGGAAAGTGGTACTGTGAAAAGAAAAAAGTAATAATGAGAAAAAGGAGTTTTAGCATGTGAAGTGTCTGAGTTGTGGGTCTCAAGACTTACTAATCTGACAATTTTTATTAGGATGAGACCCTACATATAGAAGAAGTAATGGTTTATTTATTTTGGACAGTGATAATCGGTCGGGTATGGGTTGTCGTGGGTGTATTTTACCCAACCGCAACCGACCGAAATAACCCATTCATGTCTGTTTTTCAATCCGAATAACCCGAGTGACCCGCCCAAACCGACCCGCTTGCATGCGGGCATTTAGAACGGGCGGTTTGGGCGGTTTTATGAAAACTTGTCCAGCCCTACTTGACACAACATCGTATGAGGAGCAAGGAAAATTGTCCACTGTGGCTACAGATCATGACTAACAAAAATATCAGTTATTAATTTTTATCAGTTTACTAACTATTCACTTTAATTATATAAATCCAATTACAATATCAATATCATTAAATAATTATTAACAAATTAATAATATTCTCTTATGAAATTTGTTAAGGTATGACCGTTTCATCAAGGAAATTCGTTAAGGAATGGCTGTTTCTTCAAGTTAGCTTAATTTTAAGGAATGACACATACTTATTTTTTTTTATGAAATACTAAATTAATATTTTTCTTTTCTAAAAAAAATTAGATTGTTAGAGATGATAATAAGCCTTCACTCAAAACAATTTGTCATAAATTATTATTAGGATGAAAGAAATGGTCTATGACAAATTCACACACTGTCAACTTATGATTGGTCAGACCAAGCTTTGACAAACACAAGTTTACATTCTAGAATGATAATTTTTTCTCGTTTGCTCAATTGTAGGGCTGGACAACGGCCGGGTTCGGTCGGAAATTGGTCCGAAAACCCCAAACTGGAAGACAACCGCGGGTGACAGAAAGGAATCCACTGTCGTTCGTTAGAGCACTCTGTTACGGCGGTTGTCGGGTTGGGCAAAACACGGTTTGGGCGGGTGGGTTGATGCGGTTAAACATAAACTCAATTTTAAGCAAGCCAAATTTCAAAGCTTTGCACAGGAAGATTTAGAAATTCACCACAACAGCCATACACCAACATCTGAAGAAGAAGAAGAACGCAGTTTGTCACAATAACCATACGCCACAACAACCGTAACCATAAATAAAAATGAAGAAGATTGTCAAACTTCTTAAAGAAGCTTGTGTTCTTCTTCTTTAAATCAAATGTGAAAGCTTGTATAGATCTAAGAACCTTGAATAGATTATGACTGTGCTGCACTTTGTGTGTGGAGAAAAAACGGGATTGTGGGAGAGGGAATGTTGAGAATGAATCCATAACTGCTCCTTAGCAAGTTAGTTAGTGACAGCAGAGTCTGAGGTTTCAGAGTCTGAAGTTTCAGAGTCTGAGGTTTCAGAGTCTGAGGTTTCAGAGTCTGAAGTTTTAGAGTCTGAGGTTGTTAGAGTTTGTTACTTAGCTTGTGCTACAAGCAAGTGACATATGTGTATATAAAAGGCTTTATATTATGTACATTCAACATAATTTTTTAATTATATTCACATTACAATCACAAACTCTCTTAATTCTTCTCTCTTTTAGTTTTCTGTTTTGTTCATTACTTTTCCTCTAGCTTAAAACAGCTTATTTCAATAAGCACTTATGCTGCGCAAATTGATCCAACAATTGGTATAAAGAGCCTGGGTTAAATATTATGGAAACAGAAGTGAAGTGTGAGGGGAATCACCATAGGGAAACACTGAGTGAGGTGTGAGTGTTGATTTCTTGATCAAAGCAAGATGAATAACAATGGTTTTGGATCAAACATTCTAGTTCTTGATGGCAAGAACTGGGAACGATGGAGTGCATTGATGAAATCGCTTTTTAGAGCACAAGATGTAAGTGATCTGGTGCAGAATGGCTATGAGGATTTGGGGGCAAATCCAACTGAAGCACAGAGGTTAGCATTCAAAGAAGCGAAGAAGAAAGATTGTAAAGCTCTGTTTTACATTCAACAAAATGTTGACAATCAGCACTTTGAGAAGATATCAAAGGCTACAGGATCCAAAGAAGCTTGGGACATTCTGGAAAACTTTAACAATGGGAGAGAAAAAGTGAAACAAGTCAAGTTGCAGTCATATATGTTGGATATTTGGTTGTTGGCTTCATTTTTTCTAAAATCAAATATACAAGAAAGATGTTCATCTTCAGAAGCTGAGTCTTCAGACGCAGAACCTCAGAAGCTGAACTTCAGACGCAGAACTTCAGATGCAGAACTTTAGATGCAGAACTTCAGACGCAGAACTTCAGACGCAGACCTTCAGAAGCACTTCTTCAGAAGTACCTTCAGAAGCAATTTACTGTACTCCTATTTTCGTGCCTTGGAGCTGTTTATTATTTCACCTGATCTTTTGAAGATTTGATTGAAGAATTCTTTCATGTTACTTGTTCTCCAAGCTGCGTATGTTTCCAGAAGGAAGATATTTTCTTGAGATATATTTCTTCAGATTGGATATTGTTTTATTTGTGAATATATTTTCAAAGAGATCTTTGGAAAATATATTTCTGAAGAATATTTGTTTCAACATATTTCTGAGAGGAATATTTGATTCAAATATATGTTGTTGTTGAAGGCTATAAATAGAAGACGCCACTATGGAAGAAATCAACTAGAACAGAAGCCATCATTGAAAGTTTATTCTTAGGTTTCTAGTCTGTTAATTATGATCCTTTCTTGTGTCACCTTGATGCAAGCTTAGGACTGTGTTTATTGAGTTGTAATCGTAGATCACTTGAAGCTTTTAAGCAAGAGTGACTTTTGTGTGTTTGGAGTGTGTCTCCGTCTTTCTTTGTTATTTGAGTCTGATATCACTGGGGCAGTGATTGATTGAGAGGGTGTGAGATGGGATCTCAGGTCTAGGAGTTCCTAGGCTGAAGTCAGTACGAGTAGTAGCTAGGTGATAAGTGGCTTTTGTGTGTTTGGAGTGTGTCTCCGTCTTTCTTTGTTATTTGAGTCTGATATCACTGGGGCAGTGATTGATTGGGAGGGTGTGAGATGTGATCTCAGGTCTAGGAGTTCCTAGGCTGAAGTCAGTACGGGTAGTAACAAGGTGATAAGTTGTAAACTTGGAGTTTGATGAGAACTTAGAACTAGGACTACACTAGTGGACTTCCTCCTGGCTTGGTAGCCTCAAGATGTAGGTGTGTTTGCCACCGAACTGGGTTAACAAACATCTTGTGCCTTTTACTTTCTGTCTGTTATTGTTTTGCGTGTTTTACTCATAAATCAACGTTGAAACTTTGTACTCTGTTTTACACCATTGTTCCTGTGTTGGATCATTACGTTCAGCATCAGGACTTTACTGTGCCAGAATTTCAATATAGAAGGAAGTATGAGATGATGCAAATGGAGGAAGATCAAAAAGTAAGTGATTACTTCTCAAAAATGATTGAGATTATGAATCTGATGAAAAATTATGGTGAAAACATCTCAGATTAGATGGTAGTAGAGAAGGTATTGAGATCCTTGAATCCAAATTTGATTTCATAGTAGTAGCAATCCAAGAAGCAAAGGATGTTAAAACTATGAAGATTGAAGAATTGCAAAGTTCACTGGAAGCACATGAACTGTTAGTGATTGATAGAGGTTCTGAAAGATCTGTACAACAAGCTCTTTAAGCACAAACAGTCAAGAAAGAGGGAATCCCAAGAATTTCAAGAAAAAGGGAAAAGGAAGAACAAACTGGTCCAACAATGGAAAGTCTAAAACTGATGACAAAACTGAATCTTCAAGAAGAGGAGGTTTTGGCAAAGGTCATAATAAGAAGAAGGATTTTGATAAAAGTAAAGTCTAGTGCTACAATTGTGAAAAGTATGGACATTTTGGTGATGAATGCTGGTTCAAGAAAGATTAAAAGACTGATGAGGAAGCAAATATAGCTCATGGAGATGATCCCAATACAGTCTTGATGATGGCTACTACATGTGAAGATAAGATCAAGAATGAAGAGTGGTATCTTGACTCTGGATGCTCTAACCATATGACTGCTCATAGAGAATGGTTAACTAATTTTGATTATAGCAAGAAAACTAGTATCAAATTAGCTGACAGTAGAAAGCTTGCATCAGAAGGAAGTGGAAATATGGTGATCAAGAGCAATGATGGTGGGAAAATCATTATTGAAGATGTTTTCTATGTTCCAGATATGAAGTGCAATCTGCTGAGCATAGGTCAATTAGTGGAGAAGGGGTTCTCAGTAACAATGGATGGCAATTCATTGAAACTGTTTGATGCAAGGAAGAACTTAGTGCTAAAGTCTACCCTGTCAAAGAATAGAACCTACAGATGCAGCATCTCAAGTGATAAGATGATGTGCTTGTCTGCAACAATTAATGAAGATGCTGAAGCTCTATGGCATCTGAGGTACGGTCACTTGAATTTTAGAAGTCTTAGTGAATTAAAATCTAAAGAATTGGTGCATGGTTTACCTAAACTGAATATCAGTAGAGATGTGATAGTAAATGAAGCTGAGAAATGGAAATGGGAAAGTGAACCTGTATATAGCAGTGAGGTTCAGCAAAGCTATATATATCCTGATTCAAGTGATGAATCAGAAAATGAAGAGGGTCATGATGATGTTGAAAATGATCCAGAAGGAAATGTAACACCAGTGAGGCCTCAAAGAGCCAGACAAGCACCTAGCAAGCTGAATGATTGTGAAATCATCCCTGATAATGCAGTGAATGATGAAGGTGATCTTATTCATTTTGCATTACTAGCAGATTCTGAACCAATCAATTATAAAGAAGCACTGAAAATTGATGTGTGGAAAAGAGCTATGATAGAAGAACTGCAATCAATTGAAAAGAATCAAACCTGGGAACTTGTTAACTTGCCAGACAAGAAAAAGAAAATTGATGTGAAATGGGTGTTCAAAGTGAAGTTGAATCTAGATGCCAAGGTTTCAAAGTATAAAGCAAGATTGGTGGCTAGAGGCTTCTTGCAGAAACATGATATTGATTACAATGAGGTGTTTGCTCCAGTATCAATAATTGAAACTGTGGATTATGGCTTGTTATTTCCTAATGGAAGTAGAAGTGAATTGAATGAGCTCATAGGGTACTCAGACAGTGATTGGTGTGGGGACTTGACTGATAGAAGAAGTACTTCAGGCTATGTCTTCAAGTTCAATGATGCTGCCATATCCTGGTGCACCAAGAAGCAACCTGTTACTGCACTCTCATCTTGTGAAGCTGAGTACATTGCAGGAACTTTTGCAACATGTCAAGCTTTGTGGTTGGATTCAGTGATTAAAGAGCTCAAGGGTGAAGTTGTGAAACCTCTAACACTGAAAATTGACAACAAATCTGCCATAGGTCTTGCTAAGAATCCAATCTCTCATGGTAGAAGCAAGCACATTGAGACTAGATTTCATTTCATTAGGGAGCAGCTGACTAATGGAATGATTGAGGTGCAGTACTGTCCTACAGAAATGCAGCTTGCAGATGGCTTTACTAAGGCTTTGAAGCTTGACAGATTTGAGTTTTTAAGGAAGAAACTTGGTGTCCTCAATATTCAACAGTTATGAATTAAGGGGGAGTGTTGAGAATTAATCTATAACTGCTCCTTAGAAAGTTAGTTAGTGACACCAGAGTCTGAGGTTTCAGAGTCTGAAGTTTCAGAGTCTGAGGTTCAGAGTTTGTTACTTAGCTTGTGCTACAAGCAAGTGCCATATGTGTATATAAAAGGCTTTGTAATGTGTACATTTAACATAATTTTTTTAATGAGATTCACATTACAATCACAAACTCTCTCCATTCTTCTCTCTTTTAGTTTTCTGTTTTGTTCATTACTTTTCATCTAGCTTAAAACATCTTATTTCAATAAGCATTTATGCTGCGCAAATTAATCCAACAGGGAAAAGAGAAGTGGAAGAGTCTGGAAAAGTGGAAGTGTGAAGGCATTATGATGAATTTTGAGCAATTAAAATTGTGAATAAAAAAATAAGAGAAGAATTATGAAGAAGAAGAAAACGAGGAAGGAGTTTGAAACAGAGAGGGATAGTTTGGAAGTAGAAGTGTGAAAGGGATGGGAAGAGAGTTGTTGGGGAAAGTGGTACTGTGAAAAGAAAAAAGTAATAATGAGAAAAAGGAGTTTTAGCATGTGAAGTGTCTAAGTTGTGGGTCTCAAGACTTAATAATCCGACAATTTTTATTAGGACGGGACCCTACATATAGAAGAAGTAATGATTTATTTATTTTGGACAGTGATAATCGGTTGGATATGGGTTGTCGTGGGTGTATTTTACCCAACCGCAACCGACCGAAATAACCCATTCATGTCCGTTTTTTAATCCGAATAACCCGAGTGACCCTCCCAAATCGACCCGCTTGCATGCGGGCCATTCGGAACGGGCGGTTTGGGCGGTTTTATGAAAACTTGTCCATCCCTAATCAATTGTATGTCATCAGTTTCAAAAATATTAAAAATATTAGGGTTAATACCGCTTTTGGTCCCTGTAATATGAGCGAATTCCGGTTTTAGTCCCTGTAAAAAAAATTTGGATTATGTCCCTGTAATTTCAGATTCTTCCACTTTTGGTCCCTCACTTAGACTTGTCAGCAGAATCTGCTGACATGTCCAACTGACTGTGTAATTTTTTTATTTTTTGATTACAATGAAATGCCACATGGATATTTTTTATTTGATTTTAAACTTAACTAAAATTATAATAAAATCAAATAACAAATTGATATTGAAATAAAAAAAATTCCCAAATTGAAGAAAAAATTCTCAAATTGAAGAACACAAGATCAGATGGAGAGAAGTTCATTGTTTCTTCCAGATTCTTTCATCTTTCCTCAACCAAGTCACCCATAACCCAGATCGAAAAGCTTGAAACCCAGATCGAAAACGAAGAAGAATGAAAGAACGATGAATCAAAGAACACACAGGTGGAACACACCGTGAAAAACTAGTGAAAACGTAATCGTGTTCAACAATTTTCCTGCTTCAAGTTCGCGTTTTCCTTCCAGTTTAGATCCCACTTCTTCCGTCTTCATTCTTTTTCTGCTTCAAGTTCGTGTTTTCACTTCCAAATCAAATTTTCCTGCGTTTTTTTCCTATTTTCATTCTCTCCAAAATCCATTAACTAATTTTACCCAATCGTTAAACATCAACACTTATCCTTCTCCGAATTTCATCTCTTCCAGAAAATCCTATTCAACAATTTCAAAACCTTAGCCCCTTCAATGGCATCAAAGAAGAAACAATCGGAAGGAATCACTTTGTTATCCATGTACAACGACAACACCGACGACGATATGGAAGACGCTGAAGAAGAAGAATAAGACGTGAATAGTGGGGAGGAGCAAGATGACGCCGCTGAACAAGCGGCAGATGAAAAATCCCAATTAAAAATCAGTGTGGTGGTGGCGATGAGGATGGTGGTGGTGACTGATGACAGTGTGGTGGTGAAGAGGAACATAGAGACTTGGATGGTGTGGAAGGAGAGGGAGAACGAGGGTGGTGCGATGAGGGAGAGGGAGAAGATAAAGTTCAGAGAGAGAGAAAGATGAGAGGGATTGGAAAAAATATTTTGTTTTTCTAATTTATGTTTTTGAATTTTAAATATCAGAAATAATTATAAATTCCAAGTGGATTAAAAAAAATATTAAAATGACACAATCAGCATGACACATGGCTAGATTCTGCTGACAAGTCTAAGTGATGGACCAATAGTGGAAGAATCTGAAATTACAGGGACATAATCTAAATTATTTTTCACAGGGACTAAAACCGGAATTCGCTCATATTACAGGGACCAAAAGCGGTATTAACCCAAAATATTATCTCTTAGGGGTTCAAACACTCAAAATAAATAGTGTATATGAACTTTCGAGAAAATTATAACCACGAGGAAGTTTAAAACGATGATATCATATCATATATAGAAAACATAAACTTTTATTGCTATAAGATCATATAATAATCAACATTTAATACTCTTTAATCATGAATAAGTTTAAAAGAAGCGAGGCTTCTGAAGTGCTCCAATGGCTTCTCAAACACAATAGCTCTAAAATTGTGAGAAGTTGACATACCGCGTGCGGAAAGAGTGAGGCGGTAGACGGTCCCATCAACCACATTTTTGGATTCACCATTGATGACCTTTTCGAACCTCATCTTCTCTATACTAATTCGCTTGTTGGACTCTGTAACAGCAAACTTTGCAATATCTATAACGTGGGGATCATTGATGTCGACGGGGCTCCAATCGAATGATGTTATAGCTTGATTTGTGGCAGATAAGGCCAACAGAACAATGAGAATAAAAACAAAGGATTGAAGTGTCATGATGCTTCTATTGTAAATGCTATATTTTCAAGTTTCACAATTCGTGTTGGTGTGAGTAAGCCTTGGTCAGTTTGGTTGTTATATATATTGCACACAAGTGATATTAAGTTCGTAATATTTATTTTTCTAGTGGAAATAAATATAATTAAGTCAAATCCAATTAAATATCCTAACAAAGAGTCAAATCCTATTAAGTCAAATATTTTTGTTTGACTTTTAATTATGTCAAATATATATTTTTAGAGTAATTAAGTCAATAATATATTAGATGCTTGTAGAAAAAAGTCAAATATTCTTTTTTTAAGGAAGAAAAAAAGTCAATTATAATATATCATAAAAGATAAACGACTAATAGTGTGGACAAATTATTTCACCTCACTAACTTGCGTGATTTCCATCAAAATATTGAGTTATATTTGTTCCACTCTTTACATTTGTCCATTCATTGGTTTTCATTGCTATATCTATCACACCAAATAACACTTCTCATTATAAAAAGAAAAGCTAGCGTGGTTATCCGTGCAATACACGTATTGCATTTATATTATTAAAATAGGGTACACTAAACAAAAGAAAATTTACAAAAATATTTGAGAACTTAGTGAAATATAATAAATATTTGAGTAATTAAAGTCTCGCATTCGATTAAAAAAGTACGTGTACAAGCAAGTTTTACACACAAATTATTTGAGAACTTAGTGAAATATAATAAATACTTGAGTAACTAAAGTCTCGCATTGGATTAAAAAAGTATGTGTACAAACAAGTCTTACACACCAATTATACCATAATACAAAACTAAAAACCGTCAGAACGAAAAAACGTAAAACGTGTTGTCATTTCTCAATCTCTATGAATTTAATAACTAACATGTTTCTAATTTGGTTTGGCTTTATATATGTAGGTATATAATAGATAAAATATTAATTAAAAATATAGAGCATGTGTGGTCAGGTTGGACATAGGGTGACCAGATAGAAATTACAAAACATATTACTCCAACCAAATTTGATTGGGTTTAAACGTTTGAATTCCATTTTGTGTCCATCAAGAAAATTGTCTAATTCAACTTTTAAATTGGTTCATATTGCGGTTTGATTCAGTTTTGCCCAAATCAATAAACACATCTATCTACTACTACATGGCTTCAACCGTCAATTGCAGGCTTCCTAGGTTGCTCTCAAGTCTCCTCCCTATTCACTTGTTTTCTTCTTCATCATCATCATTATAACTTTGTTTGTGTTATTTTTGCTCTTCAAATACCAACAATACTAATCATTAGTTATTATTTTCATATTGTTTCCTACTCGAACGACATTTATTTTCACCTTGTTTTAAAATTTACATTAACCTCGCCGCCGCTAGTGAGGCCGTTGTCGTTTTTCTTTGATGAGTTAAGTGATCTAAAGTCTGGATTGCTTTGTTATAAGTTAATCTAATTAACTTTCATGTATCTCTTTCTTTTGAATGTTTTTTTAAAAACTAAATATCTTATTCTTTTGTTTAAATGTGTTCTGTATCTTCTTCATTTCTCACATTGATATTTTTTTGTTGATAGAATTAGTGAATTTTTCTTCTTGGGAAATCATGGTATCTGATAATCGCTTGACTAATAAGTAAACTCAATATAAATAGGTTAAGACCACTCTTTCATAACCAATGAGACCAGTTTACAACATAAACATCCTTCTTTATATTTTCATATTTTTTTTAAGAGACTAAAATGGAATTAGATTAAACAACAAACTTTACCTTCTCCGCATAAGGAGTGCTAGAGAAAGGCAAAGAAAAGTAACAGTTACAACAAATAGAAGAGAAAAAAGTCCCCAAGAAACCAAAAAACTAAAATTACATTGCTCCTACCAAACACAAAATAGGATTGAGTCACCGCATGTGATAATCAAAATTGAAAATGTCACGTTTCACCTTCAGCCACCAAAATGATTGAATTTTAATTTTGTCAAGAAGGTGATGAAGAACGTCCTGTTGTTGCTAGAAAATACGTGCATTTATTTCCTACCAGATGACCTAAACAGTCGAAAACCAAACCAGATGAAGTACCGCACATAACTTTTTTGAAGAGCCTCCCAGAGCCACAAAATGGATTAAATGATCCAAAATGTGAGAGGGATTAACCAAGAAGAAACCTAGCCAATTGTAAACAACATTCCAAATTTGTCGAAAAAAATCACAATGAAGAAAAAGGGGATCTACGTCCTCTGAAATACGACACCCTCCTACACAAAGTTGATCAATATTCGTGAGCACACCTCGCCTTATTAAATTGTCAGTTGTCGGAATACGATTACTGATAAGTTTGCCACACAAAGAGACAAACTTTCAATGGAACCTCTTTATGCCATATCAATTGAGCATTTTCGTCTATGATGTGTTGACCTTCCGAGGTTAAGAAGTTGTAAGCACTACTAACAGTATAATATTTTTAGGGATGCAGATGCCAGAGCCACCTGTCATTCAAACAATCCTGCAAAACAATAGAATGCAACAAGGAACAACACTCCCCCATCAGAACCTCCTCCCAAGACCACAACCACCTCCTCCATTTCCAAACCTCACCACCCTCACCCCAACCTAACTGCTTCATCTCAGCCACTGTTGCCAGTTTATTATCAGAAAGATAAAAAAGGTGTGTAATCTGTAAACTCTAAATCTTTATGAATGTTATTCTAGTTTATTCAGTATAAATTGTTCGTAATGAATTTGTGATTCTAACCCAATATAATTGATTTTAGAGATTATATGACTGCTGACACCAGCTTATAACTTAGACCTATTTATACTGTTCAACTTAACAGACAATCTAGGAATGGAACGTTGTTAGGTTGTGACTTAAGATTAACGGACTTAAAACCTTTGAGGATTATAGGTTCACCTAAGGAATTAGGGAATTATAATTAGAAAAGTGGGCTCTGAGTCAAGGAATTGACCTGAGCTATTTTGTTAATCGTCTTGAATTGAATAACACTAATAAGATTTAGAAGCAGATTACTAATGAGTGTTGAACAGATGATTCGAAAGACCTCATCCTTTCTCTCTATATATTTCAAAACCAAGTTTATTTTCAATTATTTATTTAGAATTGCAACCAAAACCAATTTGCCTAAGGCAACCCCCTTATTTACACACATCCTGAATATTAACGAAATTGCTAAGTCGAGATTAGAATAGTCCATGTTGATTCGAATTAAACTATTACTTCGATACAAACCACTACACTTGCTAAAATTGTATCAATGCTTCACAGTTTAGTGGCAACCATCTTTTTTGAAAGGACACCCGCACCTGTCTTCAAATTATTTGGTTGGCAAGTAATGGGATTATTTGGAAGGAACACAACTTCAGGATCTTTCAAAACAAAGAGTCAGCTATCACTGAAATTGTAGACAGTGTGAAATTTCATTCATGGTGGGGGCTTAAGGTTTATAAGCCTCATACTTTTTTCGATTTTCATGTTTGGTGGACTAAACCATTAGTTTGTCTAGGTTACTCCACCTTGTAATGCAGTAATTTGGTTGCAGCTGTTTTTTTTTTGTTTTGCTTTTTGTCTTTTGAAACTTTGTACCGTTTCCTGGTTAGGCATACCTTGTGCTTAACTTGGTCGCTTTTTTCTCTAGTATTTATTTAATTTAGGCTTCTTAAAAAAAATGTTAATATTTTAAAAATAGTCATGAATTTTCAAAATTTTGTCATATCGACTTTCTCATATTCGTAATAAAAAATTGCCTCCTTAGATATAAACACATAGAATCCGCAACGGGCGCCGTGGAAATATATAATAGTGTTTTGCATATAAAATAACAAAATATTTAATAGAAACACTACATTAATGTTGATATTTCAAAAATAGTCACGAGTTTTCAAAATTTTATCTTGTCGACTATCTCATAACACTACATTTTTTTGACGAATCTAATATCAGTACATAAAAATTTGATTTTGCAGATATATGCAAATAAAATCTAGGGTTAAATATGTAAATGGTCCCCCTAAATATACCAACATTTGATTTTAGTCCCCATAAAATATTTCTTAGACTTTTGGTCCTTTCAAAATTTTCCATCCATGAAATTAGTCCCTACTTTTTAGTCAACTCATGTTTAACTTTCATATTTTTTAATGAAATTTTCCAGAAATGGGTAGAAAATTATGACAATATTTTCCAAAAAAAAATTAGAATTTTTTAACAAAACATGAATTTAATATGAATTCTTTAGCAAGGTTTCAAAGTATAAAGCAAGATTGGTGGCTAGAGGCTTCTTGCAGAAAAATGATATTGATTACAATGAGGTGTTTGCTCCAGTAGCAATAATTGAAACTGTGGATTATGGCTTGTTATTTCCTAATGGAAGTAGAAGTGAATTGAATGAGCTCATAGGGTACTCAGACAGTGATTGGTGTGGGGACTTGACTGATAGAAGAAGTACTTCAGGCTATGTCTTCAAGTTCAATGATGCTGCCATATCCTGGTGCACCAAGAAGCAACCTGTTACTGCACTCTCATCTTGTGAAGCTGAGTACATTGCAGGAACTTTTGCAACATGTCAAGCTTTGTGGTTGGATTCAGTGATGAAAGAGCTCAAGGGTGAAGTTGTGAAACCTATAACACTGAAATTTGACAACAAATCTGCCATAGGTCTTGCTAAGAATCCAATCTCTCATGGTAGAAGCAAGCACATTGAGACTAGATTTCATTTCATTAGGGAGCAGATGACTAATGGAATGATTGAGGTGCAGTACTGTCCTACAGAAATACAGCTTGCAGATGGCTTTACTAAGGCTTTGAAGCTTGACAAATTTGAGTTTTTAAGGAAGAAACTTGGTGTCCTCAATATTCAACAGTTATGAATTAAGGGGGAGTGTTGAGAATTAATCTATAACTACTCCTTAGCAAGTTAGTTAGTGACACCAGAGTCTGAGGTTTCAGAGTCTGAAGTTTCAGAGTCTGAGGTTCAGAGTTTGTTACTTAGTTTGTGCTACAAGCAAGTGTCATATGTGTATATAAAAGGCTTTGTAATGTGTACATTTAACATAATTTTTTAATGAGATTCACATTACAATCACAAACTCTCTCCATTCTTCTCTCTTTTAGTTTTCTGTTTTGTTCATTACTTTTCATCTAGCTTAAAACAGCTTATTTCAATAAGCACTTATGTTGCGCAAATTGATCCAACAGGGAAAAGGGAAGTGGAAGAGTCTGGAAAAGTGGAAGTGTGAAGGCATTATGATGAATTTTGAGCAATTAAAATTGTGAATAAAAAAATAAGAGAAGAATTATGAAGAAGAGGAAAACAAGGAAGGAGTTTGAAACAGAGAGGGATAGTTTGGAAGTAGAAGTGTGAAAGGGATGGGAAGAGAGTTGTTGGGGAAAGTGGTACTGTGAAAAGAAAAAAGTAATAATGAGAAAAAGGAGTTTTAGCATGTGAAGTGTCTAAGTTGTGGGTCTCAAGACTTAATAATCTGACAATTTTTATTAGGACGGGACCCTACATATAGAAGAAGTAATGATTTATTTATTTTGGACAGTGATAATCAGTCGGATATGGGTTGTCGTGGGTGTATTTTACCCAACCACAACCGACCGAAATAACCCATTCATGTCCGTTTTTTTAATCCGAATAACCCGAGTGACCCGCCCAAATCGACGCGCTTGCGTGCGGGCCATTAGGAACGGGCGGTTTGGGCGGTTTTATGAAAACTTGTCCATCCCTAATCAATTGTATGTCATCAGTTTCAAAAATATTAAAAATATTATCTCTTAGGGGTTCAAACACTCAAAATAAATAGTGTATATGAACTTTCGAGAAAATTATAACCACGAGGAAGTTTAAAACGATGATATCATATCATATATAGAAAACATAAACTTTTATTGCTATAAGATCATATAATAATCAACATTTAATACTCTTTAATCATGAATAAGTTTAAAAGAAGTGAGGCTTCTGAAGTGCTCCAATGGCTTCTCAAACACAATAGCTCTAAAATTGTGAGAAGCTGACATACCGCGTGCGGAAAGAGTGAGGCGGTAGACGGTCCCATCAACCACATTTTTGGATTCACCATTGATGACCTTTTCGAACTTCATCTTCTCTATACTAATTCGCTTGTTGGACTCTGTAACAGCAAACTTTGCAATATCTATAACGTGGGGATCATTGATGTCGACGGGGCTCCAATCGAATGATGTTATAGCTTGATTTGTGGCAGATAAGGCCAACAGAACAATGAGAATAAAAACAAAGGATTGAAGTGTCATGATGCTTCTATTGTAATTGCTATATTTTCAAGTTTCACAATTCGTGTTGGTGTGAGTAAGCCTTGGTCAGTTTGGTTGTTATATATATTGCACACAAGTGATATTATGTTCGTAAGTGGAAATAAATATAATTAAGTCAAATCCAATTAAATATCCTAACACAGAGTCAAATCCTATTAAGTCAAATATTTTTGTTTGACTTTTAATTATGTCAAATATATATTTTTAGAGTAATTAAGTCAATAATATATTAGATGCTTGTAGAAAAAAGTCAAATATTCTTTTTTTTAAGGAAGAAAAAAAGTCAAATATAATATATTATAAAAGATAAACGACTAATAGTGTGGACAAATTATTTCACCTCACTAACTTGCGTGATTTCCATCAAAATATTGAGTTATATTTGTTCCACTCTTTACATTTGTCCATTCATTGGTTTTCATTGCTATATCTATCACACCAAATAACACTTCTCATTATAAAAAAAAAAACTAGCGTGGTTATCCTTGCAATACACGTATTGCATTTATATTATTAAAATAGGGTACACTAAACAAAAGGAAATATACAAAAATATTTGAGAACTTAGTGAAATATAATAAATATTTGAGTAATTAAAGTCTCGCATTCGATTAAAAAAGTACGTGTACAAGCAAGTTTTACACACCAATTATTTGAGAACTTAGTGAAATATAATAAATACTTGAGTAACTAAAGTCTCGCATTGGATTAAAAAAGTATGTGTACAAACAAGTCTTACACACCAATTATACCATAATACAAAACTAAAAACCGTCAGAACGAAAAAAACTTAAAACGTGTTGTCATTTCTCAATCTCTATGAATTTAATAACTAACATGTTTCTAATTTGGTTTGGCTTTATATATGTAGGTATATAATAGATAAAATATTAATTAAAAATATAGAGCATGTGTGGTCAGGTTGGACATAGGGTGACCAGATAGAAATTACAAAACATATTACTCCAACCGAATTTGATTGGGTTTAAACGTTTGAATTCCATTTTGTGTCCATCAAGAAAATTGTCTAATTCAACTTTTAAATTGGTTCATATTGCGGTTTGATTCAGTTTTGCCCAAATCAATAAACACATCTATCTACTACTACATGGCTTCAACCGTCAATTGCAGGCTTCCTAGGTTGCTCTCAAGTCTCCTCCCTATTCACTTGTTTTCTTCTTCATCATCATCATTATAACTTTGTTTGTGTTATTTTTGCTCTTCAAATACCAACAATACTAATCATTAGTTATTATTTTCATATTGTTTCCTACTCGAACGACATTTATTTTCACCTTGTTTTAAAATTTACATTAACCTCGCCGCCGCTAGTGAGGCCGTTGTCGTTTTTCTTTGATGAGTTAAGTGATCTAAAGTCTGGATTGCTTTGTTATAAGTTAATCTAATTAACTTTCATGTATCTCTTTCTTTTGAATGTTTTTTTAAAAACTAAATATCTTATTCTTTTGTTTAAATGTGTTCTGTATCTTCTTCATTTCTCACATTGATATTTTTTTGTTGATAGAATTAGTGAATTTTTCTTCTTGGGAAATCATGGTATCTGATAATCGCTTGACTAATAAGTAAACTCAATATAAATAGGTTAAGACCACTCTTTCATAACCAATGAGACCAGTTTACAACATAAACATCCTTCTTTATATTTTCATATTTTTTTTAAGAGACTAAAATGGAATTAGATTAAACAACAAACTTTACCTTCTCCGCATAAGGAGTGCTAGAGAAGAGCAAAGAAAAGTAACAGTTACAACAAATAGAAGAGAAAAAAGTCCCCAAGAAACCAAAAAACTAAAATTACATTGCTCCTGCCAAACACAAAATAGGATTGAGTCACCGCATGTGATAATCAAAATTGAAAATGTCACGTTTCACCTTCAGCCACCAAAATGATTGAATTTTAATTTTGTCAAGAAGGTGATGAAGAACGTACTGTTGTTGCTGGAAAATACGTGCATTTATTTCCTACCAGATGACCTATAAAGTCGAAAACCAAACCAGATGAAGTACCGCATGTAACACCCCAATTTTCTATTTTTAAATAATTCCATGAAGTTTAATAGGTGAAGTTTTGGTTAATATTATTATTGATGTTGCTTTTGCTTGAGTGTTATTTTGTTGTTGAGAAATTAGAATATTGATGATGTTTGAGAAGTAGTATGAGAATTTAAATAAAATGAAGAGAGGAATCAAAACAAAATAATATAGAGTCGGAGGTGTAGAATATAAGTTTTAAATAAGTGGAGGAGGGGAGGAGTAAAAGAATAGTGAATAGGGGAGATGAAAATTATAACAAGTGACTGACCCAAATATAAATAGAAACATTAGGAGTTAGAAGGGTCTCTTTTGCTGAACGTGGAAAAGAGAGGAGAAAAGAAGTAGATGTTGAGGCAAAATCCCTAATTGATTTTAAAGATAACAAACCCCAAATGATTAAAGGATTAATGGACTTTGATTAGTTTCTTGGTATTTAATTTGTGTTCTTGAGTGTTTAATTAAGACAGGAACAAAGTATGAACCATACCAAGATACAAGGAATCAAAGACCATTTAAAGTACTCTGTCAGAAGTTCAGAAGCTAGAACGCAGTCCAGAAGCTGAGACATAGTTCAGACTCTGGAACGTACTTCAGAAGCTGGAACGAAGTTCAGAAGCTAGAATGCAGTTCAGAAGCTGGGACGCTGTTCAGAAGCTGAAACGCAGCTCAGAAGCTGAAACGCAGTTCAGAAGCTGGAACACTGTTCAGACGCAGCAACGTTATTCAGAAGCTGAACATAGTTCAGAAGCTTGTTCACAGTTCAGAAGCTTGGTCATAAGGTTGTTCTTACACAAGCCCAGAAACTCAAGAACACTATCAAGAACATGCAAGTCACACGTGACATGAATAAATGTCCAGGAAAGTATACTTGCATGGATCAATCAAGCAATAAAGGCATTTACAAGATTAATGTCAAAAAGGATATTCAATGTTCATTTAAGACTATGAACATTGAATTGATAGGAATGTTCCAAAAGGGAATATCATCCTAGATGTTTAAATTACTGCACTCCATTGATGTTTCACTATTGGGATTTGATTACATCAAATGGAAGTCTTACAAATCATCCTAAGTGAAACAAAAAGAACATTCTGAAGTTCAGAAAGTTCAAAACGGCACATGCTTTAATTCTGACAGTACTACAAAGTGGTTGGTAAAGTAAAGCAAAAGCAAGATAGCAATCTCAAAGTCAGAATCCATGAGATTTCGACACCTAAGGGATTTGGTACTGTAACAGACCAGCAAAATCCCCTAAAGCATGGGCATGAAGTGATAGTTCCCACTTTCCTCTCTCCTGCACACAATCCAAGACAGATCTGCAAAGCTCTTGGCTCAGAAACATTCTAAAGTACTGCACGCATAACAAAAGTTCATCAGCAATCCAGAAACTCATATCTTCAATCATACATGATGAACCCAGATGAAGATCATCAAGAATGCAACAACGTTCTGAAGTATTCTCAAGAACACAACAACATTCTGAAGTTCAGAATGTTCACCCAGATTTTCAAGTAAAAAATCAGTGGGGCCCAGGACACATGGCACAAGACTATTGGTCACCTTCCAACAGCTACAAGAGACCAATAACTCTATAAATAGAAGTGAAAGGCTCAGCATTAAACATACAATTGCAAAGCATACAAGAAAACATCTGAAAAGTGTTTGAAGCTTTAGCATCTCAAATTGATCATCAATGAGATTCCAAATTATCTCTTAAAGTGTAAATCAATTCTCTTTTATCTTGTCAAAGATAAATTCTCCCCCTTCTCTTCTGAAAGTCTTCATCTTAACCTCATTTCTTCAACTATCCAGTCAATTGTAAAAGAGAAAATCGCATCTAGTTTTAAGGGTATTAAAGTCTAGGTTGAGTAACATAGTGCAAAGTCTGGTGTGACTTAGTACAGAAAGTTGAGAGCCTGCTGAGGCTTAGAGAATACAGTTTGTAACCGTTCCAAGTGAACAAGATTGTAAGGTGCAGGATTTGAGAGGGTATCTCAAGCATCATAGTGGAAAACTCTCACAAGACTGTGAGGAGTGGACTAACCCACATTGGGTGAACCACTATAAAATTCTGTGTGTCTTTCTTCTCTCCTTATACTCTTTACATTACTGCATACACAACACACACACAACACTTAACTTAAATATCTTATTCTGCAACTAACACTTCAGAACGTTCTGAAGTCTGTTTAACCTTATTCTTCCAAGAATCAACTTGAGAAGAATTTTTAAGTACAGGATTAAATTTTAAAAAGGGTCACAATTCAAACCCTCCCTTTCTTGTGACTATATTATCTACTTCAATTGGCATCAGAGCACGACTCTAAGGGTTTGAACACTTACACAAGTGTTAGAGAAAAGATTCAGGAAGAAGTATGTCAAAGGTCAAGTACATTACAGAAGGAGGATCATCAAACAGACCACCACTATTTGATGGCTCAAACTACTACTTCTGGAAAGGTAAGATGGAACTTTTTCTTAGATCTCAAGATACGGACATGTGGGCTGTAATCTCTGAAGGAGATCATGTTCCAAAGAACAAAGAAGGAGACATAAAAGAAAAAAGTGCATGGTCAACAGATGACAAAGCTAAGGTATTACTAAACTCTAAAGCTAGATTATTTTTATCATGTACACTAACCATGGAAGAAAGTGAAAGAGTTGATGAATGCCAAAATGCTAAAGAGGTATGGGACACTTTAAAAATACACCATGAAGGTACATCTCATGTCAAAGAAGCTAGAATTGACATTGGAGTCAGAAAGTTTGAAAATTTTGAAATGAGTGAAAATGAAACTATTGATGAAATGTATGCTAGATTCACAACAATAGTAAATGAAATGAGATCTCTTGGAAAGATATATTCCACTCATGACAGAATCAGGAAAATATTAAGATGTCTTCCAAGCACATAGAGACCTATGGTCACAGCCATTACTCAGGCCAAAGATCTGAATTCTCTGACCTTGGAGGAACTTATTGGTTCACTGAGAGCTCATGAAGTTATACTTCAAGGAGACAAACCAGTGAAAAAGGTAAAAACTCTTGCCTTGAAGGCCTCCCAAGAAGCATCATCAGCAACTCAAGATGATGTGGAAGAACTAGATGAAATAGAAGGAGTCCAAGAAGAGGAAGTTGAAGATGAACTTGCACTCCTCTCCAAGAAAATTCAAAGAATGATGATGAGAAGAAATCAGATCAGAAAGAAGTTTCCCAACACCAACACCAACAAAACTGAGACTGACAAAAGTCAAGTCACCTGTTTTGGATGCAACAAGCTTGGACACTACAAAAATGAATGTCCTGATCTTAAGAAACAACAAAGGAGACCTCCCTTCAAAAAGAAAGCCATGATCACCTGGGATGATCTAGAAGAAGCAGAACCAGAAGATGAGGAAGCCAACATGTGTTTAATGGCTAAATCAGAAGATGAAGAAGAGGTAATTATCTATGAACCTCACTCTTTACAAAAAGATCTTGAAAGAAAAATTGATAGTCTTATATATGACTCAAACTTTCTAACTAACAAATGTCATTCATTAATGAAAGAACTTTCTGAACTAAAAGCAGAAAAAGGTAAACTTCAAATCAAATATGATGAATCTAGAAGAACCATACAAACTTTGCAAGATTCTCATTTTAAGATGTCTGAACAACAAAGAGAGCTAAATAAAAAGCAAAAAGGAATTTTATCTAAACCTTCTGAAGTACAAAAAGAAAACACTCTTTTGAAAACAGAAGTTGAAGGATTAAAAAATGATCTCTCACGTTTTATAAAATCCACAGAAACGTTTCAAAACATTATGGGATCACAAGCTGGAACAAATGAAAAATCTGGTTTAGGATTTAAAGATCCAAACAAAAATCTTCTTAAAACTATTTTTATACCTAGTGAAACTGAAATAAAAATGAAGATAAAATGTTCATATTGTAACAAGCTAGGACATCTTGATTCAGCATGTTTTCATAAAAAACATTTTGAAAAAAATAAATAAATTAATCTTAGTTCAGAACGTTCTCATCTCAATAGATCAGAAAGTTCACAAAAGGCTGAGAAGGCTAAGAAGATATGCTCTTACTGTAACAAATCTGGTCATATGATAACATAATGTTACAATAAGAAGAGATCTCTTAGAAAGACTAACCCTCAAGGACCCAACATGTAATATCCCGCTTAGAAGTATCAGTTATAAGTGTTAGAAGCTTAATGTGCAAGCAATGGCAAGGCTGTAATATGAGGGAATGGCAAAGTTGTAATTAGAGGGAAAATGACTATTTGGATAAATATGAAAATTTCCAAAGTTTATCTCTCATTTTTCTAGTAAAGAAAATCAGAATTTTCTCCCCCTTTCTCCCTCATTTTCGCCCCCCATCTTCACATCATCATCATCATCAAATCATCACCCCTTAAAGAATTAAACTCCTACCTAAACTCTTGTGTTCCAAGCAAGCTTGTCTTGGTGAAATTTTGGAGCAAGAAGAAGCTAGAGAAAGCCAAGGATAGGAAGCTCTCATAGTTGAGGTTTTGAGATTGAAGCTAGGGCTTTGGATTTCTGAACTTAGCAAGCATTAATTGAAGTTTAAGGTGAGCTCCTAGGGGTTATAGAACCCACCTTGTTTAAGTCTTGGTGTTTATGGTTTATGATCAATGTTTGAGGTTTAGTGCCCTAATTTCCTATTACTTGTAATTTCTTGAACCATCATGTTATAAGCTGTTTATATGCCTTAGAATTATGCCTTAAGCTGTTGTGATGTTTGGGTATACTTGGATAAGCTTAGAATGGTGAAAATCATGTTTTGAACTTGCCCTATGCTGTCTAACTGCACGCAAAATCGTGTCACGATTTTGCAACCGTGTCACGATTTTGTAGGCAGAACATAACACGATTTTTGGGTAGAAAATCGTGACACGATTTGACACGATTCCACAGCATGCAGGGATCACTTTGTTTTTCATCAGCTCTTGCACCATTCTAGCCATTCAATACTACTTCAAACTCCTTAAACAACATGCAATGGCTAGGCATCATTACTAAGCATTAGAGGACCTATTCCTTAGGGAATGCATGGATGACTAAGGGAGGCATATGGCTTGATAAGTCAAGAACCTATATTAGGTGAACAAGGTTATAGACGTACTCGGATTAGAGTACAAGAGTAATAAGAATGCTTCGGCAAACATAGTTATATATAAGTTATAGTGTTGGTTCTCCAACGATTATAGGTGGCTTACGAGAACGATAAGCCGAGAATTATAGGTTATAGGTTATACGTTATAGGATTGTTATATGATTAGAGTAACAGAATACATGTTCATATGTTAAAGTTAAAGAATTATATCAAAGATAATGGCGTGTTCGCACGTTTCACAGTTATAGGGCGTGTTCATCAGACTCCGGGGTTCGCCGGATGGGACTCCTCCGAGAGGGTTGTCCACACGTTTCATAGGGAGTCTGGTGTTAGCCTGATTGTCAGGAATTTCATCGGGTCATAGGGAGATGTACTTCGGGGTTACTCCACCCGGATGCACTCCGTAAAACGAACTCAGATTAATTGTTTGTTCAACGCTAACAGCTAACATAAAACACTTTATTGTATTATGTTTTACAGTTATAGTTAAAGTTATAGTCACAGGAAGTTTTACAGTTACAAATGGATTATAGTTATAGTCATAGGAGGTTATATCCTTTGGGGATAGAATTAAAGACTTGGCGATTCTAGTTTTCCCCTAAATTGCCAAGGTAGGCATGGCGACCCTAGGTTCCCAGTGGTTGCCAACAGTAGGTTGGGTAGAGCTCACTGAGACATTATGTCTCATCCCATTCCTTCTGGTGCAGGTTCGCAGGCAGGATCACAGGCAGCACGAAACAAGGGTAAGGAGAAGGCTACGGACTGATCGTGCTGATGTTATATGTTTATAGTTTGACTGTTTTATATGTTGCTGTACTTTGATGTACATGTATCAAAAGGAATTGTATAAGCTATGGATTGTAATATTACTATGTGATGTAATATTCAAATGAACTTTTTATATTGTAAATTAATGTATCCAGTACGAAATTTTAATACTCGTATAAGATCCAAGGCAATCTTAATATGGGTGTTACACAACATTACATGGGTACCTAAGATTTTGTTCATGACAAGTGTAGGTCTCCTCTCAAAATGCAAAGACAAAGTCATGGTACTTGGACAGTGGCTGTTCAAGACACATGACAGGAGATAGGAATTGCTTTCTAACCTTTGAAAGTAAAGATGGAGGACTAGTCACATTTGGAAACAATGACAAAGGCAAAATCAGAGGTAAAGGAACAATAGGTAAAACTAACTCTGCCAAAATAGAAAATGTTCAGTTTGTAGAAGGGTTGAAACACAATCTACTTAGCATAAGTCAATTATGTGATAGTGGTTTTGAAGTTATTTTTAAACCCAACATATGTGAAATAAGACAAGCCTCCTCTAAAAAATTAATTTTCTTTGAATCAAGGAAAAAGAACTTATATGTTTTGGATTTAAATGAAATACCAGCTGAATCATGTTTTATGTCTCTTGAAAAAGATAAGTGGATTTGGCACAAAAGAGCTGGTCATATAAGTATGAAAACTATTGCTAAACTTTCTCAACTTGATCTAGTTAGAGGTTTGCCAAAGATCAACTTTGAAAAGGACAAGATCTGTGAAGCCTGTATTAAAGGAAAACAAGTTAAAAGCAGTTTTAAAACAATTGAATATATTTCAACTCAAAAACCTTTAGAGCTTCTTCACATTGATCTCTTTGGTCCTGTTCAAACTACAAGTCTTAGTGGCAAAAAATATGGATTTGTTATTGTTGATGACTTTTCCAGATTTACATGGGTGTTATTTTTAAAACATAAAGATGAATCATTTGAAGCATTTCAAAACTTTTGCAAAAAGATTCAAAATGAAAAAGGTTCTAATATCATATCTGTAAGGAGTGATCATGGAGGAGAATTTGAAAATGCTTCCTTCAAGACATTCTTTGATGAATGTGGTATTACACATAATTTTTCTTGTGCAAGAACTCCACAACAAAATGGAGTTGTTGAAAGGAAAAATAGAACCTTGCAAGAAATGGCTAGGACTATGTTAAATGAATCAAATGTTGAAGATTACTTTTGGGCAGAAGCCATCAATACATCTTGTTACATCTTGAATAGAGTCTCAATAAGAAAAATTTTAAATAAAACCCCATATGAATTATGGAAAAACATCAAACCTAGCATATCTTATTTTCACATATTTGGTTGCTATTGTTACATTCTGAACACAAAAGAAAAATTGGGTAAGTTTGATCCTAAATCAGATAAAGCTATCTTTTTGGGATACTCTACAACATCTAAAGGTTATAGAGTGTACAACCTAAAAACCCAAACAGTTGATGTCAGTATGCATGTCATATTTGATGAATATGATGAACCTTCCCAACTCCAAGAAAAAGAAGATACTGAAGATCAAACACTTCAGAATGTTGACAACCAGAACACTGTAAGTTCTGTAGAAAAAGAGGATGATCAGAATGTTCAGGACCCATCCTTACAGAGCCCTCTTAGAAGTTGGAGAATGGTAGGAGATCATCCTGTAGATCAAATCATTGGAAGCACAACTGATGGTGTAAGAACCAGAATGCCCTTCCAAGGGAACAACATGGCTATGATCTCTCAAATGGAACCCAAGTCAATCAATGAGGCCATAGTTGATGATTCATGGATTGAGGCCATGAAAGATGAACTTTCTCAGTTTGAAAGAAACAAAGTGTGGGACTTAGTTCCAAATAATCAAGGGAAGACAATCATTGAAACAAGATGGGTGTTTAGAAATAAACTTGATGAAGATGGCAAAGTTATCAGAAACAAGGCAAGATTGGTTGCTCAAGGATACAACCAACAAGAAGGTATTGACTATGATGAGACCTTTGCACCAGTAGCAAGGTTAGAAGCTATTAGAATCCTCCGTGCATATGCTGCACATAAAAGCATCAAATTTTTTCAAATGGATGTCAAAAGTGCCTTTTTAAATGAGGAAGTTTATGTGAGTCAGCCTCCTGGCTTCATAAATAAAGAAAAACCTAATCATGTTTTCAAACTCACTAAAGCACTTTATGGTCTTAAGCAAGCCCCTAGAGCTTGGTATGAAAGACTTAGCACATTTCTTATTAAAAATGGATTTTCTAGAGGAAAAATTGATACCACACTTTTTAGAAAAACTCAAAACACAGATCTGCTCATAGTTCAAGTTTATGTAGATGATGTTATTTTTGGTTCAACCAAAGAGAAAATGTGTGAAGATTTTTCCAATCTCATGCAAAGTGAATTTGAGATGAGCATGATGGGTGAACTTGGTTTCTTTCTTGGTTTACAAATCAAACAACTTCCAAATGGCATTTTCATAAGTCAAGAAAAATATGTCAAAGACATTCTTAAAAAATATAAAATGAATGAAGCAAAAATCATGGTCACCCCCATGCATCCATCATCTAGCTTAGATAGAGATGAAAATGAAAAATCAATTTCTGAAAAAGAATATAGAGGCATGATAGGATCATTGCTCTATTTAATTGCTAGCAGACCTGACATAATGTTTGCAGTAGGATTATGTGCTAGATTTCAAACATGTGCAAAAGAATCTCATCTAACTGCTGTAAAAAAGATCTTAAGATACTTAGTAGGTACTACTGATCTTGGTCTTTGGTATAGAAAAGGCTGTAGTTTTGACCTTGTAGCCTATTGTGATGTTGATTATGCTGGAGACAAAGTTGAGAGAAAGAGTACAAGTGGATCTTGCCAATTCTTAGGACAAGCCTTGATTGGATGGTCCTGTAGAAAACAAAATACCATTGCACTCTCCACAACAGAAGCTGAGTATGTATCTGCAACCAGTTGTTGCTCTCAAGTTTTGTGGATCAAAAATCAGTTGGAGGATTACTCACTAAGGTACTCTAATGTTCCAATTTTTTGTGATAACACAAGTGCAATCAATTTATCAAAAAATCCAATTCAACATTCTAGGTCTAAACATATTGAAATTAAGCATCATTTCATACGTGATCATGTTCAGAAAAAGGACATTGAGTTAAGATTCATTGATACTGAAAATCAATTAGCTGACATTTTCACAAAACCATTAGTTGAGGATAGATTCAATTTTATCAAAGAAAAATTGCTAATCATAAAAAATCCCAATAAAGATTGATCAACTGAATCACTAAGGGCCTAGGACAAACCCCCTTGATTCATTCTGATTCACTTCAGAATGTTCAACAAGTTCAGAATGTTCATTCGGGTTCTGAACGTTCACCCAGTTCAGCATGGCACTCTGAACTCAGAATAATCAGAACAAACTTTTTCTGAAGTTAGTAAGTCACTCTCATAAGTGATTTTAATCTTTCTCTAAAAATCTCTCCATATCTCAACATTAAATGCTTGTATAGGAGTTAATGTGATAAAACCATTAACCTCCATACAAAAGTGAACTATCAAATCAGTCTCTCTCCTTTCTCCTCTTAAACGACTACTTTCTCTCTCTTGTCCACTACTTTTTAGTTTCATCTTTTCCCATAAAACCACCATCATCAGTTTCTCTCTCTCTTCCCCTACACGTTCATCTTTATAAATAAATCACTATTTCACTCAACCTCATTCATCTCCCTACCTCTTACCAAAACTTTCCAACAAACTTTAAAAATCTGTCTCTTCGTAAACACTGCCATGGCCAGAACAAAAACAACCGCTCAAAACAATGAACAAGAACAAACCCCTGTTCCTCGTTCTGCTCCACCACAATATCCCGCTGAACCTCAACCTCTTCGCACCATTCTCCCTGATATCATCATCTCTACTGCTAAACCTTCTAAACCCAGAAAATCAGCGTCTAAACCTAAAAAATCTGTTTCAGCTTCCCAACCTCCCATAAGATCTCAAAGAATCATTTCTGGAACTGGAAAAACCAAGAAATACTCTACTTCCACAATTCTTCTCCCAGACTCAGAGGAAGAATCTGAACCAACCATTTCTCAATACATGAGGAAGATTAAGACTTCATCCAAACAATCCTTTGAACCAGAAGAAGAGGATTCTGAATCTGAAAAAGAATCTCAATCCAAATCTCAATCTGAAGAAGGGTTACTCTCTGATAAGCAAGAAGAAGTCCCCTCCAAAAAAAACATGGGAAAGGAAAAAACATTGGGAAGATAGCTTCCATTTTGAAAGCCAAAAAGGAAAAAGCACCTAGACCCATAAGCAGGGCTAAGTACTTTGATTTTGCTGATCTAAAGAAGAAAGGATGGAACCTGTGTGAATACACTGATGCACAAGGATGGACAAGCCTTGTAGCTCTTCAAGAACTCACCTACCCAGACTTGGTAAGGGAATTCTACAGTTCCATGAAGATCAAAGACAAAGATGGAAAGAAGACTCTCATTTCAGCTGTCAAAGGGATTAAGATCAAGCTCACTCAAGCTTCCCTCTCAAAAGCCCTAAGAATCCCAAATGAAGGTAATGAACTTTTCTTTCCTTCTTGGTTCTCTGAAGCTAGAACAAACTGTGCCAAACTCATACTTGAACACACCCTCCTACACAAAGTAGATCAGTATTCGTGAGCACACCTCGCCTTATTAAATTGTCAATTGTCGGAATACGATTACTGATAAGTTGCCACACAAAGAGACAAACTTTCAATGGAACCTCTTTATGCCATATCAATTGAGCATTTTCGTCTATTATGTGTTGACCTTCCGAGGTTAAGAAGTTGTAAGCACTACTAACAGTATAATTTTTTTAGTGATGCAGATGCCAGAGCCACCTGTCATTCAAACAATCTTGCAAAACAATAGAATGCAACAAGGAACAGCACTCCCCATCAGAACCTCCTCCCAAGACCACAACCACCTCCTCCATTTCCAAGCCTCACCACCCTCACCCTAACCTAACTGCTTCATCTCAGCCACTGTTGCCAGTTTATTATCAGAAAGATAAAAAAGGTGTGTAATCTGTAAACTCTAAATCTTTATGAATGTTATTCTAGTTTATTCAGTATAAATTGTTCGTAATGAATTTATGATTCTGACCCAATATAATTGATTTTAGAGATTATATGAATACTGACATCAGCTTATAACTTAGACCCATTTATACTGTTCAACTTAACAAACAATCTAGGAATGGAACGTTGTTAGGTTGTGACTTAAGATTAACGGACTTAAAACCTTTGAGGATTATAGGTTCACCTAAGGAATTAGGGAATTATAATTAGAAAAGTGGGCTCTGAGTCAAGGAATTGACCTGAGCTATTTTGTTAATCGTCTTGAATTGAATAACACTAATAAGATTTAGAAGCAGATTACTAAGTGAACAGATGATTCGAAAGACCTCATCCTTTCTCTCTATGTATTTCAAAACCAAGTTTATTTTCAATTATTTATTTAGAATTGCAACCAAAACCAATTTGCCTAAGGCAACCCCCTTATTTACACACATCCTGAATATTAACGAAATTGCTAAGTCGAGATTAGAATAGTCCATGTGGATTCGAATTAAACTATTACTTCGATACAAACCACTACACTTGCTAAAATTGTATCAATGCTTCACAGTTTAGTGGCAACCATCTTTTTTGAAAGGACACCCGCACCTGTCTTCAAATTATTTGGTTGGAAAGTAATGGGATTATTTGGAAGGAACACAACTTCAGGATCTTTCAAAACAAAGAGTCAGCTATCACTGAAATTGTAGACAGTGTGAAATTTCATTCATGGTGGTGGCTTAAGGTTTATAAGCCTTATACTTTTTTCGATTTTCATGGTTGGTGGACTAAACCATTAGTTTGTCTAGGTTACTCCACCTTGTAAGTTGCAGCTGTTTTTTTTTGTTTTGCTTTTTGTCTTTTGAAACTTTGTACCGTTTCCTGGTTAGGCATACCTTGTGCTTAACTTGGTCGCTTTTTTCTCTAGTATTTATTTAATTTATCTCTTTGGCTTCTTAAAAAAAATGTTAATATTTTAAAAATAGTCATGAATTTTCAAAATTTTGTCATATCGACTTTCTCATATTCGTAATAAAAAATTGCCTCCTTAGATATAAACACATAGAATCCGCAACGGGCGCCGTGGAAATATATAATAGTGTTTTGCATATAAAATAACAAAATATTTAATAGAAACACTACATTAATTTTGATATTTCAAAAATAGTCACGAGTTTTCAAAATTTTATCTTGTCGACTATCTCATAACACTACATTTTTTTGACGAATCTAATATCAGTACATAAAAATTTGCTTTTGCAGATATATGCAAATAAAATCTAGGGTTAAATATGTAAATGGTCCCCCTAAATATACCAACATTTAATTTTAGTCCCCATAAAATATTTCTTAGGCTTTTGGTCCTTTCAAAATTTTCCATCCATGAAATTAGTCCCTACTTTTTAGTCAACTCATGTTTAACTTTCATATTTTTTAATGAAATTTTCCAGAAATGGGTAGAAAATTATGACAATATTTTCCAAAAAAAAAATTAGAATTTTTTAACAAAACATGAATTTAATATGAATTCTTTAGCAAGGTTTCAAAGTATAAAGCAAGATTGGTGGCTAGAGGCTTCTTGCAGAAAAATGATATTGATTACAATGAGGTGTTTGCTCCAGTAGCAATAATTGAAACTGTGGATTATGGCTTGTTATTTCCTAATGGAAGTAGAAGTGAATTGAATGAGCTCATAGGGTACTCAGACAGTGATTGGTGTGGGGACTTGACTGATAGAAGAAGTACTTCAGGCTATGTCTTCAAGTTCAATCATGCTGCCATATCCTGGTGCACCAAGAAGCAACCTGTTACTGCACTCTCATCTTGTGAAGCTGAGTACATTGCAGGAACTTTTGCAACATGTCAAGCTTTGTGGTTGGATTCAGTGATGAAAGAGCTCAAGGGTGAAGTTGTGAAACCTATAACACTGAAATTTGACAACAAATCTGCCATAGGTCTTGCTAAGAATCCAATCTCTCATGGTAGAAGCAAGCACATTGAGACTAGATTTCATTTCATTAGGGAGCAGATGACTAATGGAATGATTGATGTGCAGTACTGTCCTACAGAAATACAGCTTGCAGATGGTTTTACTAAGGCTTTGAAGCTTGACAGATTTGAGTTTTTAAGGAAGAAACTTGGTGTCCTCAATATTCAACAGTTATGAATTAAGGGGGAGTGTTGAGAATTAATCTATAACTACTCCTTAGCAAGTTAGTTAGTGTAACATCCCGCTTAAATGTAACAGTTATCAGTGTTAGAAGCTTGTTTTACAAGCAAGGTATTATGGTAATTAATAGCAATGGCATATTTGTAATTTTGTGGGAATGGAAGATTTATTAGTAAAGGAGCAAGATATTTATTATTTCAATTGTCTTCTTCCCTTCATTCTCCCCAAAATCAGCTCTCCCTCTCTTCTCCCTCTTTCACCTCACGCCATCCTCTCCCCTCCTCACTTCAATCTTCATTAATCCTCCTTCCATAAGGGCATGTTTATGAGCAAGTACCAGTTTTGGGGGAACACTAGCCATTGGAGGTCAAGAAAACAAGAGAAAGGAAAGGAATTGGAAGCTAGGATTTGAGGAAAAGATGGCTAGCAAGCAATCAAGCATTGATTAAGATTCAGGTGAGTTCCCTAGGGGTTATAGAACCCATCTTTTGAGTATTTCATGAGTTTTAGCATTA
Organism: Medicago ruthenica; assembly: GCA_018208015.1. Taxonomy (NCBI): domain Eukaryota; kingdom Viridiplantae; phylum Streptophyta; class Magnoliopsida; order Fabales; family Fabaceae; genus Medicago; species Medicago ruthenica. Next base: position 6,526,770 of record CM031375.1, on the reverse strand, counting down.
TGAGCAAGTTATGAGCATATGAACCCTAATTCCATTTTGATAGCAATTCTTGATCATTGTATGTTGTATCCTGTTGATAAGCCTTTGAAATTACCATTTAAAGTGTTATGTTGTTGGGCATGATTGGATAGACCAAGATTGGTGGAAAACATGTTTTAAACTTGCTAAATGTTGTCCAACTGCAGGTAAAATCGTGTCACGATTTTACCAGCGTGTCACGATTTTACAGGCAGAAACCAACACGATTTCTGGGTATGAAATCGTGACACGGTTGCCAAATCGTGTCACGATTGCCCAATCGTGTCACGATTTTGACTTGGACAGGATCATAAGATTTTTCATCTTTTCTTGCACCGTTTCGGCTATCCAATACTGCTCCGAACTTAAGGATCGACATGTAATGATTAAGCATTGCTAAAGAGCATATCAAGACCTATCCTTAAGATGTTTAAAACAACATTATAGAGTGAGGATGATAGGCATAAGATTATTAGAATGGATGACTTAATCCTCAAGTCATTATATAGAAATATAAGAACTAGTTTTGGGATTATCCTTTACTAAGCAGTTTATCAAACACAGTTAAGTATAAGCAAGCTCAAGAGTGATATAGACTTCAAGCTTAGAGCCTTATATAGGTTAAGAGTTCAAGAATTAGTAAGATTAAGCCGTGGCCTTCGATGTTCACGCCAGTGGGACACGAATGGTTCACGTAGAGATAAGACTAAGATTATAACCTTAAGTCGTGACTTTCATCGTTCACGCCAGTGGAACATGGAAGGTTCATGCATAAGCTTAAAGATTATCTATTTGCGTCTTCCGTCGTTCACGCCAGTGGGACACGGGAGGTATACGCATCAGTTAAGATTAATGTTAAGCCGTGACTTTCGTTGTTCACGCCAGTGGGACACGAAAGGTTCATGTATAAGTTAAGATTAAAAGAAATATATTAATTCGCGTCTTCCGTCGTTCACGCCAGTGGGACACGGGGGGGTATACGCGTAAGTTAAGTCGTGTCTTCTGCTATTCACGCCAGTGGGATACAGGAGGTTCACGCCAGTGGGACGTGTTATTCCGCAAGGATGACCGCACGACGACAAGAGGAGTCCGGTGTTAGCCTGATATGATAGGAATTTTCACCGGTTATCAGGGGAATGTGCTTCGGGGTTACTCCACCCGGGGGCATTCCGTAAAATGAACCCAGATAATAATGTTTGTTCAACGCTAACAGCTAACATAAGACATTTATCAGTTAATTGTTTTATTATGTTATCAGACAGAGAATAGTTATCAGACAAGTATCAGATAATCAGTTATCAGGCGGTGATCCTAGATTCCCCTCGATCACCCAGTTATCAGGATATAGTCTAGATCTCAGGACTATTCAGTATCAGACTCAGATAGTGATCCTAGGTTTCCCCTTGATCACTAGTTTAGCAGGATGTAGTCCAGTTTATGACTACACAGTTTAGCAGGATCAGTCAGATAGCCCACTATGGGAAGGGTTAAGACTTGGCGATCATAGGTATCCCCAAGATTGCCGAGGTAGGCACGGCGACCCTAGGTTCCCCGAGGTTGCCAACAGTAGGTAGGATAGGAGCTCACTGAGACATTATGTCTCATCCCTATCCTTCTGGTGCAGGTTTTCAGGTAAGCTAGTGATGTTCATGAAGATTTTCACCAGGAAGACGCTGGATGGAGTGCAGTTGCTCGTCGCGGAGAAGTTCAGAAGGTTATCAGGATATGTTTATGTATTTATAGATGATGTATGGATAAATGTATTAACGAGACAACTTGTACTCATTCAGATGTATTTATTATTATTATTGAAAATTTTAATGTACCCAGTATCAGATTAATACACATGCTAAATATTCTAGATAATTTAGTATGGGTGTTACAATTGGTATCAGAGCAGGTCGATTCAGACCGTGCCTTGGGTCATTAAAGTTTCAATAAAAGTAGTGGGACCATTGGGTTCCGGATATTGTTCTAAAGGTCACATCTAGTTGAGCCTGATCAACTCAGTCTAGTATATGACAGTTAGGATAAATGTCCGAGAGCTGAATGTGACCAAGGAGGAATGAAGTGTAAGAAGGGCGAAGTTAAGGTGACAGAATTCTAAGACGGATTTAGCGAAGAAGAAATCAACGCCAAATGGTGGCCATCGAACAGTGAAGTGACTAAGTCTGTTTAGGTCAGAAATATTTAAGGATAAGGTGAAGAGCCTTAACCCAGTCGGACGCATCGTTGGACGATGCCTCGCCTGCGGAAGACATAAGGATTAAGGAATCGTGGAATGCTCTAAGGAATGACGTGGAACCTTGACGGAAACCGTAGTTTGAGAAGTTAAAGTGAAGTGTGGACTAAGTAACAATTCTGAGTACAGCGTTAAGGAATTGCAGTGCCAACCCTAGAGAAATGAAATGAGGAATTATCGGTCAGTTTCTGAAACCCCTGATTCTCAGCAAAGATTGAGTGTTGAAGAGTCGAACTTGAAACGGATGAGATTTTGATGTCCAAACAGTTAAGAGGGTTAATTATGGATTAAGTGAGCTAATTGGACAAATGAAGCTAACCATCTAAGTGTGGTAGTTGAGCATGAATCGCAAGTAAGTTTAACCCCAACAGATCAGCCACGTCTCCTGAACCAGATTTGTGAATTAAGAAGAAGAGATGATATGCAACCTAAGGACTACGATGGATAAATAAGTGGTGATAATGAGACCCGTTGCATGTCAAAGCGTGAATCATATATTTAGATGTGTCCTATTAGTAAGAGGAACGGAAACAAGTTGAGCTTAGCCGGAATTTTACTTAATGAAGGGTGGATAATGAATAACAAATTGCTGGAACTTAGTTCACTGATGGAAGGATTAAGTTGAACAACCTTAATTAAATGAATAGTATAGATTTTCTTTGATTGGATGAAGAAGGCAAGTTCAAGATAACACAAGATTGGAGGAGACCAATTTTGAAGGATAATCGGAATCTTAGCCGAGAATTTATTGAGATTTTATTATAAGGGAGATCGTCATATATATATATATATATATATATATATATATATATATATATATATATATATATATATATATATATATATGAAAGGCTAAGTTTGTGATTAATGTGAAGGTGTTATATGTTTTCAATCGGAGAGTTTTCTCCTGCGAATATTCTAGAAGCTGAAAGGGATCACCCTGTGTGGATAAGTTCTGAGGGCGGTAATAAAGTATAGACTTCGGGTAGTTCAATTATATGCAGAATTACTCAGATGTTGAAGATCGGGATTTGATTTGTGAATCTCCAGAAGTCATAGAATGTTTTGGAATTTGCCACAAGTGATTGTGTGAGAATTTAGATCGCCTCAAGCATGTTTAAACGGGTTTCCCCAATATTTAATGATTGTATATGAAGTACTGGCTAAGAGATAATTACAGAAATTCAGGGAATGGAGAGTTAAGTTGGAACCAGAGTATAATCCGTTTGATAGGAGCATTGTTGGGCTCGTAACAGTTGCTGAAAACCGTTTACGGGTTTGGCATATCTTCGTAAAAGTAAATATACGGGTTAAGTTCGAAGGAAACACAAGTTGTTGGACGACCAAACCGTAAGTTAAACAGATGGTTTAAGCCACAAGAGAAACAAACACATCAGACGGAGTTGTTACGGTAATTACAAGTGATAAAGTAAAAGGACTGATCAAGGAAATTTTATTTATCAATAGTGGTGTATTGCTCCAATTCTAACTTGAGTTGTTAAGAATCAGAGTGGCGCAACGGAATAGTCATCCAAGAATGAAATAATGAATGATGCTAAGCTGATGCTTAGAGAGCGAGAAGGATGTGTTCCTACCAGGTTAAGTCTTAAGTGAATGAAGACACTGCTAGTAAGGTAACCCAGCTATTTTAGCTTAATAATTTCAAGTAGACTCGAGGAGTAAGTTTAACCAAGAGAGAATTGTTCATGAGCCAACAACGGTATAGGTTACGCTTGCAAGGTAATATATTTGAATCAGAGGCATTGATCAGAAACGATAATGCAGTGGCATATAAGTTATTTCACATTATACCCACGTTATGTTAACATGTCACCTATACCAGGTTATGTTTAATAAAGCATACTTATGGGACGGAGGTTATGTTACTCAGATAGTGATGTAGCCCATTCCTTTTCAGTTATGTGACCTATATAAGTCACAAAGGTACGAAGCTAGTAACGCTTAAAGTGAAAAGATGCCAAACAGAACAGGTTTGTTGTTATCGAACACATGTTAGTTAAGAATATTCAAGGATCTTGAACTCGATGTCCAGAATGAGAAATAAGTTTATGATGCTGATAGAATGTAACTATAATTTAGGGGTTGTTGTACATTTAAGAAATAAACGTGAGTAACATTGGCGGGGCAAACCTGGCAAGCCAGTTGAAAGGCAAATCCCGGATGTTACAAAATGAGTTAAGAGTAAGAAAAGATTTCCAATTGACGTGATAATGTCACAAATATGTTAAGGTTAAGAATGATGTCCCGTTAGTTGGACAAGGATGAGGTGATGTATTGTGTACCCGTCAGTAGTGTACACGTGCTCGCTTATGTAAGTAAATTATATGCTAAGAGATATGTCATATGATAATATGTGAGACGACTCATACCACTCATCACATGGACTAAACTTTTATGAATTTTGGATGTATCAGTTTAGAAAATGTTTAAGCTACGACAAGAATTTGGGAATAATTTATGAGAAGAATGATGAGAGATTAACAAACTCCCATTATGAAGAATGATTCGTAAGTCATTAAGATACACATTGATACTGTAGACCAATTGAAGCAGAACGCGAGTAATCTGTGAGACTCCGCGAGCTCTTCCGTAGTGGAAGCGATGATTAGGATTATGGGAAGTAACACAATAGGAGGCCGAAAAGAAAAGAGCAGGTACCATAATGATGCCTACTCCTTATATTGGTATAATGGAGGTAGTGCAGCAGTTTTAATTCCATTAGGGAATGCTCAAATCAAATGTTTCGGAGTAAGGATAATTATATGCAAAGAATGGTATAACTATGTATGTAGGATACCGTCATATAAGGCAAAGATCGAATATAAGAACTCAATGAAATCGCCGAGGATAATAAGAAAATCCAATGTCGTCGAAGTAGGATTACGCGAACTATGACGAGATTATAAGATTCAACACAAGTGTTAGGATTGGATAACTCTAGTTTGGGTTTGTAAGAAGTGTATAAACAAGGATATGGTCAGTAAGTTGGATGTGACGGTTTGGATAACCTCATATTCTTCTACGCAAGAAAAGTGTAATACACATCAAGCGCTTCAAATAACGAAAAGGTTGTCGAATACATTCGACTTATAGAGTTGGAATCTGAGGGATTCCGATAAGTAAGATGAACTGGAGTCTTGGCTAATGAAGGAAGTAATATGGGAGATTAATTCATGTATGATAGAAGATTCTAAATTTCGAGAACGAAATTTCTTTAAGGGGGGTAGATTGTAACATCCCGCTTAAATGTAACAGTTATCAGTGTTAGAAGCTTGTTTTACAAGCAAGGTATTATGGTAATTAATAGCAATGGCATATTTGTAATTTTGTGGGAATGGAAGATTTATTAGTAAAGGAGCAAGATATTTATTATTTCAATTGTCTTCTTCCCTTCATTCTCCCCAAAATCAGCTCTCCCTCTCTTCTCCCTCTTTCACCTCACGCCATCCTCTCCCCTCCTCACTTCAATCTTCATTAATCCTCCTTCCATAAGGGCATGTTTATGAGCAAGTACCAGTTTTGGGGGAACACTAGCCATTGGAGGTCAAGAAAACAAGAGAAAGGAAAGGAATTGGAAGCTAGGATTTGAGGAAAAGATGGCTAGCAAGCAATCAAGCATTGATTAAGATTCAGGTGAGTTCCCTAGGGGTTATAGAACCCATCTTTTGAGTATTTCATGAGTTTTAGCATTATGAGCAAGTTATGAGCATATGAACCCTAATTCCATTTTGATAGCAATTCTTGATCATTGTATGTTGTATCCTGTTGATAAGCCTTTGAAATTACCATTTAAAGTGTTATGTTGTTGGGCATGATTGGATAGACCAAGATTGGTGGAAAACATGTTTTAAACTTGCTAAATGCTGTCCAACTGCAGGTAAAATCGTGTCACGATTTTACCAGCGTGTCACGATTTTACAGGCAGAAACCAACACGATTTCTGGGTATGAAATCGTGACATGATTGCCAAATCGTGTCACGATTGCCCAATCGTGTCACGATTTTGACTTGGACAGGATCATAAGATTTTTCATCTTTTCTTGCACCGTTTCGGCTATCCAATACTGCTCCGAACTTAAGGATCGACATGTAATGATTAAGCATTGCTAAAGAGCATATCAAGACCTATCCTTAAGATGTTTAAAACAACATTATAGAGTGAGGATGATAGGCATAAGATTATTAGAATGGATGACTTAATCCTCAAGTCATTATATAGAAATATAAGAACTAGTTTTGGGATTATCCTTTACTAAGCAGTTTATCAAACACAGTTAAGTATAAGCAAGCTCAAGAGTGATATAGACTTCAAGCTTAGAGCCTTATATAGGTTAAGAGTTCAAGAATTAGTAAGATTAAGCCGTGGCCTTCGATGTTCACGCCAGTGGGACACGAATGGTTCACGTAGAGATAAGACTAAGATTATAACCTTAAGTCGTGACTTTCATCGTTCACGCCAGTGGAACATGGAAGGTTCATGCATAAGCTTAAAGATTATCTATTTGCGTCTTCCGTCGTTCACGCCAGTGGGACACGGGAGGTATACGCATCAGTTAAGATTAATGTTAAGCCGTGACTTTCGTTGTTCACGCCAGTGGGACACGAAAGGTTCATGTATAAGTTAAGATTAAAAGAAATATATTAATTCGCGTCTTCCGTCGTTCACGCCAGTGGGACACGGGGGGGTATACGCGTAAGTTAAGTCGTGTCTTCTGCTATTCACACCAGTGGGATACAGGAGGTTCACGCCAGTGGGACGTGTTATTCCGCAAGGATGACCGCACGACGACAAGAGGAGTCCGGTGTTAGCCTGATATGATAGGAATTTTCACCGGTTATCAGGGGAATGTGCTTCGGGGTTACTCCACCCGGGGGCATTCCGTAAAATGAACCCAGATAATAATGTTTGTTCAACGCTAACAGCTAACATAAGACATTTATCAGTTAATTGTTTTATTATGTTATCAGACAGAGAATAGTTATCAGACAAGTATCAGATAATCAATTATCAGGCGGTGATCCTAGATTCCCCTCGATCACCCAGTTATCAGGATATAGTCTAGATCTCAGGACTATTCAGTATCAGACTCAGATAGTGATCCTAGGTTTCCCCTTGATCACTAGTTTAGCAGGATGTAGTCCAGTTTATGACTACACAGTTTAGCAGGATCAGTCAGATAGCCCACTATGGGAAGGGTTAAGACTTGGCGATCATAGGTATCCCCAAGATTGCCGAGGTAGGCACGGCGACCCTAGGTTCCCCGAGGTTGCCAACAGTAGGTAGGATAGGAGCTCACTGAGACATTATGTCTCATCCCTATCCTTCTGGTGCAGGTTTTCAGGTAAGCTAGTGATGTTCATGAAGATTTTCACCAGGAAGACGCTGGATGGAGTGCAGTTGCTCGTCGCGGAGAAGTTCAGAAGGTTATCAGGATATGTTTATGTATTTATAGATGATGTATGGATAAATGTATTAACGAGACAACTTGTACTCATTCAGATGTATTTATTATTATTATTGAAAATTTTAATGTACCCAGTATCAGATTAATACACATGCTAAATATTCTAGATAGTTTAGTATGGGTGTTACAGTTAGTGACACCAGAGTCTGAAGTTTCAGAGTCTGAAGTTTCAGAGTCTGAGGTTCAGAGTTTGTTACTTAGTTTGTGGTACAAGCAAGTGTCATATGTGTATATAAAAGGCTTTGTAATGTGTACATTTAACATAATTTTTTAATGAGATTCACATTACAATCACAAACTCTCTCCATTCTTCTCTCTTTTAGTTTTCTGTTTTGTTCATTACTTTTCACCTAGCTTAAAACAGCTTATTTCAATAAGCACTTATGTTGCGCAAATTGATCCAACAGGGAAAAGAGAAGTGGAAGAGTCTGGAAAAGTGGAAGTGTGAAGGCATTATGATGAATTTTGAGCAATTAAAATTGTGAATAAAAAAATAAGAGAAGAATTATGAAGAAGAGGAAAACAAGGAAGGAGTTTGAAACAGAGAGGGATAGTTTGGAAGTAGAAGTGTGAAAGGGATGGGAAGAGAGTTGTTGGGGAAAGTGGTACTGTGAAAAGAAAAAAGTAATAATGAGAAAAAGGAGTTTTAGCATGTGAAGTGTCTAAGTTGTGGGTCTCAAGACTTAATAATCTGACAATTTTTATTAGGACGGGACCCTACATATAGAAGAAGTAATGATTTATTTATTTTGGACAGTGATAATCAGTCGGATATGGGTTGTCGTGGGTGTATTTTACCCAACCACAACCGACCGAAATAACCCATTCATGTCCGTTTTTTTAATCCGAATAACCCGAGTGACCCGCCCAAATCGACGCGCTTGCGTGCGGGCCATTAGGAACGGGCGGTTTGGGCGGTTTTATGAAAACTTGTCCATCCCTAATCAATTGTATGTCATCAGTTTCAAAAATATTAAAAATATTATCTCTTAGGGGTTCAAACACTCAAAATAAATAGTGTATATGAACTTTCGAGAAAATTATAACCACGAGGAAGTTTAAAACGATGATATCATATCATATATAGAAAACATAAACTTTTATTGCTATAAGATCATATAATAATCAACATTTAATACTCTTTAATCATGAATAAGTTTAAAAGAAGTGAGGCTTCTGAAGTGCTCCAATGGCTTCTCAAACACAATAGCTCTAAAATTGTGAGAAGCTGACATACCGCGTGCGGAAAGAGTGAGGCGGTAGACGGTCCCATCAACCACATTTTTGGATTCACCATTGATGACCTTTTCGAACTTCATCTTCTCTATACTAATTCGCTTGTTGGACTCTGTAACAGCAAACTTTGCAATATCTATAACGTGGGGATCATTGATGTCGACGGGGCTCCAATCGAATGATGTTATAGCTTGATTTGTGGCAGATAAGGCCAACAGAACAATGAGAATAAAAACAAAGGATTGAAGTGTCATGATGCTTCTATTGTAATTGCTATATTTTCAAGTTTCACAATTCGTGTTGGTGTGAGTAAGCCTTGGTCAGCTTGGTTGTTATATATATTGCACACAAGTGATATTAAGTTCGTAAGTGGAAATAAATATAATTAAGTCAAATCCAATTAAATATCCTAACAAAGAGTCAAATCCTATTAAGTCAAATATTTTTGTTTGACTTTTAATTATGTCAAATATATATTTTTAGAGTAATTAAGTCAATAATATATTAGATGCTTGTAGAAAAAAGTCAAATATTCTTTTTTTAAGGAAGAAAAAAAGTCCATTATAATAGTGTGGACAAATTATTTCACCTCACTAACTTGCGTGATTTCCATCAAAATATTGAGTTATATTTGTTCCACTCTTTACATTTGTCCATTCATTGGTTTTCATTGCTATATCTATCACACCAAATAACACTTCTCATTATAAAAAAAAAATAGCGTGGTTATCCGTGCAATACACGTATTGCATTTATATTATTAAAATAGGGTACACTAAACAAAAGGAAATTTACAAAAATATTTGAGAACTTTGTGAAATATAATAAATATTTGAGTAATTAAAGTCTCGCATTCGATTAAAAAAGTACGTGTACAAGCAAGTTTTACACACCAATTATTTGAGAACTTAGTGAAATATAATAAATACTTGAGTAACTAAAGTCTCGCATTGGATTAAAAAAGTATGTGTACAAACAAGTCTTACACACCAATTATACCATAATACAAAACTAAAATCCGTCAGAACGAAAAAACTTAAAACGTGTTGTCATTTCTCAATCTCTATGAATTTAATAACTAACATGTTTCTAATTTGGTTTGGCTTTATATATGTAGGTATATAATAGATAAAATATTAATTAAAAATATAGAGCATGTGTGGTCAGGTTGGACATAGGGTGACCAGATAGAAATTACAAAACATATTACTCCAACCGAATTTGATTGGGTTTAAACGTTTGAATTCCATTTTGTGTCCATCAAGAAAATTGTCTAATTCAACTTTTAAATTGGTTCATATTGCGGTTTGATTCAGTTTTGTCCAAATCAATAAACACATCTATCTACTACTACATGGCTTCAACCGTCAATTGCAGGCTTCCTAGGTTGTTCTCAAGTCTCCTCCCTATTCACTTGTTTTCTTCTTCATCATCATCATTATAACTTTGTTTGTATTATTTTTGCTCTTCAAATACCAACAATACTAATCATTAGTTATTATTTTCATATTGTTTCCTACTCGAACGACATTTATTTTCACCTTATTTTAAAATTTACATTAACCTCGCCGCCGCTAGTGAGGCCGTTGTCGTTTTTTTGTGATGAGTTAAGTGATCTAATGTAACACTCATACTAACTTTAACTAGTATATTAGCATGTGCGTTAAACTGATACTGGATACATTTAAAAATCTCAACAACAACAATACATCACAAATGAATGAATACAGGTTTACTCGTTTGTACAATAATCCAATACTATTACAATACTTATATAATATCCATCAAGCTCCTGAGCTGGTACACGACGAGCAACCGTACTCCATCCAGTATCTCTGTGAAGATCACCAACACGAACCTCTGACTTACCTGTAAACCTGCACCAGAAGGAATGGGATGAGACATAATGTCTCAGTGAGCTCCAGCCCAACCAACTGTTGGCAACCACAGGGAACCTAGGGTCGCCATGCCTACCTTGGCAATCTTGGGAATTTTCTAGGATCGCCAAGTCTTTATCATTAACCACAAAGGGTATAAGTCTGCCTATAACTGTAACTGTAACCTATCTGTAACTGTAATTCTACCTGTAACTATAACTTAGTGATCGAGGGGAAACCTATGACCATATTCTGTTAACTGTCTATAACTGTGACTGTAACTTTGACTATAACTATAACTGTAATCTACCTGTAACTGTATCTTTAACTATAACTGTGAAACATAAAACAAATAAAGATGTTTTAGGTGTTTTATGTTAGTTGTTAGCGTTGAACAAACAATATTATCTGAGTTCATTTTACGGAGTGCGGCCCGGGTGGAGTAACCCCGAGGTACATCTCCCTATAAACCAGTGAAATTCCTATCATATCAGGCTAACACCGGACTCCCTATAAAACGTGTGGACAACCCTCTCGGAGAAGTCCCATCCGGCGAATCCCGGAGTCTGCTGAACACGCCCTGTAACTGTAACTGTAAAACGTGCGAGCACGCCATTATCTTTGATCTTTAATTCTTTAACTGTAATCATATAAATATGCATAACTGTTACTATAAACAAATGATAACAATCTTGTAACACTCAACCTATAACTTATGAATCTTGGCTTATCGTTCTCATAAGCCACCTATAATTGTCGGAAAACCAACACTATAATCTTATCTGTAACTTTGATTGTTGAAACATTCCTATAACCCTTGTATTCTAAACTGAATACATCTATAATCTCTTATACCTAAAGTAGGTCCTTGACTTAGTAAAGTCGTCTGCAATCCTTAAGAGTTAACAACTCACAAGTAATGGAATCAATCCATTAAATCCTTGCACTCACACTATAATTCTTGTTTTCCTATCAAGGATTCGACATATCGTTATCATATGCCGTCTTAGGATTATCTATTCAATTAACCCTTATACTCCTATTGCGTCGCTAAGCCTTGTTCATTTATTCCGTATATGTTATATGCCCTTGGATATGCCCACAATGGTTTTTTTCTTATAAAATAAGGTTTTCTTTGAAAATGGTTATTAAAAGCCTCGCTGAACGCGTATACATCACCCAGAACGAACCAGAACAGACCTGAGCTGTCTGCCTGATTTCGCTGAGCTAAAGGTTGGCGAAATGTCTGATTTCGCCGAGCGAAAGCTTGGCGAAAGGTTGGCGAAACAAGGCAGGGAAAAATGCTGGAAATCGCCGTTTTCTCGCCCCGAGTTCGCCGAGCGAAAATGACAGTTCAAAACCTGTTAAACATGTGATTTTTCCACCATTTTGACATACTTAATCATACCCAAGCACCATAACAGCATAAGGAATGATTTACAACTATAAATTGATTGATTAAAACAAGTTTGAACAAGGAATTTGCAAGCAATAGGGATTAGGGTAACAATTACCAACTTGCTCATATTACACAAAACACAACAAAAACTCACAAAGTGGGTTCTAAAACCCCTAGGAGCTCACCTTAGATTTGGTTTGATGCTGGCTTAACCTTCACTTGCTCACTTGATCTTTCCTTGCTTTTCCTTTAACTTCATCTTGTTTCCAACTCCTTAAACTAGGCTTCTAACCAATATTCCACAAGTTTAGATGGAGATAAGGAAGATGGTGGTGATGATTGATGATGATGGGGGCGTGAGACAAGAGAGAGGGAGGGAGAGGATCAGATTTTGAGAGAAGAGAAGTGAGTGATAAACATGAAAATTTCATATTTATCCTATTAGTCCCTTTTCTCTCTATTTACAACTTTGCCATTCCAAAATTACAACATTGCCATTGCGTTCGTTTAATTCTTGTAACACTGTTAAAGTCACGTTTAAGCGGGATATTACACTCTACCCCCCTTAAAGAAATTTCGTCCTCGAAATTTAGAAAATCCTTCTGAGATTCTGAAAAGATAAATCCTTTCTACCTCTTTCTCCACTATGAGAATTTCCAATTCCTTTTTCTTATTGGGATTCCATGGCAACTCGAGGGTCTGACATGTAGATTTGTCACGCACCCCGATTAAACCATATTGGTTAAAACTTGTTCTTTAGCCATGATTTCCATTTCTGTAAGCCAAAACATATGACAATCTCTTTCCAGCCGCAAGGTCTGAGGCATAATGCATAACTATCACCTGTTAGAACGTATGGTTATCTAAACCAACCTTTCCATCTTATCTGACTATGATCTCTGTTCAACATATTTCTTGTAAATCCAAATTTAAAATTATTAAGTCTTGGATTCCCTTACTGAATTCTATCAGTCCTTCTTTCATTGACCGTTGAATCTTATCATGAAGACATCGAGTCGATCTGATTTCCTCAATTATTCCAACTTTCTGAGGAATCTATTACATTACTTTCAGTTCCAAAGAACTCTTATCTTTAACTTTCGTCTCGTAAGACGACCTTTTACTGTTACATTCGTACCATTCTTACGCTGATAGACATCTGATACGGAGCATTCTCAACTGAAACAAAGTCTATTGCAATTACTTTCACGATTCAAGTACAAGGAGGTGGCTGAACTTAAGGTACAAGTTCCCTTCTTTCTGTTGTCCCGGTGTAGCTATCATCACAACCATAAGCATTGCTCACATTCCCATTGCGGGAATCCTTAAAGCTTGAGAAATCTTATGAGCCACTCCTGCTCCAATTTAATTATTCAACGATAACACGTAGCCAAAGGTCTTAGGAGCTTTCTTCTTTCCAAAACTCTGACAATCTTGAATCATTCAAGATATTCTTACTCATGGGATTAATACTTTCTTTAACAATAATTCCTAACTTATGAAAGTTTAGTACAAATGACGTGTGGCATAAGTCGTCTCACATATCATCATATAATACAGTCCATAGCACATAGCTTCCATACATGATCGAGTACGTGTACTCTACTATCGGGTACACAGTACGTCGCATCATCATTGTCCAATTAATGGGACATCATACTTAGTCAACATGTACTTGAGACAATGCCACGTCAACCAAGGTCATTCTTTTAGCTCTTAACTCAAGCTTGTATTCTTTGAGTATCTACAATCCCATACGTAACTATGATTGTGTCCCATTGACGTTATAACTTATTTCGTTCCTGAACATTCTCTGTTTTCTAAAAGAAAACTCTATTCTGATCGTTATTCAAAATAGCACTCTTAAATTCTGAATCCTTTATTTCATAACTTGAATTCACATAGCCTTTTACTGTAAACTATGAGTAATCCTCTGATCTGTGTAAAACATTTCCTTCCTTTAACTGTTAACATTAAGTTCAAGAATCTCTGAATTCCTGGACTGAGATTTGTTTGGTAACAACAAACCTGTTCCGCTTAAGACTTCCTGTTAAACATTACTGACCGCGTACCACGGTTACCGATACATGTCACACGACTATAAAATATGTTACACTACTATCTAAGTAGCATAAACTCTGCCTGATCAGTATACATAATACTAATCATAACTTGTTACATGCCTGTTACATGCGACATGCTAGCATAACGTGGGTACGATGCGGAATAACTGTATGCCACAGCATAATTCCTCTTCGGTTAAACTTACTATTCAAGTTAACTTAGAGTTACTGAGCTAAACAGCTAGATCACCGTATTAGATGTGGCCTTCTTCACTACGTACTTATGTGCTAAAAACACATCCTTTAATTTCTCAAACCGCTTGGATTCTCTTATCTCATGAGTTTCGAGATCTGAAACATTCCTCGACTTATCTATTAAAATTTCCTGTTAGAACTGATGATAAGTTCAAGTCATCATTACTTACAATTATTCTGTAACTTGAGAATTAATCTCTGAATACCTTTCCTGTAATTCTTCTGGCAAGGACCTCACAAAATCCTTTTTCTCTAAACTTCAGCCTTAAATTATTCATTAGCTCATCCTTTGATTACTTCTCCGCTGCGCAACTCTGATTTAAACAATTCGCCTTGGAATAGAAGTAGTACACCACTATTATCATATAAAATCTCCTTGGCCAATCCTTTGACTTTATAACTTCGTAATTACCATATATGACCATCTTACGTTAAAATTTCTCTTGTGGTTTAATTCACCTGTTAAACTTACTGATTGCTCGATGCTTGACTTTGCGTTTCCTTTCGAACATAAACAAAATTCTTACTTTCACGAAATACGCCGAAACCTGTAAACAGTCTTTAACAATAAATACGAGCCCAACGATGCTCCTGTTAAAACAACTTAAGTTCATACATTATTTACTTGTGGTAACTTCTAGAAACATTCTATGACTTCCGGAAATTCTCGTCTTTCATATACTTAATCGATTAATGAATCGAGTCTCATCCTATAATTATCCGTAGGGATTTCACATCCACAACCTTTTCCCAAGACACTTAGGTCCACATAACTCTAACATAACTCTTGGTTACTCCTCGGGTTTCTCCGGAAATAATCCGTCTGGATAAAACTCAACTTTTACCGGCTCTCCTGTAAATTCAAACACATGATACACCTCTTCAAGTACCCGAGTAATAAATCTGTAAGCTTCAATACTTAACATTTTCCATTCTAATCTTGTTATCTGAATAATAGTCCATATGTCTTCTCGACCGTTGCCCTCTTCATGGTTTCGAACAATCCAAGGTCTGTATTTCCACTATCTTTAACACATACCATCATAATGTGATCTTTGTCGGCTTACCCGAATACGTGTGTAAGGAGCCCATCGAAAGAGAATATAGAACTCCTTAACTTCAACCATAACTTTAACCGTAACTTGTACGTTAATGACGATCTTCCTGCTTAATCCTCGAAACCGGTCTACTATAATCCGTCAACATAAGATCCAATCTTTACTTCATACCCTTACCGGGGTTTCCTTCACTTATCACTAAGCTTGCGTTCCTATTACAAAGCATCTTGATGACTCATAATAAAGGAAGGTAATCTGGTTCATCTGTCCCATATTACACTTATTCCATAAATAAATCTCTTACCCATCGGATGTTAAGATCTCATCCGTTCCAAGTGCGTAAGTCCTTACATCCTTACACATTATATCCTTACTGGAAGTCCAGAGCTTTCAATAATTAACTGATCCTTCCTTATTCCGAGTCGCTGGGTTTGGTACCGTAATTCTTTACCTCTGTACCCGAAAATTAAAACTCTATTCAACCCTTCACTTTAACTTTCCAAATTACGGTCCCCATCAGGATTCCAAATCATTCTTCAGAGTATTCTATAATTCTTTACTCTACACATCTCCTCGGAGAAGGCATCGCTCAAGGATGCGCCCAACTAGTTAAGGTACTTGACCTTACTTTTAAATACCTTTTGTATTCCTGAAACTTTGCCATTAACAGGCTCAGTTACTTCACTATTAGAGAACCATCCTTTGACATTAAACACTTTGCCAATTTCGTCTTAGAATCTGACGTCTTAACCTTCGCCCTTCGTACACTTCTTTCCTCCTTGGTCACATTCAGCTCTCGGACATTTATCCTAACTGTCATATACTAGACTGAGTTGATCAGGCTCAACTAGATGTGACATTTAGAACAACATCCGGAACCCAATGATTCCTCTACTTTTATTGAATCTTAAATGACCCACGGCACGGTCTGATTCGACCTGCTCTGATACCAATTGTAACACCCATACTAACTTTAACTAGTATATTAGCATGTGCGTTAAACTGATACTGGATACATTTAAAAATCTCAACAACAACAACAATACATCACAAATGAATGAATACAGGTTTACTCGTTTGTACAATAATCCAATACTATTACAATACTTATATAATATCCATCAAGCTCCTGAGCTGGTACACGACGAGCAACTGTACTCCATCCAGTATCTCTGTGAAGATCACCAACACGAACCTCTGACTTACCTGTAAACCTGCACCAGAAGGAATGGGATGAGACATAATGTCTCAGTGAGCTCCAGCCCAACCAACTGTTGGCAACCACAGGGAACCTAGGGTCGCCATGCCTACCTTGGCAATCTTGGGAATTTTCTAGGATCGCCAAGTCTTTATCATTAACCACAAAGGGTATAAGTCTGACTATAACTATAAGTCTGCCTATAACTGTAACTGTAACCTATCTGTAACTGTAATTCTACCTGTAACTATAACTTAGTGATCGAGGGGAAACCTATGACCACATTCTGTTAACTGTCTATAACTGTGACTGTAACTTTGACTATAACTATAACTGTAATCTACCTGTAACTGTATCTTTAACTATAACTGTGAAACATAAAACAAATAAAGATGTTTTAGGTGTTTTATGTTAGCTGTTAGCGTTGAACAAACAATATTATCTGAGTTCATTTTACGGAGTGCGGCCCGGGTGGAGTAACCCCGAGGTACATCTCCCTATAAACCGGTGAAATTCCTATCATATCAGGCTAACACCGGACTCCCTATAAAACGTATGGACAACCCTCTCGGAGAAGTCCCATCCGGCGAATCCCGGAGTCTGCTGAACACGCCCTGTAACTGTAACTGTAAAACGTGCGAGCACGCCATTATCTTTGATCTTTAATTCTTTAACTTTAATCATATAAATATGCATAACTGTTACTATAAACAAATGATAACAATCCTGTAACACACTCAACCTATAACTTATGAATCTTGGCTTATCGTTCTCATAAGCCACCTATAATTGTCGGAAAACCAACACTATAATCTTATTTGTAACTTTGATTGTTGAAACATTCCTATATAACCCTTGTATTCTAAACTGAATACATCTATAATCTCTTATACCTAAAGTAGGTCCTTGACTTAGTAAAGTCGTCTGCATTCCTTAAGAGTTAACAACTCACAAGTAATGGAATCAATCCATTAAATCCTTGCACTCACACTATAATTCTTGTTTTCCTATCAAGGATTCGACATATCGTTATCATATGCCGTCTTAGGATTATCTATTCAATTAACCCTTATACTCCTATTGCGTCGCTAAGCCTTGTTCATTTATTCCGTATATGTTATATGCCCTTGGATATGCCCACAATGGTTTTTTTCTTATAAAATAAGGTTTTCTTTGAAAATGGTTATTAAAAGCCTCGTTGAACGCGTATACAGCACCCAGAACGAACCAGAACAGACCTGAGCTGTCTGCCTGATTTCGCTGAGCTAAAGGTTGGCGAAATGTCTGATTTCGCCGAGCGAAAGCTTGGCGAAAGGTTGGCGAAACAAGGCAGGGAAAAATGCTGGAAATCGCCGTTTTCTCGCCCCGAGTTCGCCGAGCGAAAATGACAGTTCAAAACCTGTTAAACATGTGATTTTTCCACCATTTTGACATACTTAATCATACCCAAGCACCATAACAGCATAAGGAATGATTTACAACTATAAATTGATTGATTAAAACAAGTTTGAACAAGGAATTTGCAAGCAATAGGGATTAGGGTAACAATTACCAACTTGCTCATATTACACAAAACACAACAAAAACTCACAAAGTGGGTTCTAAAACCCCTAGGAGCTCACCTTAGATTTGGTTTGATGCTGGCTTAACCTTCACTTGCTCACTTGATCTTTCCTTGCTTTTCCTTTAACTTCATCTTGTTTCCAACTCCTTAAACTAGGCTTCTAACCAATATTCCACAAGTTTAGATGGAGATAAGGAAGATGGTGGTGATGATTGATGATGATGGGGGCGTGAGACAAGAGAGAGGGAGGGAGAGGATCAGATTTTGAGAGAAGAGAAGTGAATGATAAACATGAAAATTTCATATTTATCCTATTAGTCCCTTTTCTCTCTATTTACAACTTTGCCATTCCAAAATTACAACATTGCCATTGCGTTCGTTTAATTCCTGTAACACTGTTAAAGTCACGTTTAAGCGGGATATTACATCTAAAGTCTGGACTGCTTTGTTATAAGTTAATCTAATTAACTTTCATGTATCTCTTTCTTTTGAATGTTTTTTTAAAAACTAAATATCTTATTCTTTTGTTTAAATGTGTTTCGTATCTTCTTCATTTCTCACATTGATATTTTTTTGTTGATAGAATTAGTGAATTTTTCTTCTTGGGAAATCATGGTATCTGATAATCGCTTGACTAATAAGTAAACTCAATATAAATAGGTTAAGACCACTCTTTCATAACCAATGAGACCAGTTTACAACATAAACATCCTTCTATATATTTTCATATTTTTTTTAAAAGACTAAAATGGAATTAGATTAAACAACCAACTTTACCTTCTCCGCACAAGGAGTGCTAGAGAAGAGCAAAGAAAAGTAACAGTTACAACAAATAGAAGAGAAAAAAGTCCCCAAGAAACCAAAAAACTAAAATTACATTGCTCCTGCCAAACACAAAATAGGATTGAGTCACCGCATGTGATAATCAAAATTGAAAATGTCACGTTTCACCTTCAGCCACCAAAATGATTGAATTTTAATTTTGTCAAGAAGGTGATGAAGAACGTACTGTTGTTGCTGGAAAATACGTGCATTTATTTCCTACCAGATGACCTATAAAGTCGAAAACCAAACCAGATGAAGTTTAATAGGTGAAGTACCGCATGTAACACCCCAATTTTCTATTTTTAAATAATTCCATGAAATTTAATAGGTGAAGTTTTGGTTAATATTATTATTGATGTTGCTTTTGCTTGAGTGTTATTTTGTTGTTGAGAAAATAGAATATTGATGATGTTTGAGAAGTAGTATGAGAATTTAAATAAAATGAAGAGAGGAATCAAAACAAAATAATATAGAGTCGGAGGTGTAGAATATAAGTTTTAAATAAGTGGGTGAGGGGAGGAGTAAAAGAATAGTGAATAGGGGAGATGAAAATTATAACAAGTGACTGACCCAAATATAAATAGAAACATTAGGAGTTAGAAGGGTCTCTTTTGCTGAACGTGGAAAAGAGAGAAGAGAAGTAGATGTTGAGGCAAAATCAACATCTACTTCTAAAATTGTATCAATGCTTCACAATTTAGTGGCAACCATCTTTTTTGAAAGGACACCCGCACTTGTCTTCAAATTATTTGGTTGGCAAGTAATGGGATTATTTGGAAGGAACACAACTTCAGGATCTTTCAAAACAAAGAGTCAGCTATCACTGAAATTGTAGACAGTGTGAAATTTCATTCATGGTGGTGGCTTAAGGTTTATAAGCCTCATACTTTTTTCGATTTTCATGTTTGGTGGACTAAACCATTAGTTTGTCTAGGTTACTCCACCTTGTAATGCAGTAATTTGATTGCAGCTGTTTTTTTTTTGTTTTGCTTTTTGTCTTTTAAAACTTTGTACCTTTTCCTGGTTAGGCATACCTTGTGCTTAACTTGGTCGCTTTTTTCTCTAGTATTTATTTAATTTATCTATTTGGCTTCTTAAAAATATTTTAAAAATAGTCATGAATTTTCAAAATTTTGTCATATCGACTTTCTCATATTCGTAATAAAAAATTGCCTCCTTAGATATAAATACATAGAATCCGCAACGGGCGCCGTGGAAATATATAATAGTGTTTTGCATATAAAATAACAAAATATTTAATAGAAACACTACATTAATGTTGATATTTCAAAAATAGTCACCAATTTTCAAAATTTTATCGTGTCGACTATCTCATAACACTACATTTTTTTGACGAATCTAATATCAGTACATAAAAATTTGCTTTTGCAGATATATGCAAATAAAATCTAGGGTTAAATATGTAAATGGTCCTCCTAAATATACCAACATTTGATTTTAGTCCCCCTAAAATATTTCTTAGGCTTTTGGTCCTTTCAAAATTTTCCATCTATGAAATTAGTCCCTACTTTTTAGTCAACTCATGTCTAACTTTCATATTTTTTAATGAAATTTTCCAGAAATGGGTAGAAAATTATGACAATATTTTCCAAAAAAAAATTAGAATTTTTTAACAAAACATGAATTTAATATGAATTCTTTAGCACCAAAAAAATAAAAATTCTCATTTAATTCATGTTTTGTTAAAAAATTCCAATTTTTTTTGGGAGAGATTATCATAATATTCTACCCAATTCTGGAAAATTTTATTAAAATATATGAAAGTTGGACATGAGTTGACCAAAAAGTAGAGACTAATTTCATGGATAGAAAATTTTGGAGGGACCAAAAGCCTAAGAAATATTTTAGGGGGACTAAAATCAAATGTTGGTATATTTAGGGGGACCATTTACTTATTTAACCCTAAAATCTATAATGAACATGATGCAAATATTTAATGGATTTTTTCAATATGATGTTTTTAATAAAAACATTACTTTAATGTTGATAACTTTCATTTATTATTTTAAACATTTCACAATATTAATAATGTAATTACTTTTTATATAATTATCGAAATATTACTCAACCGGTGCATATATAACACGGGTCTTTTATTAGTTACTATTATTATTTTAACACGATTATTATTTGGAATAGGAATTAGGGAATTATTTTGTATACAAACAAACAAGAACAAGATCCAAGAACGTTTAGATGGGATGACACCGGTCTCTTCTAATTTAACCAAGGTCCTGAGTTTGTATCCAGCCCTGGGCATGCAGCAACGTTAAAACTCTTAGTGAGAATTTGCCGCCTATTTGAATTCTCGATGAATTAGTCTTCGTAGTTGCACGCGGAGGATACCATGTTTAAAAAAAAACGAGAAGTGTCACAAAGTGACACAAGCTTTAGTGATGAATCTGTTTGGTATCGCCAACTATCCCTCAAATAGCAATGTACTTTGTCTGATTGCTGAGCACAGCATGTGTGGGATGAAATAACTTGAAACTAAAAATTGGTACAATCAATTACTATTTAGTATATCAAAAAGGAATATTGGTGTAAAAGGCTTGAAAACAATGAAGGCGAAGAGATAAAGTTTGGTTGAATGTGGTTACCACTTGGTGGGATGATGGCTCATTTGCCACAAACTTTTGCATCAAACACGGACGATGGAGGGTTGCCTTTATTTATAACCCATTTTGTTCAACATCATAGGCCTGGCTGTGAGTGCTGATTGACAACACAACACGGTTGTAATATTTTTAAAGATGAGTGTTATGAAAAAATCTCTTTCTAAAGTTATCTCAAACAAATACTCTTTCATTGAATGTAATTTATGTGTGTATTATCCTTTAGAAATAGATATCACATAAAATAATAAGAAATATATGGATTTCATTTAATAATAGAGCGAATGTTAGAAAATGTGTTAAAAAAAGTGTTAATAACATTTATTTCTTTTAAATAAAGAACATGACTGCGGATGAGGTCTAGCAAAATGAGTTAAACTCTCATAATTAACATGACTAACTAAAATTTGAATTTCAAACAAGAAATGTCCATATTTAATGACAGACATGCATCGAATAAAATTACTTCTCCACTAAAGAAAACATGAAAAACGAAAAAGAAATTCATAAATTATGAGTTTAACTTTGATGCAAAATTAAACAGTTATTTTAGTGAAGACATAACAAATTTTAGTGATATAATTGGTAGATAATTGAATTCCTTATAAGTGGTCGAATGTTCATAATAATGTACTTATAACTTATGGAACACTGTTTGTTGAAATATATTTAACCATGCTGAGTAGAGGTTACCCCTTGCTCACACAGATGACACAACAACTTTATAAAACAACCCGAGCATGTAGATTATCAATAATTTTTAGTATTATATATACATGAAAATTATGATAAAAACAATTGAATTTATAAAAAGAAATAAAAAAAACAGCACAAAGACTTAAGGATATAATAAATGAACATGTAGGGTTATATAGGAAGGAAACAAGCTGCATGATGACATTGGGAAGCGGAAAACATAGAAAAGTACGTATCAAGGTATCATAACAACCCTTCCTTCCCAAATCATCAACTCAATACTCAAACAAAAGGATATATGGATGATTTAATGGTTGAGATGAGAGAGTTAAAGAATGGAGAGATAAAATGATCGAGAGTTTGATCTCAACTGTCATTTAATAATACTAACAATTATTAACATAGTTTTAAAGAAAAATTCTCAATACCGAATAACACTTAGATGAGATTACATGTGTCTCTTCTAACTTAACCAAAGTTTTGGATTCAAATTCACTTGGTTTACACGAAAAAAATATCCTCAAACAAAACAACTATTCTCTATTGTCCGAGGATTATAAACAAAAAAACATTATTTAGTTGTTTAAATATAATTAAATTTAACTATTTTACTTTATTTTATATATAATTTTGATATTTACTATATAGTTTAAAATATAATAAAATTTAACTATTTTACCTAATGATATCATTTTTAAATAACTCTTTTAATTTAATTTATACTTTATTTCTTAACTCTTTTATCATGTAACAATTTTACATGAATGCATTTGTAAAAAAAAAAAAAAGGTTTACATGAATGCCTTTCAAAAAAAAAGTTTACATAAATGATAGGTTTTTTGGTCATCCAGCTTAGTAGCTAAAAATTTACCTCTTAAAGTAAATAAGTGAGTGTCAGAAGTTCGAACTTCCGATCCATACATATATGTCGCGGTGATTTTCGGAGATCAAGCTATTGATTAGCGTTGACTCACTAATTTTATTTCACGACTGAACTTTTAATTTTTCAAAAGAAAAGGGGAAAAAGTTCTAAATTACCACATTTTAAAAGATTTAGGGTTCGGGGGTTAGTTACATTTAGGGAATGTGTTAGCACCCTAAACGTTCGTAGTACTCTACGAGAACCTCTTGATTTTATTTACTTATTTTGGCTACAACTTGCTTATATTTTTTTTAAGAGAAAAGAAGGAATTAGAGTAGTGAGAAAAATTGTTTTTTATTTTTTATGATTTGGAAGGACAAGGTCCTTTGCCTACGTACCCGTGAGGGATCAAAACCTCGTAGTTCGGGGTAAAAATGCCGATTGATTTGTTTTTGTGTCTTTTAGTTTTTGAAAAGGTTTTAAAGATAAAAATAAAGCCAAGTGGCAAAAATGAGATTGGTTTGTATTTTTTATTTTTGGAAAATGATTTAAATATTATTAAAATTGATTAATGGTTAATTAAGAAAATAAAAGAAGAAAAAGGGGCACTTGATTGAAAATCAAGGTTTGTTTAAGAAAAGATTTTTTTGAGTTTTTGATTATTTGCATGTTTTTGTTGTTTTTAATAATTAACTAAGACTAAAAAACATAACCAAAAAAACTAAGCGCGATGAATTTCCGTGGTGACGTTGAATCACCACGAAATCCTTTGGAAATAAACTAACCTAATATTTTTTGCATTTTTTCGTTTTTTGACATAAAGTATAATAAATAAAGTGCGAGTGTTGGTGCGATATTCTCATTTATGATTTACATTTGCTCCTAAATACATTCTAATAAAATAAAATAAAAATGACAAAATGATAAACAAAAAAAACAAAATTGCAAATGCATTAAAATAAATATGCTAAGAATAAAAATAAAATGAAAATGCATGAAATAAAAGGAAAATAAAAAAAAATAAAAATGCATGATATGCTAAAAATAAAGGCAGTGAAATAAAATGCATGAAAATAAAAAAAGACTAATAATAAAAATGCAAGAAAAGAAATAAAAGGGGAAAATAAAAAAATTAAAAAAAAATAGAGAAAAGGGGTGCAGAAGCAGGGAGGGGAGGTTCGTGGTGGCCGTATGTGGGTTGGTGAGTGGTGGTGGAGGCCGAAAATGGTGTTTGTGTTCTTGGATTTGGTTTTGTGATTTTGATTAGTGTGTGGCTTTTGATGAACTTGTGGTCGTTTTCTGAAAATGGGTTTGATGGTTTTTTGAGCTTTGTGGCCGTGGTTATGTGGTGGTTAGGGGTGGTTTTAGGTTTTGGTTTTTGGTCTGTTACTGTGATGGGTTATGACCGTGTTTATTGGCTTAGGTTGGTTTATGGTCGTGTGTTGGTTGTGGCTTGGTGATGATGGCCGTGAGTGGTATTGGTGGTGGTTGAGGTGGTTGTGGTATAATGGCCGTGTTGTGTTTCTGTTTGGGGAGGGGGTGGTTTTGTTGGTTCTTTGTGATGGCTGGTGGTGGACGGTACTGTTTTCGTGTTTGGTGTGGGTTTCTGATGGAATTTTGGTGCTGATGGAATTGTTGGTTTCTCGTGGTTTTTTGGTTAATGATCACTGATTCTGTGTTTTTTGGCTACTGATGATTGGCTCGTGTAGTGTGTTGGAATTTTGGTGGTTTTGTGTTTCTGATTACTGACTCTGTGTGCTTTTGGCTACTGACTCCATTTTTTTTTTTATTCTGGTTGATGCTTCCTTTTAAACAAGTAATGCCATCAAATGGCAATGAAACACATTGATGGGCAATAAACCAGATTAGTCAAACAAATTCCTAATGAGGCAACCATTAAAATAGTCATTAGAACTCATCAAAAACAAAATCAGTCAACTCTTTTTGTTTAAAAAATAAAATAATAAAATAATACGAAAATAAAATGTAAAATAAAAAAGGAAAATAATAAAGATACTAATAAAAAAAATAACAAGTAAAAATCAAATAATAATAATAATAATAAAAAAAGGACTGTCGACTTCGGAATAAAAAATGAGGTATTTTAAAATAATTCTGCCGAAATTTCGTCTGAAATGACGAAAAATTTTGAACCAAAAAGACGAGTGAAAAAAGAATTTTAGGTCAAAAATTGGGGTATGACAATATATTATGCAATGTCATACCAACTCAACTAAACTCACGGGAAGCTAAGCTCACATGGACTAGGTGAAGGATAATTTAAAAGATACAATTATATTTTTTTATAATCTTGTTTTTTATTCATTTTTATTACAATATTAAAATTAATTGTAATTAGCAACAAAAAAAAAGTTAGTGTAAAGTTTAAAAAAAAAATGCTTATAAACGAAATGAGAAGAATAAGGAATAATGTTAATAATATACGGTGCCTAACTAACACAAAAGACAACACAACACACAACACACAAATTTGAACCAAAAATGAGCAATATACATCGTTCATTGCATGTGGTTCTCTAACACTGCACACAAAACATTACATAAAGATAAGCCATGTTGATCTTGTAACATTCAAGAAACATACTTCACATTAGAATGAGTGTTTGAGTTTAAGAATAT
This sequence comes from Medicago ruthenica, assembly GCA_018208015.1. Lineage (NCBI taxonomy): Eukaryota > Viridiplantae > Streptophyta > Magnoliopsida > Fabales > Fabaceae > Medicago > Medicago ruthenica. Next base: position 6,500,715 of record CM031375.1, on the reverse strand, counting down.
TCTACAATATATAGTAGTGTTACATTACATAATACAAAGATAGAAAGGTTGTGATTAATGGCTGGTAATGAGTGGATTAATGGCTACCTTGAAGCTATACTATCCACCGGTGGTGGTGCTTCTACCACCGTTGAAGAGCAGCAAAGGGCGGCGGCTGCAGCGAGAGAAAGTGGTGATCACTTCAATCCAACAAAGTACTTTGTTGAAGAGGTGGTGAGTGCTGTTGATGAGTCTGATCTTCATCGTACATGGCTTAAGGTTGTTGCCACTCGTAATACAAGGGAACGTAGCTCAAGACTTGAGAACATGTGTTGGCGTATTTGGCATCTTGCTCGCAAGAAGAAGAAGGTTTTTTTCATTCAATTATTATCTAACTCAATTGCCAATTTTCATTCATGAACATACATGACATGTTCATCCATCATATACATGTATATCAAAACATTTTTTATAGATAAATATTAGTTGTTAGTATTTTATATTATTAACCAAAGTTTGAACTCTACACCTTCTAAATTTTTTGAGTGGTTCAGCTCAAACACTTGAGCCATGTCTTGGGGACATACCATATATGTCCAGACAAAATTGATTCTGTTTTTGTTCTTTTATTAGGCAAATTTGCATGGTCCCTTACTTTAATAAGTACAAAGATGTAATTCAAAGTTAATAATATGTTAGTCATATGTATGTGTGCATTAAGTTGATGTTGCCCATTTGTTTGTATATATAAATATATTAGATTTGGTTAATTTTTGGCTGCTACATATTTATTTTATAATAATATTAATTTGTTTGGATTGGTTTGACAATTTATTCTATGAATTTGGTGAAACTACTGGAGTACTAATGAGGCATACTTTGTAGGTGGAAGGGGAAGAACTTCAAAGGTTAGCATACAGAAGATGGGAAAGAGAACAAGGACGTAGAGATGCAACAGAGGATTTGTCTGAAGAGTTGTCAGAAGGAGAAAAGGGAGATGGCATTGGGGAGATAATACAAATTGAGACTCAACATAATAAACTTCAGAGGCATACCTCTAAATTGGAACTGTGGTCTGATGACAAAAAGGAGAAGAAACTTTATATTATCCTCTTAAGGTATACTATTCTTATTTTTGAGCACATCATATCCACACAATCATATTATGAATTGATATCTCTCCTAATATATACGTGTTTAAAAGAATACCGGTTAATATTGCTATAGTGGAAGCTGTGATCATATACGTATGTAAATGCAATGTTTGAATATGACCCTGGCTTTTTTACAGTTTGCATGGATTGGTTCGAGGTGAAAACATGGAGCTTGGTCGAGATTCTGATACTGGCGGACAGGTATATGATGTTCATAGATGAATAAGTTCTTTTGTCGCTCTCATTTGGTTGATAACAATTAATGTATTCTCACAGATTAAATATGTGGTAGAACTTGCTCGTGCACTTGCGAAAACACCAGGAGTATATAGAGTAGATCTCTTCACGCGCCAAATTTCATCTCCTGAAATTGATTGGAGCTATGGAGAACCTACAGAAATGCTATCTGCAGGTCCAGATGATATGATGATGATGATAGAACTGGAGAGAGCAGTGGTGCATATATCATAAGAATACCCTTTGGTCCGCGCGATAAATATCTTGAGAAAGAACTTCTCTGGCCTCACATTCAAGAATTTGTAGATGGAGCCTTAGCTCACATTCTCAACATGTCAAAAGTATTGGGCGAACAAGTTGGTGGTGGACAACCTGTGTGGCCTTATGTGATTCATGGACACTATGCTGATGCTGGTGACAGTGCTGCTCTTCTTTCAGGTGCTTTGAATGTGCCAATGGTGCTCACTGGTCATTCACTTGGAAGAAACAAACTAGAACAACTTCTTAAGCAAGGGCGCCAATCGTGGGAGGATATCAACTCAACGTATAAGATAATGAGAAGGATAGAAGCAGAGGAGCTTTCCTTGGATGCTGCAGAACTTGTCATCACTAGTACAAGACAAGAAATTGATGAACAATGGGGACTTTATGATGGATTTGATGTCAAGCTTGAGAAAGTTTTGCGTGCCCGTGATAGGCGCGGTGTCAATTGTCATGGTCGTTACATGCCTAGAATGGCGGTAAGAATGCAGTTTTTAGCATACTGAAGTTGAAGATCATTTAGTATTTGAGATTAATTTTGATTCACTGTCAGTGTATAACTTTTTACACAGTCAACCTATCATAACATATCAATTAATTCATACTATTTTAGGTCTTCAAAATTGATTTTGGAAACATGTACAAATTGCATAGCATATATATCAGTTATCTCTTTGATGGTTTTATGTGAATAATACCATCTCTTAAATGGAATTTCTGCAGGTTATCCCTCCTGGTATGGACTTCAGCAATGTCGTTATACAAGAAGATGGCCCTGAAGTCGATGGGGATCTCTCACAGCTGACTGGTGGTGCTGATGGATCTTCACCAAAAGCTTTACCTTCAATTTGGTTAGAAGTGAGTAACTTATACGGTGATAATATGTGTTGGAGCTCAGGTGTGAGCGGTTTAGTCATACATCGCCTAAGAATGTGTTAAATGAAGGATATACAAGAATGTGATCATATATGCCTCAAGGTTTTGAGTGTAGATCAAGATCTCTTAGGGGTACTCCTGATCATTAGCTCTTTGTAGCCGATAGCCAAAGTCTCACTAAGAAAATAGCCAAAACACCAAACCAACGAATTACTATATCACACAATAACCAAATATATTAAAGAAAAAAATGAAATACTAATAGTACAAAGTTTGGAGGCATTACTTATATTTGTTATTATTACAACTTAGTTAGTACTTTTATTGACTTGAAACTAATAACATTATGCAGGTGATGCGTTTCTTCACAAATCCTCACAAGCCTATGATATTAGCCTTATCAAGGCCAGATCCAAAGAAGAACATAACAACTCTTTTAAAGGCTTTTGGAGAATGTCGTTCGTTAAGAGAGCTAGCTAATCTAGTAAGTAACAACTTAATATAATTCAATTGCAACATTTGGTGGAAACTATGATTGAGCAATTATGAAATGATTAATATGTTTTTAAACAGACACTTATAATGGGAAACAGAGATGACATAGAAGAGATGTCTTCTGGGAGTGGTAGTGTTCTCACAACTGTGTTGAAATTGATTGACAAGTATGACCTATATGGACATGTCGCATACCCTAAACATCATAGACAATCTGATGTACCTGAGATATATAGATTTGCTGCTAAAACAAAGGTATGTAGAATATATATACAAAACGCACTTCTTCTGCAGTCTTAATGATATAGCTAGCCAACTAACTAGTTTGATATTTTTCTCAGGGAGTTTTCATAAATCCTGCTTTAGTGGAACCTTTTGGTCTTACTTTAATTGAGGTAAGTTTTAACTAACTTACCACTTTGGTGACATATTCACATCTTAATGTTATAGTGTTATTAAATATGTGTTTAAACTCACTCAGGCAGCTGCACATGGACTGCCAATGGTGGCCACTAAAAATGGTGGACCGGTTGACATTAATCGGGTAATTGAAGAATTAACTTTATATTTATCATACTTAGTTACATTGTGCATACTAGGAAGCTACTATATTTTACAACATGTACTATTTTCTTAGTTGTAATCAAGACATTGGAAAAAATACTGACGTTGTGATTCTTTGTTATAATGTTAGGCCCTCAACAATGGTTTGCTTGTGGACCCTCATGATCATCAAGCAATTGCTGATGCATTACTCAAGTTGTTATCAGAGAAAAACCTATGGCATGAGTGCAGAAAAAATGGTTGGAAAAATATACACCTTTTCTCGTGGCCTGAACACTGCCGAACTTATTTGACACGCGTGGACGCGTGTAGAATGAGGCATCCACAATGGCAAACTACTACTACAGAAGATGATGTAGATGTTGAAGAGTCTTTCAATGATTCACTTAAGGATGTTCAGGACATGTCACTTAGGCTTTCAATTGATGGTGAATTTGCTGCATCAAGCGGTGGAAGTAACGAAGACCAAGTGAAACGCGTCTTAAGCAAGATAAGGAAGCAAGATTCTGGTTCAAATAATGAGAACATGTTGCTTGATAATGTATCAAACAAATACCCTCTATTAAGGCGAAGACGCAGGTTGATTGTTATAGCACTTGATTCCTATGACAGTAATGGAGATCCTGATAAGAAGTTGATTGAGATAGTTCAAAGGATAATTAAAGCTGTTCAATTAGACCCTCAAACTGCGAGAGTTTCAGGAGTCGCTTTGTCAACTGCTATGACAATGCAAGAAACAACGGAATTTCTAGCATCCGGAAATGTTCAAGTGAATGAATTTGATGCTATAGTGTGTAGTAGTGGGAGTGAAGTTTATTACCCTGGTGTTCACACAGAAGACGGGAAGCTTTTGCCTGATCAAGATTATGCAGTACATATAGATTATCGTTGGGGCGTTGAAGGTCCTAAAGAATACAATTTGTAAACTTATGAATGCCTCTGATGGTGAAGAGAATCATGGAAAAGCAACTAGTCCTATTGAGGAAGATTTGAAGTCAAGTAATGCACATTGCATTTCATACAAAATAAATGACCCTAGCAAGGTAAGTAAAATTTATTAAAACCTTTGCATACCGACACAAATTAAGTGCATGCATGGTTGGTATTATGGAGCATTTGCCAAATCACGGTGGCTCACCGTGATTATGATAAACTCACCGTGAATCAAAACATGTTGTAACACTTAGAAATTGATTGAAACGGTTCCATAAATTATTTGTTTTAGGCAAGGAAAGTTGATGACTTGAGGCAAAAGCTTCGGATGAGAGGTCTACGTTGTCATCCAATGTACTGCAGGGGGTCTTCTAGAATGCATGTTATTCCTCTTCTTGCATCTAGAGCTCAGGCACTCAGGTAATACCTCATAATAAGATATAATCATGTTTGGATTTTCGCTCAATCCTTTTTTAAATCTTGTTTAATCAACCTAAATAAGATTTTGGTAGTAAAACTAAATGTCAAGTTATTTTAACTAAATCCGGTTTTATAAAAATCAAGTGCAAATATACTTTAAAGACTATAGAATTTCCTTAGTATTCGGAACTTGACTGTTTATTATTTAAATGTGTTAGGTATTTGTTTGTCCGTTGGAGATTAAATGTTGCAAACATGTATGTCATCCTTGGCGAAACCGGGGACACTGATTACGAGGAAATGATTTCTGGGACTCACAAGACTATAATCATGAAAGGAGTTGTGTATAAGGGTTCAGAAGAATTGCTTAGAGGTCCAGGAAGCTACCAAAGAGATGATGTTGTACCAAATGAGAGTCCTCTTGTTGCATGCATTAGTGAAACAACAGAGGAAAATATTGCCAATGCATTGAAGCAACTTTCAAAATCTGGAGGAATATGAAATGCTTGTGTATAGTTATGTTATCTATCTGTTTTAAAAACAAGTCATACATTTACTTTTCCAAGTATAGAATGGAAATTGAATGTAATTAACTCATACAATTATGCATAAATTGAATTCAGTCAAAATGTTGATAGATTGTTGCAAAATATTTATTTGTTAGAACATGAACATAAGTTGGGTAGAATAATAAGAAAAGTCATGTCAGAATCCTCGCTTAAATGGATTTTTTTTTTTTTTGGATTTAACACCTTTCGAAGAGCTTGGTTCATAGTACAATAATACAATTTAGAGGTGGCATATTTAGACACTCAAAAATTAGACACCGTATAAAATACATACATACGGTGTTATGTCGAATATGAGGAGAGAAAAAAAAAACAATAGTTGAAGTCATAAACCATATATACATATGGTATTGTTGTCGGATTTTATATCTGAGAAACATTTCAGTACAATTTACTTGATGCTCTTATCCTATTTGAGAAAAATTATTTTTATATAATCGAGATTAACGCACTAATTTGAAGAATTATAACAACACTATACTATTATCTTATAAACTTATAACATAATGAGTATATGGTTTTGTTGGTTAAACAACATTGAACTTGTGGAAGAGATTAGAGAACCAATATTTGATCCTGCAACATACATTATTGAGGGGACAAAGAGGTTTAAGTTGCGACCAAAACACTCGAGAAAAATTAGGCGCATAGCCGGTACCTAAAGACCTAAGCTTGTGGCAAATCAAGGTACACTTGACTCTTTTGACACGACACGTTTAAGTCATATGAAATCCAAAATCTCCTCTAACTCAACATTTTTCATTTTAAACTAAAAACTAGACAAATATTTTGGATTTCATCAAAAAAATTCATAACAAATATAAATATCAATAATCAAATTAACAAAATTAAGGTTTAGAGTATTTCCCACAATCACAAATTGTTGTTATACTTTTTGGTTGTAAAATACTAGTGGAGCATTACAAAAAATCAAAGAAAGAACATAGAGAATTCAATGGAGGAAAAAAAAAAAAGAGAGAGTAGAGTTAGTAAAGAGAGTATTATATTTTAGAGGTAACAAGTCGTTGCGTGAACAACTCAACCTTCGTACGTGTTGGATCACTAGAGGAGTCCGGGGGAGAGGGGACCACCCACATTAGGCAAGAGCAATCACACCACACGTTTACCCAAAGTTGGAAGATCAGGGGAGCTCGGGGGACCACCCACATTAGGCAAGAGCAATCACAAAAGTGAGAGAGACACCATACTTTTACTAAAAAGCTTAAGGCATTGGGTTTATGAGTTATCTCACTTATAAATGTTCAACGTCCACTTTTTAACCAATGTGGGACTTCTAACTCACACGTGAAACACAACAATCTCCCCCTCAAGTGAGTTCATCCATAATTCATCATGCTCACCCCTCAAGTGGAGGTTCTTTCATCTGTTGTTGCACACACTTGTACTTCTATCGTCGTTGCCGTCTGTGCACTGAACGAAACTCATCACCTAAACACTTTGTCAGGAAGACTTTTGACACAAGAAGAGGGTCGAACCCTTCGTCGAACCTCGGCTCTGATACCACATGTTGGATCACCAGGGGAGCCCGGAGGACCACCCACTTTAGGTAAGAGCAACCGCACAATTGAGAAAGACATCGCGCTTTTACCCAAAACCTTAAGACATCGGGTTTATGGATGCTCTCACTTATAACGTGTTCAACATCCACTTTTCTAACCGAAGTAGGACATCTAACTTACACTTGCTTACAAAACTGTATGTTAACCATCGACGAAGCCACTTTTGTTCTATCCACTCATTATCACTTCATACGAATGGTCGACCTTCACAAATGGTCCACCGGGCTAGTATTTAAAAAACATTTAAACTTTAACACGAGAGACACAGTCTCTTGGTAGTAGATAATAAATTATCTTTTTTTATAAGGATGGTACTCAAGGATGAAACTTATTAGAGCAAAACTTATTGTGTAAAATTATAAACTCCAAAAGAAAAGAAAATAATAAGTTGTTCCAAAAGTTATTATAAAATGATTGTACAAATATCATTCCTCCTTAATTTTTATTTTTATTTCTTTTTTGATAAAATCCTTAACATTTCTTCACTAACAATGCTATTTAGTACGGGTGGAGAAGCAACGAGTCGACGATAGAGACAAACATGCTGTTAAAGTTTTTTTAGTGGAAATCATGGATAGTCATAGTGTTATTCGTTTGTTTTCGTTGGTCCCTCTCGTACTATAGTATTTCCCTTTCTTCACTAATAGTAAAGTCCCCAGGACGTATTTTTGCTTGCTCTCAATGTAATTATGCTTGTATCACGTGTATGTACTATTTTAATAGAGGCATCATTGAATTTGGTTCCATTATAGATAATAGGATCCAATTTTGTAACTCGTACTAAACAAACTCTTATGTTGAGTTTATTAAGAGAAGTAAATGAGTTTGCCTATGAACTAGTTTTTTAAGACATCCTCGTTCTTTTCTAATTTCCGTATCTTTGATGAAATTCTAACTTGTATTGCTGATTTTTTTTTTGGTCAGGTAGCCACTGCTAGAATTCACTTTTTTTAAAGTGAATAAGTGGGGTGTCCGGGGTTCGAACCCCGACCCCTGCATATAATAATGGGTTATCCCTGCCAACTGAGCTATGCTCACGGGACTGCTGATTTAATCTTTAATGAAATGCTATAGTCACCTTTCTCTCATTTTTTTTAAGAGAGTAGAAAAAATTTCAAACTCATTTGTTATAAATTAAAAAACTAATCTTGACATTAAAAAACTTAAGAGGCTTATTAATATAATTTTTTTTGTCATGTTATTAGTACGAAGTGATTTTTTCCATAGACATAGATCGAACGGCATACCATCTACTTAAGAGTCCAAATCCCTAACCACTTTGATGAATCCATTGTTTTTTTTTTTAGGAAATGAATCCATTGTTGCAATAAAATAAAATTTATTACCGGATATTAATCGTGGTATACTGTCGTTGTAGGATAGAATCATTTTATTCAATAAAGAATAAAATGGGTATCAAAGTTGACACTAATTTATTTTTTTACAACAGAGAATATTTTTATTTGTGTAATTTATTATAGTAGTTTATTGCAAAGCTTTTTGATCAATTTGTTCTTGAGGAAGAGACTATCAAGGACTTGTTTTTCTCACATTTCAGAGGTCATTGCTATTTTAGTTTGGTTTACCTGATACTTTTAATATTTAATGTAAGCTTTTTTTAGGAGTTTTAAATTTAAGTTCTTAATATCTTGATTAATTATTTTTGTTAATACTTTGATTTACAATCATAAAAAAGTCATTAATTTAGACAACTTTCACGACAATTTTTAAAGTGGTTCATTATGTTCGGCAGATGTTTAGTAGATATATTATGTGTCTATTTAGGGGAAAAAAAAGATATATTAGGTGTCAAATCTTATTGACTACCCACGTAACTTCATTATCTATGAATTTGGACATGGTTAACCATAATTTTCAAGTGTTCAACTGTATTTTGATTTGAAGACCTGAAAATAATGGTTAATCACATTCAAATTTGTGGTTAATGAAGTTAGGATAATGACTAATGAGTATTGATAATTAGTTAGTATACATATTAATCATTTGATGAACGTAATTAATCATCTATTTGAACTGTGTTGATTGCTTAGGTTTTTGTCACAATAGTTGTCCAATTTTTATCGTTCAAATAACACACTTGAATAACTATATGTTTTCATAAGTTAATTTATTTGTTATAAGTCTTACTTGCAAACGTAGGGAGTAAGTTCTATTAGCATTGTTTTCCAATTTTAGTAGGTAACTTGTTTATTTGTGAGAAATTTAGAGTAAGCGACGGAGAGAGGTAAAAATGTTATCCTTTGAGTGTAGCATCCTTTTGTGTAAAATTGTGGTGCGAGTAACCTTAGCCACTTCGGTTGTTAATGTAGTACTCCCTCCGTCCCAAATTGTATGACGTTTTGGGCATTTCACACGTATTAAGAAATATAATTAATTTTGTGTGGAAAAGAGATATTATGAGTTATTTTACAAAATTGTCCTTAATAAATGGTATGAGAAAGATAAATTAAAGAATTTAAAGAAGAGAGAGTAATAAATAGTTAAGGATATAATAGGAAAAGTAACATTAATGTTTCATTGATATTGTAAAACGACATACAATTTTCTAACAAATTTTTTGTTCCAAAGCGACATACAATTTGGGACGGAGGGAGTATTAACTAAATTGTACTCTGATAATATTGTAGTTTTCCTTTTTTTGGTTAATTTCAAGCAAGCTGTAATCGGATATGTAATGATCAAAAGCTTCTGTGACAAAAACTTCGGTTGTGCCCATTACAACTTGTGTCTAATTTACCAGCTCCTCGTAATTTCGGTTCACTTGTAATTCACATACATTGGACTGAACTGTACTTAAAGCATGAGCCAACTGTAGTTAATTGCAGTTGGATAATGAACTGCAGTTGAAGATATTAAGGTAATTTTAGGATGTGGGAGAGCAATTTTTGAAGTTTAAAGAACGATTACCTAATAAATGAGTAGGGTAATATAACATAATAGTAACTGATTTAAGGGTTAAGTATGTTTTTCAAAAAAGTAAATGGTCTATATAAATATCTAATCTTGTTTTTAGTCATTACAAAAAAAAAAATCACACTTTTAATCCTTATAAAATTTATCATCAGCATTTTTACTCCCTTTAAAAGTTTCGATCGACATTTTTAGTCACCGTAAAAAATTTCCAATCAACATATTTTATCCTTAAAAATATTAAAGAAACATATTACAATGACTAAAAAGTGTGAATTTTTATTGTAGGGACTAAAAACAGAAATTTGCATATTCATAAATACCATTTACGTAATTAACTCTATATTTAATTAAGATTTCAATTTGTTATTGATCATTTAAAAAAATGGGGTCAATGAGGAAAGTCTTTGATAAATATAACGTTGTTAATGGTCCCAACTAAATTGTTGCCAGTTGCCACAAACAAAGAGTCTGAGACAAAGTCAAGAAAGAGAATCAGACAGCATCTTCCTTGTACATAGTCCTATACCAACTAACAAAACCTGTCTATCTGTCTCACACTGTCTTTTTTTTAAGTCTGCTTAATCACTTTTTTTTTTCTTTTTTTGTTCTTATTGTGTTTTTCTTCTTCTGGAATTCTCCATCCAAAACTTGTTTTTTTGGTAAGGTGAAAAGGATCGTTGTATCGTTGTAATCTATGACTGAGGATTGGAATTGCTTCCCTGTTGACTTGATCATTCTCAATGTAGCTCTGGCTTGTGTTGATGGATTTATTGCCTTCATTGCATTTGCTCAGGTTTCAATCTTCATTTCTTTGACTTATCCTTTTTAGCATTCAAGCATATCGATCAGTAAATTGTGCATGTTTTGATGCTTAAAGTAAGTATCTGGGGTGGGGAGGAGCTTTTTCAAAAATCCATTTTTTTCATTGGCGAGTGTTTGTACGGACACTTCTGTTTGAAGGCGAGTTCCGGTGTCCGACATGACACGGCGCCGACACTTGTGATTACATTGAATTATGTGATTTTCTAGAAAAAAATTTAGCGTTGACGTGTCTGTGTTTGTGTCAGTGTCGTGTTTGTGCTTCATAGGTTTAGGGAAACCATTTAGATGATGGAATTTTTGGAAAAAGGCAAAAAGGAAAGCTGTTTTTGGGGGGATGGAAGGAGAAAAATTCATTTAGAGAGAGAAAAGTATTTCAAATTTGAGGATAAGTAATCATCAAAAACAAATGGAAGAGAGCAATTGAAGGACATACATTGGAATCCCCAAATAGTAAAAGAAATGATTCTTTGCACAACCAAATTTAGACAACTTTTACGACAACTTTTTAAGTGGTTAATTATGTTCGGTAAATGTTTAATAGATATACCAGGTGTCAAATATCATTAACCACCAACCTAACTTCATTAACCATGAATTTGGACATGGTTAACCATAATTTACAGGTGTACAACTACATGTTGATTTGAAGATCTTGAAATTGTGGTTAATGAAGTTAGGATAATGGTTAATGAGTTTTGATACTTAGTATATCTATTAACCATTTGCTGGATGTAATTAATCGTCTATTTGGACCGTGTTAATTGCTTATGTTGTTGTCGCAAAATTTGTCCAATTTTTATTGTTCAAATAACACAACTGAATAATATGTTTTCATAAGTTCTTAATTTCTTCCTTATAAGTCTTACTTGCAAAGGTAGGGAGTAAGTTCTATTGGCATTGTTTTTCAATTTGTGTAGATTACTTGTTTTCTATGAGGAATTTAGACTAAGCCAGACAGAGGTAAAAATGTTATCCTCTGAATGTAGTATCCTTTTGCGTAAAACTCTACTCATTCTGTTTATGCTTTATAATCTTTCCGGTGAGTTTGTCCAAAAAAAAAAAAGGAGTGAGAAAAGTTTTCTTATCATGTGATACTTGCTAGCAGTCTCTTGATCACTAGTTGAAGTATTTCAACAGCCGTTTTATGTCTTATAAATGAATATATACTGTAAAATGTTTTTTATAATTCTGCTTAATGTGCCGATTTTAATCCTGAATACCCGAAGCGTAGTTGCAATAATCCAAATTATTTCTTGTTTCTTTTGTTCTTGTGTGACAAAATTTTGCACTATCACATGGCAGGTCCTAAGGATTCACATGCGAAGTCGACAAAATGGTTGGACGCGCCAAAAAGTTAGTACTTAGTAGCATCTGATTTTTTTTTCTTTTCAAATTGTCTTTATTGATGCAAGTGTTCGAAGTACATTCTAATGCTCTGTGCCTTGGTCCGAAGAATTTTTACTCTCCTCTTATTCTATAACATTTCTTTAATCTCTCTAATAATGTTCCTTACTTCCATAAAATAGGGTGTTTGACTATAATAGCTATTATTTTTTCAGGCACTTCATATCATGGTTGGCACTTCCAACTTAGGTAAGACTACGATTCTCTTTTAGATGCAATGAGCAATATCCCCTATATCACATTTGATGAGAATTGAACTCATATTTCTGACTAATTTCTTTGCCAAAAGTTGATCATTTTAAGGCTAGAATAACTTTTTTATGATTCATATTGAAATTTAGTTTTGTAAGCACTTCAATATGCTGTATTAGTAGCTTGCATTGCAATTCAATTTGTTAAGTTCAGAATTACGAAACTCTACATGTTGACTTACTCTGTTCATTCAACTCTCCATATTTTTTAACATATTTTCCCCCTTGTATTCACAGGGTACTGTGTATATTTTACAAGTACTGTTTTTGCTACTTGTAATGGGTGGTATTGCTGGTATGGTGTTTGCGGTTTTATTCTTATGGGTATGATTTATTCAATCATGAATGTATGTACATTCAAAATTTGTGTTTTCGAAGTCTCCGTTGAAACTTGCTTGTTTATTATGCATTCTGACTAATGAAATTTCGCTGCAGCCTCTCCCAAAGTCATGTTTTTAGCCGCATTTCTACTCCTGCTATCATTCTGGTATGCCATAGCATCAATGAATTAAATAAAAATATCGTAATGCACATACCAGTTGTTAAATCTTGGTCACTGTACATGATTTAAGGCTCGCTTTCTAAAGTGAAACGGTTATTCACATAGTGTATGTAAGCTTCTGCGGACAATAATTTTGTAGGGTCGACCATTGCCATCAGGAAAATGAAGAAGAATTGGACGATGAGGAAAATGAAGAAGAATTGGACGATGAGGATAATGTTGAAAATAGGACCCAGCAGGCCTTGTTGGAAGGTATCACGAGGGAACATGGTTTAGGTCCCATCAAAAGCCGCCTGAGATGTTGCTCAATCCAAGGCATTCACAGTGGTAGCCGACAAAAATATGTCGTAATGGTAGAGGGAATAGATCAACAAATTTTTGCCTTGTTAAGAATAAGTCTAATCACTTGATTCTTTGTATCCAAAAAATAAAAATTTCTAAATTCTTTATGTCAAGTGGATTTGATGCTTTTCTTCCTCCAGATTGTGGTTCTGATCTTTGTTGTGATGATGGCATTTGCTATACTGATCTGCGTTGGAAATGACACGAATCCAATAGATCCGTCAATTGTTGCTCGGGTATTGAATACTAATCCAAGCATTACCTAGATTTTTATCAGTGTTATCAATCACGAATTGTGAAAAATAGCGGTTTGTTCAAATTCTGCTACACAACAATGCTATAGTGCTGTAATAGCCATTATTAGACAATATTTTATACTAAACAATGTATTGTGGAATAATAGTGATATGTTCAAATTCCACTAAGCTATAGCTCTATCTATAACCACTATTTAACAACACTGTTTTTTATCTTGTTGGAGATAAAAGGGTATTATTGGCACATTAACATGTTTAAGTTGCAACTTATGTAGGTATATGAATCATTTATTGCAGTAATGATACTTATATTGGCTGGAGCATTAGGTTGCTATGGTAAGCTACTCTATATTCCCTTTCTCCCTTTTATGACTAAGTATCTCTTAGTTTATAATCCATTAAGTCAGTTATTTTCTTCTCTGTCAATCATTTTCCTCTTCAGGTTTCTTTCTATTCTTCAAATTAAGGAAAGTACGATCTGAGAATGCTTCATCGGAAATGTGGAAGGTTTCTTGCAAAACTCTAGATTGTTAACTGCATTTATGCTTACAGAAACAAATCATGAAATAAATGGAATTATAGAAATCAATGTTAATTGTTGAGAGATAATCCAAAAGACTCTAAATTATTCTATGATGCAATCAAGATATTTTTCATATATTCTAACATGTTTGATGTATATATGCACTCCACTCCTATTGAAAATATAATTACTCAGAGTGTAGGTGTAGAATTTCCTTTTTAGCCTCATTATGACGGATTTGCTTCACATGCAGGTTATCAGTTTAGCAATTATTTCTATCATATGTTTTTCATCAAGTGCATTAGTAGCTCTGAACACAGATATCCCTGTAAGTTTATTTGCCTTTCAGTTTATTTGCCTTTCAGTTTATTTTTACCCGGTTTCACTAATGGTAAGTTTTTCTGTACTTATGCTGATTTCATTTTGTGTCTATTGACAGCTTTTCTACCATTGGCATTTAAAGTTCATATATGGAGTTAAAGCTTTTGTTTTCTTGATCATTTATTATTTTATAGGTAATTACTACTAAATTATTGAGACTTCATTCTTGACATCTCTTCTGCTAAATTCCTTCATCAAAATGTGTTCATTTGAGATTTTGATTACTGATTATGGCAACTGGAAAATGACTTTTTTTTTGTTAACTTGTTAGGTTCTTCTTTGCCATCAGCTTATTTGTTATGGATAATAAGAGAAATGCCGCCTCCAGTCATTGATAGTATACAGGAAGAACCAGGAGGAACATATAGTTTCATCAGCCACACCGACGAGGCATCGGGCTCAAGTCATCCTTGGTCATGGACTACTGATACAAGTTCAAAGAATCAGGTTCACTTTATTATTCACATTGCTTTATTTAATACTCATTTAAATTTAAGTTCAAAATACACGGCCTTTTTTTAGGACTGCATGCTCAATCCATGCAACCTGTTAGAACATGACGCCCAACAATAAGTTAATTTCTGTTTGTATTGGCTTATTTGAGCTTACCTACTAATACTATCTTAAGTATATGGATTATGATGTGTCATCGGCTGTTTTCAGCTTATGAAAACAACTTGTAGCTTATATGAAAATAGTAACCCCAAACAGGGTTGGAGTAAAGAATCTCTAGACTAGGGAAGTGCTAACTCTTGAAGTTCTGCAACATTTTTCCCTTACTTGGGGATATTTTCCCTGTTTGTCTGTGACAGAATATTAAGTTTCCTATCATAAATTCATAATCATAATAATACATTGCAAATGTTGTAGATTACATGCAGTCATGCTGAAGATATCACATGACCTTTCTTTCATTGCAGATATCAAGAGCAAGTCCAATATGAGTGAACTCCGACTGTTTGAGCTCCTTATACTCCAGCAGCTGATGAACAAATGTTCTAACGACGTGTCCCGAGTATATGATGAATTGTGATTCTGACAAGTGACAAAGGCATTTGAAGTGTCTATTAGTTGGCTTCCTATAGTCATTCAAGTGGAAATGTATGGATTAGATTTCTCCTGATATGTTTCAACATGCATTGGTATATATTAATGTATATAATATAGCTGCAATTTGTGCTCATCTCTTGGTAAAAGCTCCTATGATGCCATGCATGCCTACTACATTGTACATATATGAATATGAATGTAATCAAAGGTAATATGGTTGTAAATTGATAGTGATGAACTTGGGAGCACACTCAAGAGGTCTGTAGTTTATTAGTGAAATGATACTTTCTTCATGTTCATGACTTAGCAACCATGCATCAAATATCATGTTTTGTGAATTCCCTGCATTAATTTATAAAATTACTGGTTTCTCATCATCACTTATTTGAGATTTAGGATTTTTGAATTTTTAGTGATGATACAAAGTGGCATTTAATTTTTAATTAAAAGATACTATAATAATTGAAATTTGACATTATTTGGTGAGATAGTTTTTTGAAGTTGTATTAGAGTCCCACATTGTTAAGGTTACTAGGCTCTTGGGTGTATATATTTTGTTGGACACCTTCATTCTTTGAATTAGCTTTTCACATGAGATCAAGTTCATTTAACATGGAATTAGAGTTGAGTTAAAGATGACAAAGTGTGTGAGGGTGGCTAACTTTTAAGATGAGATCCAAAGCGATTTGAGTAAAAAAAAATAGTTAATATTTTAGCTGTCAAAACACAAAAGAAACATTATATACTTGATTATTAATAATAGATAATTTATAAAGTAGGTTTTCAATGATGTCGATAGTAGATCTATAAAAACACACATTTTAGATAGAAGAAACATTATATACTTTAGAAATACTTGAATTTTATTTAGTGCAAAACCAAGACATAATAATAGATAATTTATAAAGTAGGTTTTAATAATAGATAATTTATAGAGTTGAGTTAAAGATGACAAAGTGTGTGTGATGGGTGGCTAACTTTTAAGATGAGATCCAAAGCGATTTGAGTAAAAAAAAATAGTTAATATTTTAGCTGTCAAAACACAAAAGAAACATTATATACTTGATTATTAATAATAGATAATTTATAAAGTAGGTTTTAATCAAGTGATGTTCGATAGTTAGTATCTTGATTAAATAACACACATTTTTAGATAGGAAGTAATACATACATGATATTTTTGATTAAATATTTAATAAGTATACTTTTATGAAATGACATTGAATTTATTTTATAAAAATTAACATATAATTTTTTTATCTTAAGTTGTAACGTATGTTATTATTTATATTTTTCATCAAGTGTATTTTACTCCTGTAAAAGAAAATCAGGTGAATTTTACTTTTACACTAGCAAACACATTTCTTTTTAGGAAAGAATTTGAGTATTTTCAAAATAGAGGATAGAACAATCAACAATGCAATGTAAGCATGCCTAATAAGGGTATTTAGCCCTGAATCAACATCGAAATATCCGACTTTTCATATACAATGTTGGGTTACCTTTTAAATAGATGTCTTAGCAAACACCAACTCTTCAAAAGTCGTGGGCTATTATTTTTTTCATTCTATGAGGTTCTCGCGCGCCCAATTTTTTTTCTTCCCAAAAATGTCTTTCGGATTTTAGAATCCGAAAGTATTTTGAATTCTAAAATCCAAAATTTTTATGTATATAAAACGAAGATAGTAACTTCCCCCAATTCTATATTTTTATGTTTGAACATTTGTGTCGCGGTGATTTTTGGATATCAAGCTATTTAATTAGCGTTGACTCGCAATTTTAAATTCATCACCGATCTTTTATTTTTTCCAAGGAAAAGGGGGAAAGTTCGAAAAAACCCTATTTTTTAGAGATCAAAGGTCCGGGGGTTAGTTACGCAAAGGGAAGGTATTATCACCCTAAACGTCTATAGTACTCTATAGGAACCTCTTGTTTTTAATTATCTTTATGCTAAATTGTAAATAAAGGCCTAAATGTAAAAAAGATTAAAGTGATAAATTAAAAAAAAATAAAAAATGTTTTTGTTATTTTGTTGATTTGGAAAGACAAAGTCCTTTGCCTACGTACCCGAGCGGGATCAAAATCACGTAGTTCGGGGTAAAAAGCCGAGTGATTTGTTTTGATTGATTTTAAAGTTTGAAAAAAGTTTGAGAAAGATAAGAGGCCGAAATGGCATAGAAGGATAAAGTTGTGAGTTTGATTGATTTTAATTGGAGAAAAGTTTAAAATAATTTAAAATTGATTAAAACTGTTTT
This sequence comes from Medicago ruthenica, assembly GCA_018208015.1. Lineage (NCBI taxonomy): Eukaryota > Viridiplantae > Streptophyta > Magnoliopsida > Fabales > Fabaceae > Medicago > Medicago ruthenica. The sequence goes on along the minus strand of CM031375.1, from coordinate 6,482,926 downwards.
TTGAAGAAAATGAAGGAACTAATTGACTTGAAAATGGAATTTGATTGAGAAAAAATTATTTTTTGGCTTTTTGTTATTTGAAATGTTTTTTGATTTTTGATTAAGCTAATTAACAAAAATAAACTAAGTGGTGGTCAAAATAAACTAAGCGTGAGGGTTTTCTCACAAAGACGTTGGATCAAAGTGAGAGCCCATTTTCCTCGGATACGTTCGTTATTTTTTATCATTTTATCGTTTTTTGACACAAAGCGGAAGAAATAAATGTGTGTGTCAATGCAATATTCTCATTTATATTTTTACATTGTCCCTAAGTACATTCTAAAGTATAAATAAAATAAAAATGACAAAGCAATAAATAAAAATAAAATTGCAAATGCATTAAAATAAATAAATATGCCAAAAAAGTAAAAATAAATAAAAATGCATGAGATGTTAGACATTAAATAAATATGTTGCATAAAATAAAAAAAGAAAAATAAAAATCCATGAGATGCCAGACATTAAATAAATATGTTGCATAAAAAATAAAGAAAATAAAAAAAAGGGAAAATAAAATGCATGAGATGCTAGACATTAAATAAATATGTTGCATAAAATAAAATAAAAATACATGAGATGCTATACATTAAATAAATATGTTGTATAAAAAAAAGGAAAAATAAAATGCATGACATTAAATAAATATGTGTCATAAAATAAAAAAGGAAAATAAAATGCATGATATGCTAGACATTAAATAAAAGCATAAAAATACATAATGAAAATAAACTAAAAATGAATAAAAAGGCACTAAAAATAAACTAAGGCTATAAAGAAAAATGACAAAAGAAAATAAAAAAGAAAACAAAATAAATAAATAAATAAAGCAAAGTAAAAAAAATAAAGGCAAATAAGCAATAAAAAGTGCAGAAGGAAATAAATAAAAATAAATAAAATAAAAAATGCAAGGAAAAAATAAAAAGGTAGAGAAAAAAATAAAAAATAAAAGAAGGGGGTTTAAATCTGAAAAGGGATGAGCAAATAGCTCAACAGATTTAGCACCAAACCCAAGGTCCATCCCCTTTTAAAAAAAACAAACAAAAATGTGGGGCCCGCGGTCAAAGGGAGGAAGAAGTCAACTCCTTCTTCCTCCACAAAGCCATTGGCCATGCAAGCTTCATGGGAAGAAATCCGAAAAACTCAAAAACTCAAACGGACTTCAAAAATCACAAATGAATATACTATCTTGCTCGATTTTTTGCACTGATCATGAATCTATGCTTAGATTTCACAGTAAATGCTTGTGTAAAAAAAACGTAAACAACAACTTCAAATTCAAAAATACAAAAACACAAATTAAGCAATTTTAAGCAAAATTAAACATTGGAAAAACTTCACCATACTTCTAGGAACATAAATCAATCGGAATCTACCATTTTTAAGCTTTGAAAATGGTCAAACTCACTAACACTTTTTCTTGAAAAATTGTGGTTTTAATTTCACGATTTTGGGTGGTTTTTCTTGAGGTTGAGTGTTTTTGGTTTGTTGGAAGTGTTTATGAACTTTTGATGGAAGAATGGTGGAGTTTCATGAAGAAATGAAGATTTTGGAATTTTTGATGAAAATGGTGCTTTTTTTCTCTCAATTTTCGGCCTCCTTCCTCTCTGATTTTGTTGGGTACTTATAGGGGGAGAAACTTGGTCAGCAAGGGTGCAAAATTAGGTTAAGTGGGGAGTAAGAAAAGGTAGTTTGGAATTTTTGCAAAAAATGAGTTTTTTGGTACTTGTTTGATAATTTTTTGCGGTGAGTGATGATGTGGTGGATAATGATGAGGTGTTATGTGTGAAGATGATTCTAGGTGCACAAATTGTGGGAAAAGAAATGAAATAGGAGCGAAATGTGCATTTTGGGTGAATTTGTCAAAGTTTAGTGTTTTTTTTTTAAATTTTGAATCTTGATAATTTTGAAAATAATAAAACAAAAATTGTGTGAAATTGTGATTTTTGTGATTAGGAATGTAATAGAAATGAAAGGAAATAAAATTGGAATGTTTGATGTTAAAACACATTTTTGGAAAAAAGAACAAAAATTTTAGGAAATAAGAAGAAAGAAAAGAAAGTTTTGGTTGGGGCAAAAATGGGGTATGACAATTTGGTTTCTGTTTTAAATTTAATGTTTGAAAATTGTGTTGTTTCATATCGTTTTTATTAAAGTATTTATTTTATATGATCACAAATGCATGTTTATATCAAATTATTACCATATGTATGTCTCAGCCAAAAAACAAAGTTTCTGTCTATGTGCAGAGACAGTTCGGATTATGTAATCAGAACTGAGTTTTTCCTTTGTTCTGAGGTGAAAAAATGAGTTTTTCACCAATTCAGATTTTATAATCCGAAAACCTCAAAAAACAAGACGTGTTCCTTGCTTTTTGCGGATTATATAATCCGAACTGTATCAGCACAAATTCTGAGTCTGTTTATAACATGGATAACCAGTTTAAGGACAATATTAATCTTTCTAACTCTCATCCTTCTGTTTTAGGTCATGGTTTGTTGTTTTTAGTAAAAAATACGGTTTTCGGGCTACTTGATCAGATTGCTCTGAAACTTCCCCAGAAAACTCCCGCAGAAGGGACTTCTTACGAGACTCCGCCCCTCAAAATCCAAAATTCCTTCGTTTAGACCAATTTTTCATTTTTTTATTTTTCATATTCTCATAATAATCCGAAAAAACTTGCATTAGTTTTATTTGATTTTTAGAATTTTTTGGTGTGTCGCGGTGATTTTTGGATATCAAGCTATTAGTTAGCGTTGACTCGCAATTTTAAGTCTACCACCGAGCTTTTATTTTTCCAAGGGAAAGGGGGGAAGTTAAAAAAAATCTCTATTTTTTAGAGATCAAATGTCTGGGGGTTGGTTACGCAAAGGGAATGTATTAACACCCTAAGCGTCTTTAGTATTCTATAGGAACCTCTTGTTTTTATTTATCTTGTGCTGAATCGACTATTTGCTTATAAATAAAAGCCTAAGTGTACAAAGGACTAAATTGATGAGTGAAAGGAGAGAAAAATGTTTTTGTTATTTTGTTGATTTGACAAGACAAAGTATTTTGCCTACATACCCGAATGAGATCAAAATCATGTAGTTTGGGGTAAAAAGTCGAGTAATTTGTTTGATTGATTTTAAAGTTTGAAAATGTTTTCTAATGGTAAAATGAGCCAAAGTGGCGAAAGAGTGAAATTGATTGATTTTAATTATAGAAAAATAAAATCTAATATGATTAAAATTGATTAAAAGTTGATTTTAGGGAAAATTAGGAATCACTTGGTTTGAAAACCAAGGTTTGTTAATAAAAGATATTTTTGATGAGGTTTTAAATATTTGAATGTTTTTGATTTTTATAGTTTTTCTACTTGGAGTCTAAAAGATTAAGCGTGATAAAAAAAAGTAAACTAAGCGAGGGATTTCATATTGACGTTGGATCAAAATGAAAGTCCTCGTTTCCTTGGATTATACTAATCACTTATTTTGATTTTAATTTTTGACATAAAGCGGAATAAATAAATATGAATGCAATGCAATTTTCTCATTTATATTTACATGGGTTCCTAAAATACATTCTAAAGCATAATAAATATCAAATGCATGAAATGATGTAAATATGTATGCAATGCAATATTCTCATTTATAATTACATTTGTTCCTAAATAAATTCTAAGGCATAATAAGCAAAAAAGAAAGTGGTAAATATATATAAAATGCAAGATATGATATTAACACCAATAAACTAAAATAAATCAAATGAATAGATAGTAAAAAAAAAAGGAAAAAAACAAATGATATAATAATACTAAATAAAAAAAACAGCAAGTAAATTTGACTCAATAAGCTTAAATAAGCTATTGTTCAAATAATCACTTATTTGGATAAGCTAAAAAGTAATTAAAATAAAGAAAATGACTTATAAAAATAAGCCAACAAAATAGAATAGAAGATCTTAAAAGATCACTATGTTAGTGTAAAAATTTGACTCAATAAGCTTAAATAAGCTATTGTTCAAATAATCACTTATTTGATTAAGCTAAAAAGCAAATAAAGCAAAAAATGACTTATAAAACTAAACCAACAAAATAGAATAGAAGATCTGAAAAGATCACTATGTTAGTGTAAAAATTTGACTCGATAAGCTTAAATAAGTTATTGTTCAAATAATCACTTATTTGGATAAGCTAAAAAACAAATAATAAAGTCACAGAGGGGGCTTAAATATGAAAAGGGGTGAGCAAATAGCTCAACATATTTAGCACCAAAGCCCAAGACTCATTCCCCTTAAAACAAAAAGCAAAAAAAAACACACAAAAAATGTGGGGGCCGCGGTCAAAGGAAGAAGGAAGTTAACTCTTTCTTCCTCCTCCATGAAATCAGGTCACGCCATGCAAAGCAAATGGAAGAAAACTCAAAAACCTCAAAAACTCAAATGGACCTCAAAAATTACAAATGAATATACCATCTTACTCGATTTTTCGCAATGATCATGAATCTATGCTTAGATTTCACAGTAGAGGCTTGTGTAGAAAAAAAACATAAACAACAACTGTCGCGGTGATTTTTGGATATCAAGCTATTAATTAGCGTTGACTCGCAATTTTTAGATTCACCACCGATCTTTTATTTTTCCGAGGAAAAGGGAGAAAGTTCGAAAAAACCCTATTTTTAGAGATCAAAGGTCCGGGGGTTGGTTACGCAAAGGGAAGGTATTAGCACCATAAACGTCTATAGTACTCTATAGGAACCTCTTGTTTTTATTTATCTTTATGCTAAATTAATTATTTGTTTATAAAATAAATGCCTAAGTGTGACAAGACTAAAGTGATGAAAGTAAAAGAAAGGAAAATGTTTTTGTTATTTTATTGATTTGGAAAGACAAAGTCTTTTGCCTACGTACCCGAGCGGGATCAAAATCACGTAGTTCGGGGTAAAAAACCGAGTGATTGGTTTTTGATAGATTTTAAAGTTTTGAAGAAGGTTTTGAGAAAGATAAGAGGTCGAAAAGGCATAGAAGAAATAAAATGAAGTGTGTTTGATTGATTTTAAATTGGAGAAAAAGTTTGATTGATTAAAGATTGATTAAAATTTGATTAAGAAAGAAATGACAAAGATTAATTTTTTTTGAAATTTTGATTATAAGATGTTTTTGGATTTTGACTTTTTTGACCTTTTTTTGTGAAAATTTTGATTAAGTCCTAAGGTCCAGAGACTAAGTTATGCTGAGATAGTCCAAACGCACCGGATCCCTCAAAATGACGTTGGATCAAATGAGGGTCCTTTTCCTCGGATACGGTCATTATTACAATATCGTCCTCGACATAAAGCATAAAAATAAATGTGAGTGTCGGTGCATATTCTCATTTATATTTTTATTTACATTGGACCTAGATACATTCTAATTGGCAATAAAATAAATGAAAAAAATAATAAAAAGTAAAAATAAAAATTGCAAATGCATTAAAATAAATATGCTAGAAGAAATAAAAAATATGCATGAAATGCAAAACAATAAATAAATATGGTGCATAAAATAAATAAAGAAAAATAAAAAATGCAAGGCATAAAATAAATATGATGCTGAAAATAAAATAAAAATAAAAAGAAAATAAAAAATGCAAGACATAAAATAAACATGGTGCTAAAAGAAAATAAAAATGCAAGACATAAAATAAATATGATGCATAAAATAAATAAAAAAAGAAAATAAAATGCAAGACATAAAATAAATATGGTACTGGAAAATAAAATGCAAGGCATAAAATAAATATGGAGCTGGGAAATAAATAAAGAAAATAAAATGCAAGACATAAAATTAAATATGAGGCATAAAATAAAAATGCAAGACATAAAATAAATATGGTGCATAAAATAAAAAAAATAAAATAAAAATGCATGGGGTACTGGAAATTAAAGACAATAAATAAAGTGCATGAAAAAAATAAAAAAAAAATAAAAAATAAAAGTGCAAGAAAAAGAAATAAAAATAAAAAGGAATAGAGAAGAAGAAGGGGGGTGCAGAATTAAAAGGGGAGGTGCAGAAAGCAACTGAGTAGAGAAAAAATAAGAGAAGAAAATGGGCTTAGAAAAAAGACATTGGGCTTAACAGATCAAATTAGGATCGTCTGATTGAACAGAGCGTCCATATTTGATCATGAGAAGATAGCGTCTCGGCCGTTAGATTTAAATCCGAAGGTCATAGAGAGAGAAGAGCATGGAGAAGTTAAAGGAGAAAAGCACTTGATCAAAACAGAGGATAATAATGGCCGTTAGATCTTGGATCTAACGGTCCAAACCTGATGGTCCATGAGGACAACGGAGATGCGCGCGCACAATAGCATAGTCCAAGGCAAGTAGTATAAAATACAAAAACACACACAAAAAAACATAAAACTTCTTCTTTCTCTCTCTAAAGTTTCAGAAAGGCCAAATGCTCTCTCCCTTCTCTCTTCACACGCGGCCGGACTTGTTTTCCGGCGCGGTGGCCGCCGGCGGCGCCACTGTGCCGGAATAAACTTCTACTTTTTTTTAAAAACAAAACATGTTTTCTTAAATCCTTTTTTCTTCTCTCCTCAAATCCGAACTCGGATTTTTTGAAATCTTTTTACAAACGAGTAGATCTGAGTTTGAAAGTGCTCGAAAAACTACCTTTCGATCCGGTTTGGGCTTCGGCTGGGTTCTGTTTTGAGGCTTTGATTCGGTTTAGTTTGGACTTGGCTTTGTGAATCTGTGGCTCGGTTTATGTCTGTGGGTTGTTGTGTTAGCTTGTTTGCGTGAGTGTGTGTTGATGGCGTGTGTGTGCTGATGGTGTGGGTGTGTGCTGGTTGTTAGCGTGTGTGTAGTGATGGCGTGTGGGAGTGGGCTGGGTTGTATGTGTGAGGCCGGAGTTGTGTGTGTGGTTCTAGTTTTTTTAGTTTTCCGGTGGCCGGAATTGGGTTTTGTGGTGGCTGTGTTGGTGGTTTGTGGTGGTTTTTGATTTACTGTTCTGACTCAGGTGTCCTTGGGATCCGTGAATAGTACACTCAGTGTACTATTTATAGTAAAAAAAGGACTGGATTAAAAAGGACAAAAATGCCCCTCCTGGGCCTGGACCAAAAAAAATGACTGAAAAAATAAATAAAAGGTAAAAACAGTAAAAATAAAATACTAAAAAAACCAATAATAATAAAAACGAAAAAAATAAGAAAAATAAAAAGAAAAGCACTTAATAAAAGAATTTACAAGAAATAAAAAAAATAATAGAAATAATAAAAACAAAATAAAAAATAAAAAAAGGTTGCCTTCGGAACAAAAATGAGGTATTATAAAATACCTCCCTGCCGAAATTTCGTCTGAAACGACGAAAATTTCTGGCCTAAAAGACGAGAGAAATGAAATAAAAACGGGTCAAAAATGGGGTATGACAGATGCCCCTATTTAAGTTTCTTCGTTACGGAGGTTTAAAAGTGAAATTTTTAAATCGACGGGTCGAAGAGACTTAAATACAGAGTACACCATTTTTGACCGAATTCAACTGCAAAATGCTATGAATGCAATGCTGTGCATGTGATGCTGTACATGTAAAGTTGTGAATGCTCGCGATGCAAGTATGAATGCAAGACGGCGAAGATGGCTCAACTGGGGATAACAAAACAGCAGGAAACCCGAGTCTGTTAAAGAAACGGGGTCCGACTCCACTGGGGATAACATGGTTTCACCGGGGATAAATGTCAGTCGTTCAGGTTATTGCCGAATTGCCATTGACGATGAGCAAGAAATGGTAAATGCCAACTGTTCGGGTTATTGCCGAACTGCCATTGACGACAAGAAGTAAAGATAAATGTCAGCTGTTCGGGTTATTGCCGAACTAGTCAACTGACGACAAGAAACAAAGGTAAATGCCAGCTGTTCGGGTTATTGCCGAACTAGTCAACTGACGACAAGAAACAAAAAGGATAAATGTCAGCTGTTCGAGTTATTGCCGAACTAGTCAACTGACGACAGGAAACAAAAAGGATAAATGCCAGCTGTTCGGGTTATTGCCGAACTAGTCAACTGACGACAGGAAACAAAAAGGATGAATGCCAGCTGTTCGGGTTATTGCCGAACTAGTCAACTGACGACAGGAAACAAAAAGGATAAATGCCAGCTGTTCGGGTTATTGCCGAACTAGTCAACTGACGACAGGAACAAAAGGTAAATGTCAGTTGTTCGGGTTATTGCCGAACTAGTCAACTGACGACAAGAAACAAAAGGTAAATGTCAGCTGTTCGGGTTATTGCCGAACTAGTCAACTGACGACAAGAAACAAAGATAAATGTCAGCTGTTCGGGTTATTGCCGAACTAGTCAACTGACGACAAGAAACAAAGATAAATGTCAGCTGTTCGGGTTATTGCCAAACTAGTCAACTGACGACAAAAGACTGGATAGGAAAATGCACAAGCTGTTCGTTAAAGAACTGCCACTTGGCGAAAAGAGGGTGACATCTTAGGACCAGACACACTAGGGATGACACTTGGGGAAAGGGAAAGTTACAAAGTATTCATGATCGATTGATATGAAAAGATAATTAAAGCAAGACTCAGGGTGGTTAATGCAACCACGTATGAATGATGTTGTCTTTATTGTATATACATGAATGTGTATATGCATGAATGTATGAATGCATGAATGATGATGCAACTTGTATGACTGCCATGTCTAATTAACTTGTGACTGTATGAAGGATTGACTGGTATGACTGTATGGAGGATTGACTTGTAAGATTGTATGAAAGACTGACTTGATGAGACAAGATTGGACGGATAAGATGGAAAGTGACCCGACGTCGCATCACAAACACTCGGTAATCTTCAATGGGGATGATGCCACTGGGGCATATCAAAACATTGACGGGGTAAAGCCCGACATATGCAACAACTGATGGGGAGCAAGCACTTCATGGGGAGAACGTATCAATCCAAAAACCATGGTGGAAGAACTGGTACATCTGTGGTCATGCTTATTTTGTTTTAGTTTTTTTTTTGAATCCCTAATTTTTGCCTGGACCGCCCTTTCGGGTTTTCAGTCCACCGGGAAAATATTCTTTTGTATGCCCCTAATTTTTGCCTGGACCGCCCTTTCGGGTTTTCGATCCACCGGGACGCTCATTTTTGCCTAAGCCGCCCTTTCGGGTTTTCGACTTACCGAACTCTTTTCTTTTCTCTTTTTTTTTTATATCTTTTTTCATATATTTCTTTTTGTATTCTTTTTTTTTTTAAAAGCAATTGACCATGTTCAACTTGCAAAGTTTATCCGTTCTCAGGATAGCTGTTGACGCACCCTTCACTTATTCACGAGTTCAAGGAAAATGTGTTTTGTTGTTTGTGCTTTTCAAAAAGACATGAAAATATTTATGATTTTGAAAAATATTTTGTTTCAAATGCTACCATCAAAAATAGAAAAGGTTTTATAAACTGAATAAATGAGAATTCCAAATGAAAGGCAACAGGCTCAAATTTATTTGAAAGAGTGGTGACCTGCCAATGGCATGGCTCCACAGATCTTACAAAGTTTGGAAAATGGTAAATATAAATTGAAGGTACATTGAACACAATAACCACTGTTCCCCCTGACAACTTTGAATTCCACTGTTTGGATGCTTCAGAGTCTCCTTGACATTTAAAGTGCCCCAAGTGAGTCATGGCTAAACCGATGCAGTTACTTTGTCATTCGATCCTTAACTTTTGCATAGATCGCCCTTTCGGGTTTTCGACCTATCAGGATGATTATTTTCTGTTTTATGTCTCTAATTTTTGCCTGGATCGCCCTTTCGGGTTTTCGATCCACCGAGACGCTCATTTTTGCCTAAGCCGCCCTTTCGGGTTTTCGACTTACCGAGCTGTTCTTTTATTTTTTTAGACAAAGTATTTCTTGACTGCATCAGCATTCACAGGATGGGGAAGCTCGTCACCATCCATAGTCGTAAGAATCAGTGCGCCACCGGAGAAAGCTCTTCTGACGACGTATGGACCTTCATAGTTAGGCGTCCACTCGCCCCTGGAATCAGGTTGGAAAGATAAAACCCTCTTGAGCACAAGATCTCCTTCTTGAAACACACGGGGACGAACCTTCTTGTCAAAAGCTTGCTTCATCCTCTTTTGATATAACTGCTCATGGCACAATGCCTTCATGCATTTCTTTTCAGGCAAGTTCAACTGATCATATCTGTTTTGACACCATTCAGCCTCTGACAAGTTGGCTTCCATTAGAACTCTCATACCGTATACCAAAGAGAAAAGGGGTTGCCCCTGTTGAGGTACGCACTCAAGTACGATATCCGTGTAAAAGCATTCTGTAGCATCTCATGCACGTCCTTGTAGGTGGTTACCATCTTCTGCACCATCTTTTTGATGTATTTTTTTCTTTGTTTTTTTTTGCTTTTGTTTCTTTTTTTTTTGTATTTCTGTTTTTTTTTTGCAGCTTCAATGGCACCATTCATCTGGAATTTTATCAGGAATACCGTGGTGCCCAAGTTAATCACCTTCAGTGCTTCTTCATGAGGCTGAATGATGTTCTTTTCATATTCTAGGAACAAAGAGATCTTTTCGAGAATCCCTTCATCCTCCTCCTCTTCAGCTTCGTAAACAGGGAACTCAAAGTCGGGAGAGAGCATAGGGTTACAGTGTTCAACGGGTTTATTGGTGTTTAAGCTTTTTATATGATTGATGATTGATTTGAGAAAATGAGTTGATGCAGACATTTGAAAATGATTTAAAGGAAAACAAATAAAAGAAAGATAATTAACTTTTTGGTTTTTTGTGTTACCATTTTCCAGAGAAAAAAATAGAATATAAAAAGACAAAGTCGAGGACAAAACGACTTTTTATTTGATGATGGGAATGCATGAAACAAAAAGCCCTAAAAGTTCACTTTCGTCTCGGGCGGAACGAAAGGAATTTTTTTTTTGAAAAGGCAAGACAACAAAACACATTACTTGGACCCATGAATGGCTGAGGGAATGTCAACAGCGACTCAATTGCGGCAAACCCTCCTTGTGTTTGCACAACCACATCTCTCTTCTGTTTGCACGAGTGTTGTAGGTGCGAGTCGGTTTGTAATGAATACGCCGGGCCACTTTCTTTGACTGCGGCAGATTGACCTTTTATTGGTGAACAAAGTGTGAGACTCGATTTGGAAACTATGAATGCAGTATGATGCATGATTATGCTTATGCAAAAAAGAAAGTTTTGATATCGAAGGACTTGTCGAAATAATTGTAAACATCATAGTTTGAACGTTTCATTTAAAATATTACAAACAATCCCCTTTTTAGGAACAAAGCCAAGGGATATGCTCAGAAGTTCATCAGTAGAAATCTTGAAAAAGTCCCGATATTTCAAACTTGAGGATGCCAAGTGATCTCCCATAACGAGCTTGAAAACATTCTCCGGACTAGTCATCAAAGATCATAGCTTCCTTAAGTTTGTCAAATCCGAGCTTTTGAAATTGTGTTTCTAAGTGTTTCTTTTTGTGAAGTTCATTCCTATGATGTTTACAACAAAACTTGTCTAAGTCTTTCGATACTTGATGAAAAAATGTTTATGAATGAATGCATGTATGCATGATAATGCTAAAGAAGCGGAGAAAACATGGTGAGGTTATGTCGCGGTGATTTTCGGAGATCAAGCTATTGATTAGCGTTGACTCACTTTTTATTTCACGACTGAACTTTTAATTTTTTTAAATGAAAAGTGGAAAAAAGTTCTAAATTACCACAATTTTAAAGATTAAGGGTTCGGGGGTTAGTTACGTTTAGGGAAGGTGTTAGCACCCTAAACGTTTGTAGTACTCTACGAGAACCTCTTGATTTTATTTATTTATTTTGACTATAACTTGCTTATTATTATTATTTTTTTTAAAAGGAAAAAAAGGAATTAGAATAGTGAGAAGAAAATGTTTTTTATTTTTTTTTATGATTTGGAAGGACAGAGTCCTCTGCCTACGTACCCGTGAGGGATCAAAACCTCGTAGTTCGGGGTAAAAAATGACGTTTGATTTGTTTGATGTTTTTTATTAGTTTTAAAAAAGTTTTAAAGATAAAATAAAAAGCCAAGAGGCTAAATAAGATTGATTTGTGTTTTTTAATTTTGAAAAGGATTAAAGTGTAATTAAAGTGGATTAATGATTTTTTAAAGAAAATAAAAGAGAAAAAACAGACACTTGATTGAAAATCAAGGTTTATTAAGAAAAGATTTTTTGATTTTTGATTATTTGAATGTTTTTGTTTTTTTTTATAATGGACTAAAACTAAAAAAAATATAAACGCGAGGAATTTCCGTGGTGACGTTGGATCACCACGAAATCCTTTTGAAAATTAAACTAACCTAATATTTTTTTGTATTTTTTCCTTGTAAAGCAAAATAAAATAAAAGACATAAAGCAAAATAAATAGAGTGCGGGTGTCGGTGCATATTCTCATTTATATTTACATGGGTCCTAAGTACATTCTAATAAAATAAAAAAGAAATGACAAAACAATAAATAAAAGGGAATTGCAAATGCATGACAATAAATATGCTAGAATAAAACTAAAATGAAAATGCATGAAATAAAAGGAAAATAAATAAATATAAAAATGCATGATGTGCTAAAAAAAAAAATAAAAGTAATAAAATGCATGTCAAATAAATAAAGACTAAAACTAAATGCAAAAAAAAAGAAATGAAAATCAAAGAAGAAAAGAAATAAAAGGAAAAAAAAAAGGGTGCAGGGAGCATGATGAGAGGTGCAGAGAGCAAGGAGGGAGAAAAAATGCAGAGGGACCAGATTGGGCCGCAGATGGGCTGCATGGTTTGGAGGCATATATATTGTTTTTTCAGAAAAAAAAAAAAACCATTTCTTCTTTCCCACTCTCTCTCTCTCCTTCTCTCACTAGAAATAAAGCTCTGACCTCTCTCTAAAGTGGTGACGGCCGGAAATGGGTTTCCGGCGCGGCGGCCGCCGGCCTAGACGGCGGCGCCACCGCGCCGGAGGTAAAAAAAACCTCTTTTTTTTTTTAAAAAAAATATTTTTTTAGCTCCTCTCCCTCTTCTCTCTTCAAAAACCAACTTAAGATTTTTCACAAAAAATTATAAAAAAGCTAGATCTAAGTTTTTTTTAAAGACTTCGAAAACCACCTTTTTCCTTGTTCTTGGTTCGGATTAGAGAGTTTTTGGGTTTGTTGGTGTAATATCCCGCTTAGAGGTAATTATTGGTATTAGAAGCTTGTTTTGCAAGCAAGGCATTATGGTAATTAATAGCAATGGCATATTTGTAATATTGTGGAAATGGAAGATTATTTAAGAAGGAAACAAGATATTTTTACTATCTTTTCTTCATTTCATTCTTTCTCCCAAAAATCAACATTTCCTCTCCCTCCTTCCCCAATCTCACGCCCTCACCCCTCTTCCCTTCTCTCATCAAAGCTTCAACCAAACTCTTGTGAAGGTTGCTAGCAAGGTGGTTTGTGAAAAGGTAGAACAATAAAGAAGAAACAAGGAAGGAAAAGGAAAGGAATTGGAAGCTAGGGTTGAGGAAGGTTTGGTAAGCAAGCAATCAAGCATTGATAAGATTCAGGTGAGCTCCCTAGGGTTTTAGAACCCACTTGAGTAAGTTTAAGAGTTAATTATAATTTGAACAATTTTAGAAAATGCCCTAAATCATGTTATATGCTAATTCCATGTTCCAGCCATGTTTAAATGATTTATAAGCTTAAGAAAATCCTTTTTATACCTTTGGGGAAGCTTGGGTGTGTTGGGATGGCTTGGAATGATGAAAAATACCATTTTTGACATTTCTGGACCTGTCATGGTCGCTACAGCGAGCTGGAGCTCGCTACAGCGACCAGACAGCATTAAGTTCTGCCTACGGTCGCTACAAGCGACCAGCCGTCGCTACAAGCGAGCAGCTTGTTTTTCAGACTTTTACCTACAGTCGCTGTAGCGACAGGCCGTGGCTATAGCGACAGCATCAGGACAGCACTTGACAGCTTTGCTGTTTTGGGTGTTCTGGAGCGCGTAGGCATGGTTTTTCACTTCCGTTTTCTCCATAAACATTTTAGAAACATTAACTACCATTCTAACTCATCCAAGAAGCTCCCTAAAGGATAAAATAACAAGGAACAAGGATTATGCAATAACATCTAAATGTTGAGAATTGTTTAAGATTGAGAGATTAAGTTTAAACAGTTATAGGAATGTTTCCAATACCAAGCAATGGCTTATGAGAACGATAAGCCTATGATTATAGGTTCATATGTTATGTATTGGAAGATTAGTTCCCTCAAGAAATGCATTTAATACGCAAAGCTTATGGTAGATTATTAGACGTACTTTCAAGTACAATAGTCAAGAATTAATGAGGAATAAGAATGATCCAATGATCAAAGTTAAGAACCTCTTTATAGGTAAAGCTTTAAGAATGAATTATCCAAGAATGCATTAAATATGCATAAGTTAAAGTTATAAGATATATACATATATATATATGCAAAGAATAAGAACAAAGTAATTATAAGATGGGCTTGATGTGTCTCTCGTATGCTCGCTAGTTAGGATACGAGGGGTTCCTGTGAAGTTACCGCCTTAAATGGCAGCCGGAACGGTGAAGTTACCGCTCGTGAGGGCAGCTACACATCCAAGTCTATAAAGTTAATGTGTCTCCTGTCTGCTCGTTAGTTAGTATACAGGGGGTCCCCGCGAAGTTACCGCCTTAAATAGCAGCTGGGACGGTGAAGTTACCGCTCGCGAGAGCAGCCACACAAAGAAAGAGGAGTCCGGTGTTAGCCTGATATGATAGGAATTTTCACCGGTAAGAAGGGAGATGTACTTCGGGGTTACTCCACCCGGATGCACTCCGTAAAATGAACTCAGATAATATTGTTTGTTCAACGCTGACTTACTAACTTAATGATTAAGAATGATATAAATATATACATATATATTGATGATTATGAATTATGATGAGAATACGACAAGTAGTCAGCAGAGAAAGAAAGTGATCATAGGATGTCCCCCGATCACTATGTATAAGTTAAAGTTTAAAGTTAGAATATGAAAGATATGATAAAGACAAGTAGCGATCCTAAGCTTCCCCCTTGATCGCGAAATATTTAGAGAAAGACTTGGCGATCATAGGTATCCCCGAGATTGCCGAGAGTAGGCACGGCGACCCTAGGTTTTCCCCGTGGTTGCCAACAGTAGGTTGGGCTGGAGCTCACTGAGACATTATGTCTCACCCCAATCCTTCTGGTGCAGGTTTCCAGGTTATCAAGAGATGTTCATGAGGATATTCTCCAAGAAGACGCTGGATGGAGTGCAGTTGCTCGAAGAGGACAAGCTCAGGAGGTTTTCAGATTGTGTATATATGTATTTGAGAGTGTAATTGTAAAAGATATTTGGATATTTGCATAAACGAGCTAATTGTACTCATTCAGTAGCTTTGTATTGTATTTATTATTATTGAAAATTTTAATGTACCCAGTATCAGATTAATACACATGCTAAATATTCTAGATAATTTAGTATGGGTGTTACAGTTGGGTTGTGGTTGTGCGGTTTTGGGGTGGAGGCACGCGTGTTGGTTGTGTGAGTGTGATTGCCGTGTGTTGGTATGAGGGTAGGGGGCGCGGCCGTACAGTTGTGGTGGAGGAGGAGTGGAGGTGTGGTTGTGCGGATTTGGGATGGTGTATGGCTGGTGGTTGTTAGTTTTTGCGGTTGTGTCACTTTTAATCTCTGCTGGAATTTGTGGTGAAAACCGTGAGTGGTTTTTTTAGGATGTTGGTTGAGTGGGTGAGGGAGGCTTTTAGGCTTTTGATGTTGTTTGTACCGTACTGGTAGTGATGGTGATGCGTAGGTAGGTTGTGTAGTGGAGGTTGTGTGGCCGTGGATGGGTGAAGAGAGGTGGGGGAGGCGCGGTGAGCTTTTGGTTTGGAAGGAGGAGATGTTTTGTATTTTTTTCGTTTTTTGCCAATGAGTTTTTTTGCTGCTGGATTATTGTGTGTTTTTGTGGTTCTCATCCTCATTCTGATTCTGTATATCCCTCTTTTATTATGGCCCCTTCTTTAACCAAATAATGCCATTAAATGGCAATGAAACACTTTGATGGTAATAAACAAGATTAGTCAAATAAATCCCAAATGAGGCAACCATTAAAAGGGCATTAGTACTCATCAAAAACAAAAATCAGTCAACTCTTTTTGAAAACAAAATAATAAAAATAATAATAAATCCGAAAATAAAAAAAAGATAATAAAAAAGGAAAATAATAGAGCTAATGATAAAAGGAAATAATAAATAAAAATAACAAATAATAGAAATAAAAATAAATAAAAAAACAAAAAGACGGACCCGGACGAAATTAAAAAAAATGAGGTATTTTAAAATACCTCTCTGTCGAAATTTCGTCTGAGACGACGAAAAATTCCGAACTGAAAAGATGAGTAAAAAATCAATTTTAGGTCAAAAATTGGGGTATGACAGATGCCCCTATTTAAGTCTCTTCGTCCGGAGATCTGAAGAGGAAATCTTGGATTCGACGGGTCGAAGGGACTTAAATACAGAGTACGCCAATTTTGGACCTAAAAGGAAAAAATGTGAGATGCTCGTGATGCAAATGCAAATGCAAGACGGCGAAGCTGACCCGACTGGGGGTAAAACAAATCCAAAAGATACCCGAGTTTGTTAAAGCAAGGGATCCGACTCCACTGGGGGATAACATAGTTTCACTGGGGAAGGAATTGTCTACTATCAACAAAGATGACAGCTTAAAGAAGACAGATGATATGTATTACCTACTATCGTATATTGATAGCTTAAAAGAGGTAATATAAAAGGAGACACCGTCTACTATCGTTGTATGGATAGCTTAAAACAGACAGATGACATGTATTACCTACTATCGTGTATTGATAGCTTAAAAGAGGTAATATAAAAGGAGACACCGTCTACTATCGTTGTATGGATAGCTTAAAACAGACAGATGACATGTATTACCTACTATCGTGTATTGATAGCTTAAAAGAGGTAATATAAAAGGAGACACCGTCTACTATCGTTGTATGGATAGCTTAAAACAGACAGATGACATGTATTACCTACTATCGTGTGTTGATAGCTTAAAGGAGGTAATATAAAAGGAGACACCGTCTACTATCGTTGTATGGATAGCTTAAAACAGACAGATGACATATTTTACCTACTACCATTGTGAGGGTAGCTTAAAGAAGGTAAGAGATAAATGTCAGCTGCTCGGGACGTAGCCGAACTTGCCGCTGACGACAGGATAAAAGGTATGCACAAGCTGTTCACTAAAGAACTGTCACTTGGCGAAAAGAGGGTGACATCTTTGGACCAGACACACTGGGGATGACACTTGGGGATAAAGAGAGTTAAAAAAAGTTCATGACTAATCGGTATGAAAAACAAGACTCAAGGTGGTTAATGCAACCATGTATGAATGACGTTATGTGCATGTTGTGTATGCAAGAATGTGTATATGCATGAATGTATGAATGCAGGAATGATGATGTGACTTGTATGACTGGCATGACTGATTAACTTGTGACTGCATGAAGGATTGACTGGTAAGATTGTACGGAAGACTGACTTGTATGATTGTATGAAAGACTGACTTGTATGATACAAGATTGGACGGATAAGATGAAAAGTGACCCGACGTCGCATCACAAACACTCGGCAATCTTCAATGGGGATGATGCCACTGGGGACACATCAAAACAATGATGGGGTAAAGCCCGACATATGCAGTAACTGGTGGGGAGTAAACACTTCCTGGGGGAATCGTGCTAATCCAAAAACCTGGCAGAAGGACCTGGTGCTTCTGTGGTCATGCTTTTCTTTTGTTTTTTTCCTTTTTGAAACCCTAACTTTTGCCTGGACCGCCCTTTCGGGTTTTCAGTCCACCGGGAATATATTCTTTTTGTATGCCCCTAATTTTTGCCTGGACCGCCCTTTCGGGTTTTCAGTCCACCGGGACGCTCATTTTTGCCTAAGCCGCCCTTTCGGGTTTTCGACTTACCGAGCTCTTTTCTTTTTTCTTCTTTCTTTTTTTTTAGCAATTGACCATGTTTAACCTGCAGAGTTTGTCCGTTCTCAGGATAACTGTTGACGCACACCTCACTTATTCATGAGTTCAGAGAGAATGTGTTTGTTGTTTATGCTTTCCAAGAAATATATAAAATGATTTATGATTTTTTTGAAAAAAGTTTTACTTCAAAAACTACCATCAAAAATAGAAGAAATTTTATAAACCGAATAAATGGGAATTCCAAATAAAAGGCACAGACTCAAATTCATTTAACAGAGTGGTGGCCCGCCAATGGCGTGGCTCCACGGATTTCACAAAGTTTGGAAAATGGTAAATATATGGGGAAGGTACATTGAACACAATAACCGCTATTCTCCCTAACAATCTTGAATTCCACCATTTAGATGCTTCCGATTCAGAGTTTTTCTGACCGCTAATGTGCCCCAAGTGAGTCATGGCCAACCTGATGCAGTTACTTTGTCTTTTGATCCTTAACTTTTGCATAGACCGCCCTTTCGGGTTTTCGATCTATCAGGATGATTATCTTCTGTTTCATGTCTCTAATTTTTGCCTGGACCGCCCTTTCGGGTTTTCAGTCCACCGAGACGCTCATTTTTGCCTAAGCCGCCCTTACCGGTTTTCGACTTACCGAGCTGTTCTTTTATTTTTTAGACAAAGTATTTCTTGATTGCATCGGCGTTCACAGGACGGGGAAGCTCATCACCATCCATAGTTGTAAGAGTCATTGCACCACCGGAGAACGCTCTTTTGACGACATATGGGCCTTCATAATTAGGCGTCCATTTGCCCCCGGAGTCTGGTTGAAATGATAAAATCTTTTTGAGCACAAGACCTCCTTCTTGGAACACACGGGAACTGCCCGTGACACAAAGCATTCATGTGTTTCTCTTCAATCAAGTTTGAACTGATCATATTTGTCTTGACATCAATTCAGCCTCTGATAACTTGGGTTCCATTAAAACTCTCATTGATGGAATCTCAATCTCCACAGGGAGTACTGCTTCTATGCCATACACGAAAGAAGAGGGGGTTGCCCCTGTTGAGGTACACACTGAAGTACGATATCCATGTAAAGCATACGATAACATCCCATGCAAGTCCTTGTAAGTGGTTACCATCTTCTGCACCGTCTTTTTCATGTATTTTCTTTCTTTGTTTTTTTTGCTTTTGTTTGCTTTTGTTTTTTTTTTTTTTTGCAACCTCGATGGCACCACTCATCTGGGATTTGAACAAGAATATTGTAATGGCAGTTCTTCGGAACCTAAGTTAATCATTTCGAGTGCTTCTTCATGAGGCTGAATGATGTTCTTTTATATTCTAGTAACAGAGAGATCTTTTCGGGAATCTGTTCATCCTCCTCCTCTTCAGCTTCGTGAACAGGGAAATCAAAGTTGGGAGAGACAATAGGGTTACAGTGTTCAACGGGTTTATTTATGTTTAGTCTACATATGATTGATGATTGATTTTAGAAAATGAGTGAAAAACGCAGACCTTTTGAAATTGATAACATAAAATATTTTTTGGTTTTTTGTGTTTACCATTTTTCCAAAAAAAACAAAGAATAAAAAGACAGAGTCGAGGACAAAACGACTTGTTTATTTTATGATGGAAATACACGAAGCAAAAAGCCCTACAAAAATTCACTTTCGTATCGGGCGGAACGAAAGGATTTATATATATTTTTTAAAACGAAAGGCAAAAACAACAAAATGCTATTTGGAACAATGAATAGCTGAAGGGACGTCAACAGCGACCCAATTGCGGCAAACTCTGCCATGTGTCACAAAACTAGCTGCCACCTCCTCCAAGTTATCTTCAACTGGGTAAGCCTTTGAACAACCTTGTACCATATCAATAGATGCAGTCCCATGATCCGGTAGTGGATTAGCTTGCACATTGGGGTTCAAATCTTTGAAGGACAGGATACCAGCCTGGATCAACTTTTGGACTTCAGCTTTCAAGGGGTAACAATGCTCAATGTCGTGACCGGGTGCCCCTTGATGGAAAGCACAAGAGAGATTAGGTCTATACCCACGTGGCAACCTTTCAGGTACCCGAGGGGGCGCCTTAGTCTGAACTAACTTTTTATCAAGCAAAGCGGGAAGCAACTCTGCATACGTTATGGGAATTGGATCAAACTGCGATATCAAACGGACCCGATTCTGTTGGGTGAACTGTTGGGGAGCCTGTTGTCGAGGCTGTTGTTGATACTGTTGCTGAGGCTGCCCATGAGCCACCATACTTACCCGTTGCTCTCTCTTCCCTGAGAAGCCATTCCCAAACTTCTTTGTACTGCTGGCAGCAAAGGCACTTTCCATAACTAAACGTCCCTCTCGGACCCCTTCCTCCGGACGCATTCCCATATTAACCATTTCAGTGAAATCACTAGGCGCACTTGCAATCATTCGCTCGTAATAGAATGAACCAAGAGTATTTAGGAAAATCTTGGTCATTTCCTTCTCCTCTAAAGGCGGGTTAATCTGAGCAGCAAACTCCCTCCATCTTTGGGCATACTCTTTAAAAGTTTCCTTATCCTTTTGAGCCATGGCCCGGAGTTGGTCTCTGTCTGGGGCCATGTCCAGATTGTACTTGTATTGGCGGATGAAGGCTTCTCCCAAGTCATTGAAAGTTCGGATCCTAGTGCTGTCCAAACTCATGTACCATTTTAAGGCGGCGCCAGTCAGACTGTCCTGGAAGTAATGGATGAGTAGTTGATGATTATCCGTCTGGGTAGACATCTTCCTAGCATACATCACCAGGTGGCTTTGAGGACAGGTGTTCCCTTTGTACTTCTCAAATTCAGGGACCTTAAACTTGGGCGGGATCTTGACATTCGGCACTAAACAAAGGTCGTGAGCATTTTTCCCAAACAGATCCTTCCCCCGGAGGGCCTTGATTTCCCGTTGCATCTCGTCAAACTTTTCTTGGAAGTCATCCATCCGATCTTGAGCCCCTACACCTTCTGTGTGAAAGATAGGTTCATTGTCGTACTGGGTGGTATGAATCACTGGAGCTGAAAAAGCCACAGTAGCCGGAGGAAAAGTAACACCGTGTTGAGGAGCAGAAGTTGCAGCAGGAATAGGGATGAATCCTTCACCGGAGCTAAAAGGCATGCCCCAGGGATATCCGTCGGGCATAGTGTATTGTGGAGCACTGGTGTGCGCTGTCGGAGCCGGAGTAGTAGTAGTTATCAACTGAGCTAGATGGCTAGGGGAAGGAGACGGTGGATGAACTTGTGCGGCTGCCAACAGCTTTACCAACTCTGTCAATTCTTCGATCTTGGTCCGCATGGATGTCATTTCCTCCCGGAGTACCTGATTCTCTTGTTCCAAATGTTCCATTCTTTTTCTCTGATATGCCCTAGTGTTGTATGTGTAAGTCGGTTTCTGCTGAGGACGTCGAGCCACTTTCTTGGACTAGGCAGATGGACCTTTGGAAAAACAAGACGTGAGACTCGGCTTGAGAAACTATGAATGCGATATGATGCATGATTATGCGTATGCAAAAAGAAGAGGGATTTGTTATCGAAGGATTTTGTTGAAGTAATTGTAAACATCATGATTTGAACATTTCATTTGAGCATCAAGGCCTTACAAAATAGTTCTTTTTTAGAAACCAAGCCAAGGGACCAATTCAAAAGTCCTTTAGTGGAAGCTAGATTTTTTAAAAGAAATCTAAAGACTCCTAGCTTCCTTAAATTCAACAAATCAGGGCTCTTGAAGGTGTACTTCCTAGTGCTCCTCTATGATGTTTAAAAAACTTGTTTAAGTCCTTCGGTAATTGGATGAAAAAAATGAGTTTATGCATGGATGCATGTATGCATGGTTATGCTAAAGAAACAGAGAAAACATGGTGAGGTTAAGTCCATAAGGTTGGGGTCAAAGGTAAACACGCCATTTGGTAAGGACTATGGTTTCATTTGTACCTGTATCACGGGTTCTACCAAGTTCCCAAAGTCCTCAACCCCTTCCAAATATCGTCGGGTTACGAGATTGACTCCCGATCCAATAATATTTGTAAGAAAGTCTCGTTTGAGTGTAGTATCGCGTATCAACTAATTCAAGATTACTCTTGGTTAGCCACCGCACTACGTCCTAAAAGGCCAAGATGGGTTAAAGGTAACTAAAGGTCCTCAACTTCATAGGTCACTTGAAAATATCAATGCCGGACACGACTTACTCATGCCAACATAATAATACTTCCAAGATTCCTCCATTGAGCGGGGTTATCACATGTGCCACATCCGAAATTTACCCTCGGAAAGACACTTTGATTATACCACCATCCTATCTTATGTTTCCCTCAAGCCCGGGTGTAGGACTTATCTCACCACTCACGTAAAAAGAAAAAAACACATAGGCACATATTTACAACCTTATTTTTTGTTTTAAGCAAGTTATAGCACAGAATAATTAAATAAATTCAAGTTAGGCTCAACCCTCTTAGGGAAATCCCCAGTGAAGTCGCCATTTCTGTCGCGGTGATTTTCGGAGATCAAGCTATTGATTAGCGTTGACTCACTTTTTATTTCACGACTGAACTTTTAATTTTTTTAAATGAAAAGTGGAAAAAAGTTCTAAATTACCACAATTTTAAAGATTAAGGGTTCGGGGGTTAGTTACGTTTAGGGAAGGTGTTAGCACCCTAAACGTTTGTAGTACTCTACGAGAACCTCTTGATTTTATTTATTTATTTTGACTATAACTTGCTTATTATTATTATTTTTTTTAAAAGGAAAAAAAGGAATTAGAATAGTGAGAAGAAAATGTTTTTTATTTTTTTTTATGATTTGGAAGGACAGAGTCCTCTGCCTACGTACCCGTGAGGGATCAAAACCTCGTAGTTCGGGGTAAAAAATGACGTTTGATTTGTTTGATGTTTTTTATTAGTTTTAAAAAAAAGGTTTTAAAGATAAAATAAAAAGCCAAGCGGCTAAATAAGATTGATTCGTGTTTTTTAATTTTGAAAAGGATTAAAGTGTAATTAAAGTGGATTAATGATTTTTAAAGAAAATAAAAGAGAAAAAACGGACACTTGATTGAAAATCAAGGTTTATTAAGAAAAGATTTTTTGATTTTTGATTATTTGAATGTTTTTGTTTTTTTTTATAATGGACTAAAACTAAAAAAAATATAAACGCGAGGAATTTCCGTGGTGACGTTGGATCACCACGAAATCCTTTTGAAAATTAAACTAACCTAATATTTTTTTGTATTTTTTCCTTGTAAAGCAAAATAAAATAAAAGACATAAAGCAAAATAAATAGAGTGCGGGTGTCGGTGCATATTCTCATTTATATTTACATGGGTCCTAAGTACATTCTAATAAAATAAAAAAGAAATGACAAAACAATAAATAAAAGGGAATTGCAAATGCATGACAATAAATATGCTAGAATAAAACTAAAATGAAAATGCATGAAATAAAAGGAAAATAAATAAATATAAAAATGCATGATGTGCTAAAAAAAAAATAAAAGTAATAAAATGCATGTCAAATAAATAAAGACTAAAACTAAATGCAAAAAAAAAAGAAATGAAAATCAAAGAAGAAAAGAAATAAAAGGAAAAAAAAAAGGGTGCAGGGAGCATGATGAGAGGTGCAGAGAGCAAGGAGGGAGAAAAAATGCAGAGGGACCAGATTGGGCCGCAGATGGGCTGCCTGGTTTGGAGGCATATATATTGTTTTTTCAGAAAAAAAAAAACCATTTCTTCTTTCCCACTCTCTCTCTCCTTCTCTCACTAGAAATAAAGCTCTGACCTCTCTCTAAAGTGGTGACGGCCGGAAATGGGTTTCCGGCGCGGCGGCCGCCGGCCTAGACGGCGGCGCCACCGCGCCGGAGGTAAAAAAAACCTCTTTTTTTTTTTAAAAAAAATATTTTTTTAGCTCCTCTCCCTCTTCTCTCTTCAAAAACCAACTTAAGATTCTTCACAAAAAATTATAAAAAAGCTAGATCTAAGTTTTTTTTAAAGACTTCGAAAACCACCTTTTTCCTTGTTCTTGGTTCGGATTAGAGAGTTTTTGGGTTTGTTGGGTTGTGGTTGTGCGGTTTTGGGGTGGAGGCACGCGTGTTGGTTGTGTGAGTGTGATTGCCGTGTGTTGGTATGAGGGTAGGGGGCGCGGCCGTACAGTTGTGGTGGAGGAGGAGTGGAGGTGTGGTTGTGCGGATTTGGGATGGTGTATGGCTGGTGGTTGTTAGTTTTTGCGGTTGTGTCACTTTTAATCTCTGCTGGAATTTGTGGTGAAAACCGTGAGTGGTTTTTTTAGGATGTTGGTTGAGTGGGTGAGGGAGGCTTTTAGGCTTTTGATGTTGTTTGTACCGTACTGGTAGTGATGGTGATGCGTAGGTAGGTTGTGTAGTGGAGGTTGTGTGGCCGTGGATGGGTGAAGAGAGGTGGGGGAGGCGCGGTGAGCTTTTGGTTTGGAAGGAGGAGATGTTTTGTATTTTTTTCGTTTTTTGCCAATGAGTTTTTTTGCTGCTGGATTATTGTGTGTTTTTGTGGTTCTCATCCTCATTCTGATTCTGTATATCCCTCTTTTATTATGGCCCCTT
This sequence comes from Medicago ruthenica, assembly GCA_018208015.1. NCBI lineage: Eukaryota > Viridiplantae > Streptophyta > Magnoliopsida > Fabales > Fabaceae > Medicago > Medicago ruthenica. The sequence continues at coordinate 6,458,279 of CM031375.1, read as the reverse complement.
CTTTAACCAAATAATGCCATTAAATGGCAATGAAACACTTTGATGGTAATAAACAAGATTAGTCAAATAAATCTCAAATGAGGCAACCATTAAAAGGGCATTAGTACTCATCAAAAACAAAAATCAGTCAACTCTTTTTGAAAACAAAATAATAAAAATAATAATAAATCCGAAAATAAAAAAAAGATAATAAAAAAGGAAAATAATAGAGCTAATGATAAAAGGAAATAATAAATAAAAATAACAAATAATAGAAATAAAAATAAATAAAAAAACAAAAAGACGGACCCGGACGAAATTAAAAAAAATGAGGTATTTTAAAATACCTCTCTGTCGAAATTTCGTCTGAGACGACGAAAAATTCCGAACTGAAAAGATGAGTAAAAAATCAATTTTAGGTCAAAAATTGGGGTATGACAGGTTAAGTCCATAGTGTTGGAGCCAAGGGTAAACACGCCATATGGTAAGGACTATGGTTTCATATGTACCTGTATCACGGGTTCTATCAAGTTCCCAAAGTCCTCAACCCCTTCCAAATATCGTCGGGTTACGAGATTGACTCCCGGTCCAATAGTATTTGTAAGAAAGTCTCGTTTGAGTGTAGTATCGCGTATCAACTAATTCAAGATTACTCTTGGTTAGCCACCGCACTACGTCCTAAAGGCCAAGATGGGTTAAAGGTAACTAAAGGTCCTCAACTTCATGGGTCACTTGAAAATAACGATGCCGAACACGACTTACTCATGCCAACATAGTAATACTTCCAAGATTCCACCATTGAGTGGGGTTATCACATGTGCCACATCCGAAATTTACTCTCGGAAAGACACTTTGATTATACCACCGTCCTATCTTATGTTTCCCTCAAGTCCGGGTGTAGAACTTATCTCACCACTCACGTAAAAAGATAAACACTTAAGTATGTATTTACAATTACAAATAATAATAAAGCATAAAGATAAAGAAAAGCAAGATAGGTTTAACCCACTTAGGATTTTGGTCCCCAGTGAAGTCGCCATTTTTCTGTCGCGGTGATTTTTGGATATCAAACTATTAATTAGCGTTGACTCGCAATTTTTAGATTCACCACCGATCTTTTATTTTTCCGAGGAAAAGGGAGAAAGTTCGAAAGAACCCTATTTTTAGAGATCAAAGGTCCGGGGGTTGGTTACGCAAAGGGAAGGTATTAACACCCTAAACGTCTAGAGTACTCTATAGGAACCTCTTGTTTTTATTTATCTTTATGCTAAATTAATTATTTGTTTGTAAAATAAATGCCTAAGTGTGAAAAGACTAAAGTGATGAAAGTAAAAGAAAGGAAAATGTTTTTGTTATTTTATTGATTTGGAAAGACAAAGTCTTTTGCCTACGTACCCGAGCGGGATCAAAATCACGTAGTTCGGGGTAAAAAACCGAGTGATTAGTTTTTGATTGATTTTAAAGTTTTGAAGAAGGTTTTGAGAAAGATAAGAGGCCGAAAAGGCATAGAAGAAATAAAATGAAGTGTGTTTGATTGATTTTAAATTGGAGAAAAAGTTTGATTGATTAAAATTTGATTAAGAAAGAAATGACAAAGATTAATTTTTTTTTGAAATTTTGATTATAAGATGTTTTTGGATTTTGACTTTTTTGACCTTTTTTTGTGAAAATTTTGATTAAGTCCTAAGGTTCAGAGACTAAGTTATGCTGAGATAGTCCAAACGCATCGGATTCCTCAAAATGACGTTGGATCAAATGAGGGTCCTTTTCCTCGGATACAGACATTATTACAATATCGTCCTCGACATAAAGCATAAAAATAAATGTGAGTGTCGGTGCATATTCTCATTTATATTTTTATTTACATTGGACCTAGATACATTCTAATTGGCAATAAAATAAATGACAAAAATAATAAAAAGTAAAAATAAAAATTGCAAATGCATTAAAATAAATATGCTAGTAGAAATAAAAAAATGCATGAAATGCAAAACAATAAATAAATATGGTGCATAAAATAAATAAAGAAAAATAAAAAATGCAAGGCATAAAATAAATATGATGCTGAAAATAAAATAAAAAGAAAATAAAAAATGCAAGACATAAAATAAACATGGTGCTAAAAGAAAATAAAAATGCAAGACATAAAATAAATATGATGCATAAAATAAAAAAAATAAAATAAAATGCAAGACATAAAATAAATATGGTACTGGAAAATAAAATGCAAGGCATAAAATAAATATGGAGCTGGGAAATAAATAAAGAAAATAAAATGCAAGACATAAAATTAAATATGAGGCATAAAATAAAAATGCAAGACATAAAATAAATATGGTGCATAAAATAAAATAAAAATGAATGGGGTACTGGAAATTAAAGACAATAAATAAAGTGCATGAAAAAAATAAAAATAAAAATAAAAAAATAAAAGTGCAAGAAAAAGAAATAAAAATAAAAAGGAATAGAGAAGAAGAAGGGGGGTGCAGAATTAAAAGGGGAGGTGCAGAAAGCAACTGAGTAGAGAAAAAATAAGAGAAGAAAATGGGCTTAGAAAAAAGACATTGGGCTTAACAGATCAAATTAGGATCGTCTGATTGAACAGAGCGTCCAGATTTGATCATGAGAAGACAGCGTCTCGGTCGTTAGATTTAAATCCGAAGGTCATAGAGAGAGAAGAGCATGGAGAAGTTAAAGGAGAAAAGCGCTTGATCAAAACAGGGGATAATAATGGCCGTTAGATCTTGGATCTAACGGTCCAAACCCGATGGTCCATGAGGACAACGGAGATGCGCGCGCACAATAGCATAGGTGTAACACACATACTAACTTTAACTAGTATATTAGCATGTGCGTTAAATTGATACTGGATACATTTAAAAATTTCAATAATAATATTACATCACAACAGAATAAAATACATGTTTACTCGTTTGTACAATAATCCAATACTGTTACAATACTTTTACAAATGTCCATAAAGCTTCTGAGCTGGTACACAACGAGCAAATGCACTCCATCCAGTACCTCTATGAAGATCTTCGTCATGAACCTCTGACTAACCTGTAAACCTGCACCAGAAGGAATGGGATGAGACATAATGTCTCAGTGAGCTCTACCCAACCTACTGTTGGCAACCACAGGGAACCTAGGGTCGCCATGCCTACCTTGGCAATCTTGGGAATTTCCTATGATCGCCAAGTCTTTAATCTGCCTATGACTATAAGTCCTCCTGTAACTATAACTTAAACTGCCTATAACCTTTACTGTAACTGTCTATAACCATAACTGTAATCTGCCTATAACTTTAACTTAGTGATCGAGGGGAAAAACTAGGATCACTTTCTGATAACTGTCTATAACTATAACTGTGAATTTCCTGTGACTATAACTGTAACTGTAACTTTGACTATAAATATAAAACATAAAACATATAAACAGTTCTATAGCAGTTTTATGTTAGCTGTTAGCGTTGAACAAGCAATTAATCTGAGTTCATTTTACGGAGGGCACCCCGGGTGGAGCAACCCCGAGATACGTCTCCCTATAAACCGGTGAAATTCCTATCATATCAGGCTAACACCGGACTCCCTATAAAACGTGTGGACAACCCTCTCGGAGAAGTCCCATCCGGCGAATCCCGGAGTCTGATGAACACGCCCTGTAACTGTAAAACGTGCAAGCACGCCAATATCTTTAATCTTTAATTCTTTAACTATAACATATAAACATATAAATTGCCACTTTAATTCTATAACAATCCTGTGACCTATAACCTGTAACCTTTAACTCTTGGCTTATCGTTCTCATAAGCCTCCTAAAATTTGTTGGAGAACCAACCCTATGAATTTAAGTGAAACTATAATTGTTAAACCATTCCTATCACTTTGTATCCTAAAGTGGATATAGCTATGAACTTGATCTTCATCCTATAACTCTTATTTTCCTATCAAGGAATTCGGCATATCGTTGTCATATGCCGTCTTAGGCCTATCTATCCAAAATCCCTTAAGCACCCATTGCGTCGCTAAATCCTTGTTCATTCATTCCGTATACGTCATATGCTCTCGGATATGCTCTCAATGGTGTTTTTCTCATAAAATAAGGTTTTCATTGAAAAAGGTTATTAAAAGCCTTGCCTGACGCGTAAACAGTACACAGAACGAAGCAGAACAGCCATGAAATGTCTGTTCAACTTCGCTCTGCGAAGTCTACTTCGCTTTGCGAAGGTAGGCAGTGAAGGCTTGCCAAACAGTAACTGCACGATCGCCCCGAGTTCGCTCTGCGAACTTGTCAGCACAGGAATGGCTCAAAACTTGCTTTTTTCACCATTTTTGACATATTAAGGCATACCCAATCATCATAACAGTATAAGGAATGATTTACAACTATAAATTGATTGATTAAAACAAGTTTGAACAAGGAATTTGCAAGCAATAGGGATTAGGGTAACAATTACCAACTTTGATCAAAATGAACAAAACTCACCAAAAACTCACAAAGTGGGTTCTAAAACCCCTAGGAGCTCACCTTAAAATATCTGATCAAGGCTTGATAAACTTCATTCCAAAACCTTAGCTAGATAGCTCCTTCTTTGCTAATCTTCTTCACCAAAACCCTAGCTTTTTGCCCCTTTTTCCTTAGCTTCATCTTGCTCAAAATTAGTAACTTGCTTGCTTGCATGGGGATTGAGTGTTTGAAGATGGAATCTGATGATTATGGAAGGATTTGGAGGGAGGCGCAAGAGTAGAAAGAGAGAGAAGGGAGAGGAATTGAATTTAGAGAGAGAAGGAAATGATAAATATGACAATTTTCATATTTATCTCCTTTTATAACCTCTTCCTCTCATAATTACTATAATGCCATTGCGTTCGTTTAATTTCTGTGATACTGTTAAATGTCTCGCTTGAGCGGGATATTACACTCTACCCCCCTTAAAAGAAATTTCGTCCTCGAAATTTAGATGATCCTTATTAGATCCTGAAAAGATAAATCCTTTCCACCTCTTTCTCTACTATGAAAATTTCCAATTCTTTTACTCATTAGGATTCCATAGCAACTTTAGTGTCTGACATGTAGATTAGTCACTCACCTCAATTAAACCATATTGGTTAAAACTTGTTCTTTAGCCATGATCTCCATTTCTATAAACCAAAACGTATGACAATCTCTTCCAACCGAAAGGTCTGATGCATAATGCATAACTATTACCCGTTAGGACGTATGGTTATCTAAACCAACATATCCATATTATCTGACTATGATTTCTGTTCGACATATATCTTTGCGATTCCAATTTAACTTTATTAAGTCTTGGATTTTCTTTACCGAATTCTATCAGTTCTTCTTTCATTGACCATTCAATCTTACCTGAAGACGTCGAGTCGATCTGATTTCCTCAATTATTCCAACTTTCCGAGGAATCTATTACATTACTTTCAGTTCCAAAGAACTCTTATCTTTAACTTTCGTCTCGTAAGACGACCTTTTACTGTTACATTCGTACCATTCTTACGCTGATAGACATCTGATACGGAGCATTCTCAACTGATACAAAGTCTATTGCAAATACTTTCATGATTCAAGTACAAGGAGGTGGCTGAACTTAAGGTACAAGTTCCCTTCTTTCTGTTGTCCCGGTGTAGCTATCATCCCAACCATAAGCATTGCTCACATTCCCACTGCGGGAATCCTTAAAGCTCGAGAAATCTTAGGAGCCACTCGTGCTCCGATTTAATTAATCAACGATAACGCGTAGCTAAAGGTCTTAGGGGCCTTATTCCTTCTAGGACTCTGACAATCTTGCATCGTTCAAGATATTTCTTACTCATGGGAATTAATACTTTCTATACCAATAATTTCAAACTTATGAAAATCCAATATAAGTGACGTGTGGCATAAGTCGTCTCACATATCATTATATAATATAATCCATAGCACATAGCCTCCATACATGATCGAGTACGTGTACACTACTATCGGTACACAGCACGTCCATCATCATTGTCTAACTAATGGGACATCATACATAGTCAACATGTATTTGAGACAATGCCACGCCAACTTAGTCACTCTTCTTGTTCTCAACTCATGCTTGTATTCCTTGAGTATCCACACTCCCTTTATGTAACTATGATTACGTCCCTTTGACGTAATAACTTATTTTGTCCAAGGATATTCTCCGTTTTTGAAAAGAAAACTCCATTCTATTCGCTATCAAAATAACACTCTTAAAACTCTTAATCCTTTAATACATAACTTGAATTCACATAGCCTTTTACTATAAACTATGAATAATCCTCTGATCTGCGTAATACATTTCATTCCTTTAACTATGAACATTAAGTTCAAGAATTTCTGAACTCTTCAACTGGGATTTATTCGGCAACAACAAACCTGTCATGCATATGACTTTCCTTAAAACATTACCGATTGCGTACCACGGTTACCGATACATGTCACACGACTATAAAAATATGTTACACTACTATCTAAGTAGCATAAACTCTGCCTGATCAGTATACATATTACTAATCATAACCTGTTACATGCTTGTTACATGCGACATGCTAGCATAACGGGGATACGATGCGGAATAACTACATGCCACGGCATAATTCCTCTTTGGTTAAACTTACTATCCAAATTAACTTTAAGTTACTGAGCTAAACAGCTAGATCACCGTATAAAATGTGACCTCCTTTGCTATGTACTTATTTTGCTATAAACACATCCTTTAAGGTTATCAAACTGCTTCGATTCTCTTGTCTCATGAGTTTCGAGGTCTGAATCATTTCTCGATTTATCTATTTAAAATTTCCTGTTAGAACTGATGATAAGTTCAAGTCATCATTACTTACACATATTCTGTAACTTGAGAATTAATCTCTGAATACCTTTCCTGTAATTCATCTGGCAAGGACCTCACAACATCCTTTTTCTCTAAACTTCAGCCTTAAATTATTCATTAGCTCATCCTTTGATTACTTCTCCGCTGCGCAACTCTGATTTAAACAATTCGCCTTGAAATAGAAGTAGTACACCACTATTATCATATAAAATCTCCTTGGCCATTCCTTTGACTTTATGACTTCGTAGTTACTATACGTAACCATCTACATTATAATTTCTTTTATGATTTAAACCACCTGTTAAACTTACTGATTGCTCGACGCTTGACTTTGCTTTTCCTTTCGAACATAAACGAAATTCTTACTTTCACGAAACACGCCGAAACCTGTAAACAGTCTTTAACAATAAATACGAGCCCAACGATACTCCTGTTAAAACAACTTAAGTTCATACATTATTTACTTGTGGTAACTTCTAGAAACATTCTATGACTTCCGGAAATTCTCGTCTTTCATATACTTAACCGATTAATGATTCGAGTCTCATCCTATAATTATCCGTATGGATTTCACACCCACAACCTTTTTCCAAGACACTTAGGTCCACATAACTCTAACATAACTCTTGGTCACTCCGGAAATAACCCGTCTGTATAAACCCAACTCTTACCGGCTCTCCTGTAAATTCAAACACATGCTACACCTCTTCGAGTACTCGTTTAATAAATCTGTAAACTTCAATACTTAACATTCCCATTGAATCCTTCCATTAACTTATTACTGTATTCACAATTCCAATCTGATCTTGTCATTCGAGTAATTCTCCATAGGTCTGTATTTCCACTATCTTTAACACATACCAACATAGGGTAATCTTGGTCGGCTTAACCGAATACTTGCATAAGGCACCCATTAAAAGAAAACATAGGACTCCTTAACTTTAACCATAACTTGTACGTTAGTGACGATCTTACTGCTTAATCCTCGAAACCGGTCTACTATAATCCGTCAACATAAGATTCAATCTTTACTTCGTACCCTTACCAGGGTTTCCTCTGTCCAATATTTCGCTTAATCTACAATTAAGTATCTTAACTGTCGGATATTAAAATCTCATCCGTTTTAAGTGTGCAAGTCCTTCCACCTTACACACTATATCCTTACTGGAAGTCCAGAGCTTCCAATTGTTAACTGGTAATTCCTTACTCCAAGTAGTTGGGTTGGGTATCACCATCCTTTGCATCTGCAGCCGGAATTAGAACTCTTATCCAACTTTAACTTTTCAAATTGCGGTTCCCGTTGAGATTCCAAAACATTCCTTAGAGTATTTCCATAGTTCTTTACTGTTCATGTCTCCTCGGAGAAGGCATCGTTCAATGATGCGTCCAACTAGTTAAGGTACTTGACCTTACTCTTAGATACTCTTTAAATACCTCTCATATTCCTGAAACTTTGCCATTAACAGGCTCAATTACTTCACTGTTAGAGAACCATCCTTTGACATTAAACACTTGCCAATTTTCGCCTTAGAATCTGACGTCTTAACCTTTACCCTTCGTACACTTCTTTCCTCCTCGGTCACATTCAGCTCTCAGATATTTGTCCTAACTGTCATATACTAGACTGAGTTGATCAGGCTCAACTAGATGTGACATTTAGAACAACATCCGGAACCCAATGATTCCACTACTTTTATTGAATCTTAAATGACCCATGGCACGGTCTGAATCGACCTGCTCTGATACCAATTGTAACACCCATACTAACTTTAACTAGTATATTAGCATGTGCGTTAAATTGATACTGGATACATTTAAAAATTTCAATAATAATATTACATCACAACAGAATAAAATACATGTTTACTCGTTTGTACAATAATCCAATACTGTTACAATACTTTTACAAATGTCCATAAAGCTTCTGAGCTGGTACACAACGAGCAAATGCACTCCATCCAGTACCTCTATGAAGATCTTCGTCATGAACCTCTGACTAACCTGTAAACCTGCACCAGAAGGAATGGGATGAGACATAATGTCTCAGTGAGCTCTACCCAACCTACTGTTGGCAACCACAGGGAACCTAGGGTCGCCATGCCTACCTTGGCAATCTTGGGAATTTCCTATGATCGCCAAGTCTTTAATCTGCCTATGACTATAAGTCCTCCTGTAACTATAACTTAAACTGCCTATAACCTTTACTGTAACTGTCTATAACCATAACTGTAATCTGCCTATAACTTTAACTTAGTGATCGAGGGGAAAAACTAGGATCACTTTCTGATAACTGTCTATAACTATAACTGTGAATTTCCTGTGACTATAACTGTAACTGTAACTTTGACTATAAATATAAAACATAAAACATATAAACAGTTCTATAGCAGTTTTATGTTAGCTGTTAGCGTTGAACAAACAATTAATCTGAGTTCATTTTACGGAGGGCACCCCGGGTGGAGCAACCCCGAGATACGTCTCCCTATAAACCGGTGAAATTCCTATCATATCAGGCTAACACCGGACTCCCTATAAAACGTGTGGACAACCCTCTCGGAGAAGTCCCATCCGGCGAATCCCGGAGTCTGATGAACACGCCCTGTAACTGTAAAACGTGCAAGCACGCCAATATCTTTAATCTTTAATTCTTTAACTATAACATATAAACATATAAATTGCCACTTTAATTCTATAACAATCCTGTGACCTATAACCTGTAACCTTTAACTCTTGGCTTATCGTTCTCATAAGCCTCCTAAAATTTGTTGGAGAACCAACCCTATGAATTTAAGTGAAACTATAATTGTTAAACCATTCCTATCACTTTGTATCCTAAAGTGGATATAGCTATGAACTTGATCTTCATCCTATAACTCTTATTTTCCTATCAAGGAATTTGGCATAGCGTTGTCATATGCCGTCTTAGGCCTATCTATCCAAAATCCCTTAAGCACCCATTGCGTCGCTAAATCCTTGTTCATTCATTCCGTATACGTCATATGCTCTCGGATATGCTCTCAATGGTGTTTTTCTCATAAAATAAGGTTTTCATTGAAAAAGGTTATTAAAAGCCTTGCCTGACGCGTAAACAGTACACAGAACGAAGCAGAACAGCCATGAAATGTTTGTTCAACTTCGCTCTGCGAAGTCTACTTCGCTTTGCGAAGGTAGGCAGTGAAGGCTTGCCAAACAGTAACTGCACGATCGCCCCGAGTTCGCTCTGCGAACTTGTCAGCACAGGAATGGCTCAAAACTTGCTTTTTTCACCATTTTTGACATATTAAGGCATACCCAATCATCATAACAGTATAAGGAATGATTTACAACTATAAATTGATTGATTAAAACAAGTTTGAACAAGGAATTTGCAAGCAATAGGGATTAGGGTAACAATTACCAACTTTGATCAAAATGAACAAAACTCACCAAAAACTCACAAAGTGGGTTCTAAAACCCCTAGGAGCTCACCTTAAAATATCTTATCAAGGCTTGATAAACTTCATTCCAAAACCTTAGCTAGATAGCTCCTTCTTTGCTAATCTTCTTCACCAAAACCCTAGATTTTTGCCCCTTTTTCCTTAGCTTCATCTTGCTCAAAATTAGTAACTTGCTTGCTTGCATGGGGATTGAGTGTTTGAAGATGGAATCTGATGATTATGGAAGGATTTGGAGGGAGGCGCAAGAGTAGAAAGAGAGAGAAGGGAGAGGAATTGAATTTAGAGAGAGAAGGAAATGATAAATATGACAATTTTCATATTTATCTCCTTTTATAACCTCTTCCTCTCATAATTACTATAATGCCATTGCGTTCGTTTAATTTCTGTGATACTGTTAAATGTCTCGCTTGAGCGGGATATTACAATAGGCCAAGGCATGTAGTATAAAATACAAAAACACACACAAAAAAACATAACACTTCTTCTTTCTCTCTCTAAAGTTTCAGAAAGGCCAAATGCTCTCTCCCTTCTCTCTTCACACGCGGCCGGACTTGTTTTCCGACGCGGTGGCCGCCGGCGGCGCCACCGTGCCGGAATAAACTTCTACTTTTTTTTTTAAAAACAAAACATGTTTTCTTAAATCCTTTTTTCTTCTCTCCTCAAATCCGAACTCGGATTTTTTGAAATCTTTTTACAAACGAGTAGATCTGAGTTTGAAAGTCCTCGGAAAACTACCTTTGGATCCGGTTTGGGCTTCGGCTGGGTTCTGTTTTGAGGCTTTGATTCGGTTTAGTTTGGACTTGGCTTTGTGAATCCGTGGCTCGGTTTTGGTCTGTGGGTTGTTGTGTTAGCTTGTTTGCGTGAGTGTGTGTTGATGGCGTGTGTGTGCTGATGGCGTGGGTGTGTGCTGGTTGTTAGCGTGTGTGTAGTGATGGCGTGTGGGAGTGGGCTGGGTTGTATGTGTGAGGCCGGAGTTGTGTGTGTGGTTCTAGTTTTTTTAGTTTTCCGGTGGCCGGAATTGGGTTTTGTGGTGGCTGTGTTGGTGGTTTGTGGTGGTTTTTGATTTACTGTTCTGACTCAGGTGTCCTTGGGATCCGTGAATAGTACACTCAGTGTACTATGTATAGTAAAAAAGGACTGGATTAAAAAGGACAAAAATGCCCCTCCTGGGCCTGGACCAAAAAAAATGACTGAAAAAATAAATAAAAGCTAAAAACAGTAAAAATAAAATACTAAAAAAACCAATAATAATAAAAACGAAAAAAATAAGAAAAATAAAAAGAAAAGCACTTACGAAAATTTCTGGCCTAAAAGACGAGAGAAATGAAATAAAAACGGGTCAAAAATGGGGTATGACAACAACTTCAAATTCAAAAATACAAAAACACAAATTAAGCAATTCTAAGCAAACTTAAACATTGAAAAAGCTTCACCACACTTCCAGGAACATAAATCAACCGGAATCTACCTTGTTTAAGCTTTGAAAATGGTTCAACTCACTAACACTTTTTCTTGAAAAATTGTGGTTTTAATTTCACGATTTTAGATGGTTTTTCTTGAGGTTTTGAGTGTTTTTGCTTTGTTGAAAGTGTTTATGAACTTTTGATGGAAGAATGGTGGAGTTTTATGAAGAAATGAAGATTTTGGAATTTTTTGATGAAAATGGTGATTTTTTCTCTCTCAAATTTCGGCCTCCTTCCTCTCTGATTTTGTTGGATACTTATCGAGGGAGAAACTTGGTCAGCAAGAGTGCAAAATTAGGTTAAATGGGGTGTAAGAAAGGATAGTTTGTATTTTTTTGCAAAAAAAATGAGTTTTTTTGGTATTTTTTGATGATTTTTGGTGGTGAGTGATGATGTGTTGGATAATGATGAGGTGTTATGTGTGAGGATGATTCTAGGTGCACAAATTGTGGGAAAAGAAATGAAATATGAGTGAAATGTGTATTTTGGGTGAATTTGTGTAACATCCCACCTAAGACTTGAATATTTGTTAATATTGAGACGATGTATCAGAAATGTTTTAAGCAAGGGACAATTTGGTAAATTGTCAGTCAATGGGTTTATTTATATGGTAAGTGTGTTGTCCCGCTTATGAGTAACAGTTATAAGTGTTGGAAACTTACTAAGCAAGCAATGGCAATTTAATAAATTGGAATGGCAAAACTGTAAATAAGTTAAAAAGGGAGAATGTTTAAAAGAAAGAAGTAGAAGATTTTTCTACACTCTTCCTTTCCTTTTCCATTTTCAGCTCATCCTCTCCCACTCTCTCCCAACCCACACGCCTCACTTCCTCTCCATAAACCTATTCTTTCCTAATCCAATTCTTGAGAGAAACCTTCACAAGCAAGTTTGGTAGTGAAGCTAGAACAAGAGCAAGGAACTAGGAGAAACAAGGGAGATATTGAGAGAAGTTGGTAACTTGAAGCCAAGGCTTAGGAGAATCAGAAGTAGCAAGCACCAATAGGAGAATTAAGGTGAGCTCCACAGGGTTTTAGAACCCATTGAGTAAGTTTGTAAGCATTATTACATATTGAGTTAAGTTTAGAACTTTTACCCTAAATTCCCATGCTTGCCAATTCCTTGATTAAACATGTTTAAACTATCAATTTGTATTGGAAATTCATTCTGTATACTGTTGGATTGCTTGGGTATCCTTAAATGTGTCAAAATGGTGGAAATTCACACTTTTAGCAGGTTTTTGCACTGATACTTTCGCCGGGCGAGCTCGGGGCGAACGAGCAGTTACTGTTTGGCAGGTCCTCACTGCCTATTTTCGCCCCCACCTCGCCTCAGGGTCGCCTAGCGAAATTAGACAGGCAGCATTTGTCTGTTCTGTTTCGTTCTAGGTGCTGCGTACATGTTCGGCGATGCTTTTTAATAACTGTTTTCAATGTAAACCTTATTTTCCAAGATGAACACCATTCTTGACATGTTCAAAGGATTACTCAACAATTAAGGAATGAATGATTGGATAAGGAATTTGGTAAAGCATTAATATTGCAAGTAAAGTTATTTAAGCTGTGGAATATTTCAATAACCAAGCGACGGCTTATGAGAACGATAAGCCTATGACATTATAATGAAGCTTAGAACCTTTATAGGTTAAGTATTAGAGATTCAATATTTTAAAGAATGAGAATTATGAGAGAGATTTAATACTCTAAGTTAAGAACCTTTTATAGGTTAAGAGTTCAAGAATTAGTAAGATTAAGTCGTGGCCTTCGTTGTTCACGCCAGTGGGACACGAATGGTACACGTAGAGTAAAGACTAAGATTATTACCTTTAAGTCGTGACTTTCATCGTTCACGCCAGTGGGACATGAAAGGTTCATGCATAAGATTAAAGATTATTTATACGCGTCTTCCGTTGTTCACGCCAGTGGGACACGGGAGGTATACGCATCAGTTAAGATTAATATTAAGCCGTGACTTTCGTTGTTCACGCCAGTGGGGCACGAAAGGTTCATGTATAAGTTAAGACTAATAAGAAAGTATAATAATTCGCGTCTTCCGTCGTTCACGCCAGTGGGACACGGGGGGTATACGCGTAAGTTAAGTCGTGTCTTCTGCTATTCACGCCAGTGGGATACAGGAGGTTCACGCCAGTGGGACGTGTTATTCCGCAAGGATGACCGCACGACGACAAGAGGAGTCCGGTGTTAGCCTGATATGATAGGAATTTTCACCGGTTATCAGGGGAATGTGCTTCGGGGTTACTCCACCCGGGGGCATTCCGTAAAATGAACCCAGATAATATTGTTTGTTCAACGCTAACAGCTAACATAAGACATTTATCAGTTAATATTTATTCATGTTATCAGACAGTTATCAGATTATCAGGTAGCAGTTATCAGACGGTGATCCTAGGTTTTCCCTCGATCACCCAGTTATCAGGATATAATCTAGATCTCAGGATTATTCAGTATCAGATTCAGATAGTGATCCTAGGTTTCCCCTTGATCACTAGTTTAGCAGGATGTAGTCCAGTTTATGACTACACAGTTTAGCAGGATCAGTCAGATAGCCCATTATGGGTAAGGTTAAGACTTGGCGATCATAGGTATTCCCAAGATTGCCGAGGTAGGCACGGCGACCCTAGGTTCCCTGTGGTTGCCAACAGTAGGTAGGGTAGGAGCTCACTGAGACATTATGTCTCATCCCTATCCTTCTGGTGCAGGTTTTCAGGTGGCCAAGTGGTTTCAGATGAAGATCTTCAGGAAGACGCTGGATGGGGTGCAGATGCTCGTCAAGATTAAGCTCAGGAGGTTGTCAGACTATTTATGTTTATGAGAATAATTGTACATGATAATTGGATATTTGTATAAACGAGCTATTTGTACACATTCAGTAGTTTTATATTGTATTTATTATTGAAAATTTTAATGTACCCAGTATCAGATTAATACACATGCTAAATATTCTAGATAATTTAGTATGGGTGTTACAATTTGTCAAAGTTAGTTTTTTTAAAATTTTTTTGAATCTTGATGATTTTGAAAATAATAAAACAAAAATGGTATGAAATTGTGATTACAAATGTAATAAGAATGAAAGAAAATAAAATTGGAATGTTTAGTGTGAAAACACATTTTTGAATTTTTTTTTGACTTTTGGTCAAATGTTGACTTCGGTCAAAGGTTGACTTGACCAACAGTTGACTTTCGTCAACATTGACTTTTTTTTTTTGGAAAAAAGAACAAAAATTTTAGGAAATAAGAAGAAAGAAAATAAAGTTTTGGTTGGGGCAGGTATTTTTATTTGATAGGTTTTTTTTTTTTATCATTTTTTACTTTATTTTTTGGTTGTTTTTAAAAACAAAATTCAAAACTGCTGAAATGAGAGAGATTTTGATTGTTGATTATACATAAGCATATTTCAGATTATAAAATCCGAACTTAGTTTCGATGTGTTCGGATTTTAAAATCCGAGGGGTATTTTAGGGAAAAAATAAAGCGCGCGAGAACCTCATAAAATGAGAAAAGTAATAGCCAAAGTCGTGTTGGTTTAAAAGGTAATTTACTCTAAATTAATGCATTATCCATTACGAAGAAAATATCAAAACATATATTTTAGAATAGGAAACATATATATAAATTAGGGGAGATGACAAAGTAAACATATAAATAATATATGAATAAAGTATTTAAAAAGTAGGAGTATGTATTAATATCTTGTATATATCTTGGCAAAAAAAAAAAAACCACAACAATTTTGTAATAATATTATATATACGAAATATTCACTTCTATTTAGTAGCGATCAATCTTTAAAGGAATCCGTTGAGTGAATAATGCGAGTTATCTCTTCAAATATTTAGTCAACGTCAAATAGAGTCCTTAATTGTTTGTTTTTTAAATTAATTACTCATTTTCATTTGGTAGAAAGAGAGATAGATTATAATAAGGTGAATCAACAAATTATATAAAAAAAATTAAAAACTAATACAATTTTTTTTAAAGAAACTAATACAACTTATAACTAGCAAAATTGCACACACTAAAAAAACCTTAAATTATACTTATGTTTGATACGTAACGTTAAGGTCGATCTTTTTACACATAATAACCCTATTAAATCAAAACTTAGTAAATTTAACCGCTAAAAGAAATGACATTGTACCCTGTCAAACCAAGCGAGTGTTAAATAGTTCACATATAAATAATAAATCAATACCTAGTAAACTTAATCCCTAAAATTAGTAACAAAAGATACACCCTTGAATGCTTTCGCGATTTTGATATATTCAAAGACTATAGTAAGACTACTCATATATTAACAAACCAAAATGACTTTTACTTTTTTTTTAAGATGTGAAACCATTTTTTGTTGAAATATTGAGTGTGGTGTGGATAGTAACCTCCAAAAATTTTCATCAACCCTTAAATTTTGGTGTTAGTCCAAAAACTAAAGCCCAAGTTGAAAAAAAGAGAATGTGAAAGGTAAACAAAAAAGTACCAAAGAGGGACAAGAATAAAGTAATGTTTTGAGATTTACATGTGAATTTTCCTTTTCACACAAATAGGACAGTTTGGTCAGCAGACATGACATAAGCGGCAGCTAGATTTGGGGCTTACAGACACCTTCTCTTCTCTTCTCCTGTCTCTTGGATTAAGGTTCATCCTCTCTCTCTCTCTCTCTCTCTCTCTCTCTCTCTCTCTCAACACTTCACTCTTCTTCTTTTACATTGCATTTTTTCTTCTTGTTTTCAACTTTGTTGTATAATCTTAATCACTGTTCATTCTTTAGTTCATAGTTGCATTATCTCTCTCTCCACCTTATTCTGCTCATGTCTTGTTCCTCTTCAACTACAATACCCATCAACCATTTTACCATTTTGTCCTTTTCTCTTTTCCAAAACCTACTTTTTCTCTCAACCCATCTTAATTTTTTCAATAAAAATCAGATTTTTATCTGTCATTTCCTTTAAAGTTTTGTTTTTTAATATCTAACCCTGTTAGTTTTTTGTTTTTTATTTTTACGGTTCACTTTTTGTTTAGTGGGGTGTCACTGAAATTCTGGATTTTGTTGTAGGGTTTGTGTGTTGATGTGCCTGCTATGCACATTGAGTTTGTTAGGTCAAAAAGAAGTGTGAAACTTGTTGCTTCTTTGATTGTTCAAGGTAGAAGATCAAGGAGGATAGCTACCTTGAATCAACACAAAGGTATATGCTTTGTCTTTTTGGATAATGGATAATAATTATTTCACTTTAATTTTTTCTTTGCTTGGATCATAAGTGATGCTTTTCCAGTTCCTTTTTCTTTTTGGTCAGAATTGTTGTGATGATTAATATTTACTTTTGCTTTTGCAATGAATTGTGAATTTCCTATATGTGCCTTTTTTATTGTTAAATATTTGGCCTAAATATTTCAAGCATTGCATTTTTTTTAATTAAGATCAGATGAATGCTTCTTCTGATAATTGGATTCTTTATTGTATACCATTGCCAATCAAGCTTGAAAATTGTCCCCGAAGGATTAGCTCAGTGGTTTGAGTTGGGACATCAAATGAATATTATGTATGAGGTCCAGGGTTTGATCCTTACTGCTAACATTTCCCTCTCCCTCTAACAAACTAACCGGTAATGACTAACATTTGCCTATCCAGAGACAAAAATTTCAAGCTTGAAATCTAAATCTTCAAATTTAGCTGTTAGAAAATTTTGTAGTTTGGAATTGTCTTGAATTATAGTAATGCAGCAATTAGTGATTGGTTCTCTTGCTGATTTTGGCTTATGTTAATGGGTTTGTTGCAAGAACTAAATTGTTGAATGTAAATTAAAATGTTCAATCATGTGTGCCTCAAAGCCTTGAAAAAGGGGTGTGCTTAACTAGATTCTTGTACTCAGATAGGAATGCCTTGATTCTATCAGCTGAAGAACTTTGGAGGACGCAATTGTTTGACTTCTAGCAACGATTATGTCATCTAAGAATTCTTTGGATGTGGAATTGTCAAAGAAGACTTCATTTTTGGGTTTGAAAAGATGGGTTTTGATTGGGATAGGGGTTGGTGCATTTATAGTGCTGATTCTTTGTATATTGTCTATATGGGTGATGTTTCGGAGGAAGTCTAGGAGTAGGAGATCTCTGGATAAGTCCCAAATACCGGATGTGTCGAAAGATATCAATGTTGATAAGGTTGCGGTGCAGAATTCTCATGTTCAACCTGGAAATGTGTTTGCTCCTAATGATAATAATTCAGATAAGATATCGATTCACATGAGGACGGGCAAATTCAGCGATCCTGATAGTGTTAGTCAGTGCAGCTCAGTTTATCATCACGAGAGAGGATTGAGTTCGCTGTCATGGGAAGACGGAAGCTCTGGAAATTTTAAGAAGCAGTCCACATTGTCATATGGAGGAGGGCCAACCACTGCATCTCCTTTGATTGGATTGCCAGAATTTTCTCATCTTGGGTGGGGCCACTGGTTTACACTTCGAGATTTGGAACAAGCGACTAATCGTTTCTCAACTGAGAGCATTCTCGGCGAGGGTGGATATGGAGTTGTTTACAAGGGCAGACTGATAAATGGAACTGAGGTTGCAGTGAAGAAACTTCTTAACAACTTGTAAGGATATTTCATATTGTCGTCGAAGTACCCTTTTAATGTTTTCCCATATCATGTTGACACCTGTGAAGCACATACAGTGATACTAACACATCGACACTTGTAATAGTTTGAGAAAATGAAATAATTGAATGTAATCACATGTGTCAGTGTCTTGTCTGTGTCAGACACATCTTCCAATCAGAAGTGTCGGTGCTACATAGTGACATTATTCACCTTGTATTGTGTTCTTAACATTGACTTCTTTTGAATCTTGTGTTATATTGTTGTATTCCACATTGAATTCATAGGGGACAAGCAGAGAGAGAGTTCAGAGTTGAAGTGGAGGCTATAGGCCACGTAAGACATAAGCATCTTGTGCGTCTACTTGGGTACTGCGTAGAAGGAGTTCACAGGTATTCATTGGGCCATTTTATTTTATGGTTGTGTTGTCACAAGTTGGTTCTCAATAATAGCACACGCTTTTGGGGTTTTTGAGTATCATATTAATTATACTTTTCCAAATTCAAGCTGAACCTTTTCTCTATGTTTTGTTTCTACCTATGTTATAATGAATGTACTTTCCAAATATTATTCAGGCTGTTGGTGTATGAATACGTGAACAATGGTAACTTAGAACAATGGTTGCATGGGGACAAGTATCAACTTGGGACACTTACCTGGGAGGCTCGCATGAAAGTTATACTTGGCACAGCCAAAGCGTAAGTTCTAATTTTTATTATTGCAAAACTTTTTCATGTTCCTCTATTGATTTAATTACTTTTAGTAATTTGTGCATCAAAATATATAACATGTTATTTTCAGTTTATTTATGTTTCTTGATAATATTATCTTATAGACTTTATATTTTACTGTTGTTGGTTGAAGGCTGGCTTACTTACATGAAGCGATAGAACCGAAAGTTATTCACCGAGATATAAAGTCTAGCAACATATTGATCGATACTGAGTTCAATGCAAAGGTTTCTGATTTCGGTTTGGCCAAACTTTTGGAATCGGGAGAAAGTTACATAACTACTAGAGTAATGGGAACCTTTGGGTATAAAAAAAACTTCTTTATCTCTTTCCTTGTATTCTATTTAGGATTTATACAATTAGGAACTTACGTCTGGTTTGGATTTCAGTTATGTAGCACCTGAATATGCCAACAGTGGTTTGTTAAACGAGAAGAGTGACATTTACAGCTTTGGTGTCCTCCTGCTGGAAGCGGTTACCGGAAGGGACCCTGTAGACTATGCACGTCCTTCTAATGAGGTGTGTAATCCTTAGAACCCTGTCAGCTTGTTTATTCTTCACATGTCTGAACTCTGATGAGATTTTGTTGACCATAATGGCAGGTTAATCTTGTTGAATGGCTCAAGATGATGGTGGGGGCAAGGAGGGCCGAGGAAGTTGTGGACTCGAGGCTTGAAGTTAAACCATCTGCACGTGCTTTAAAGCGTTCTCTTCTGGTTGCACTCAGGTGTATTGATCCTGATGCAGAAAAGAGGCCCAAAATGAGTCAAGTTGTAAGGATGCTTGAAGCTGATGAATATCCATTTCGAGAGGTTTGCTTCGATACCTCATGACTTGTTATTATCTCGTAATAAGTTTTGTCTACTTTACGACTCGAATGTCTAGTTTGTCATTTTTTTAATTGTATATTTCAACCTGTTTACCCTGTCTGCATTTGGTAAATTCACCAAAAGCAAGAAATGGTAAATTGGGCCTCTTTTGTATGCATTTTGTTTGTGTGCTTGGATATTAAGTATTGACGTATATCTATATAGTTAGTGACATAGAAAATGAGTCCTTTTGGTTGGCATTGTTGTCAAAATACAAAAACATAAGCAATGCATCTGATTGATATAATCGCTTTCAGGATCGAAGGAATAGAAAGAGCTCAACTACCAGCTTGGAAATTGAAACAGTCAAGGATATTTCTGGTCCATCAGATGCTGGAAAGGCGGGGCATTCTAAGAGCTATGCACCGGAAACAACTCAAGGATAAGATTGACAACCACATACTTAGCCTGCGTGTACAATTCCTGTTGTACTTATACCCATTCCAGTAACTAATTTATACCTTATATCTCCAAGTCTATGTATCCTTGAGAAATTTTGCTGCAACTGACAAGAGAGAATCAGACCAGAAAACCCATCTGGATAATGAATCATTTTTTTTTTTATTCAAAGTGGCCAGACAGTGATAGTGTTGTACAGATTTCTGCTGAGTCTATCTTCTGCTTACATGATTGTTCATTTTTTTTCCTCTATCCTTTCTGCTATTAACAATATTTATGTTCAATTTTTTTTTCTTTCATTTTTGTTGAGTTTATTTCAAAAAGAATTTAATCAAAAGATAATTGGTCTTTCTTATGCATTAGTTTTGACTTTATTGTGTTCTTAACTCAACAATTTGATTCCATACATAAAGATAAGTTTCTATGTATATAGAATAGGAGTAGTGAGCATGGGGATTGACACATTCATGTCATCATTATTCTGTTAGAACCCTTATGATATGTTTGGTGTTGCGATTTCCTACCGCTGTACACATTTGAGAGTGATTCATTGTGAAAATGGAGCTATTCTCACCGCCAAAACAAACTCTCATATAGTTAGTTAGAATGTAAATATACTTCGTAGCACTAAAAAAATCATTAGCATCACATAGTGTAAAATATATCTAATAATCTTTGTAAACCTTGGTGTTTACGTTTCTTATCCATTATCACATCATTAATTATCATCCATCATACTATTATTAATATGGAGACTATAAGCTATGGGGGTTGAGTCTTGCGGTAGGAGCTAGACTTCACAACTTGACGAATCAATGTTTAAATCTAAGTTGTGAGAGATGTATCTACATTTGTTGTTGGCTCAAATTAGATTATCTCCGGCATAGAAAATCTATTAGCTATCAATTTTTCTATATATAGATTTTGCCAAAAAGAAGTTAAAATTTTAATAGTTTTTATTATATATGTATTTATACACACTACTTAGAAGAAAAATTGCCACCCTATAAAAATTGGCCCCCTGCAGTCATCTTAAGCGGGCTAAAAACACCACTGACAAAGTTCTAACTTCTTAAGAATGCAAATGCAAATGCAATGCAAGTGTCACACATACCTTAATTAAGATGAGATTATTGATGAGAATTGCTCTAGATCTCAATTTAGGAATGAAGGTATATATTAACGGCAAAATGAACTTTTTATTAATAGAAATGAGAAAAGTACAAATAATACTTGACTCACATTATTGGGTACTCACCCCACCAAACAAAATCAAAACTACCTAATAGTCAAGACAAAGTAAAGGATTTGAATATCATTCATAATACAAACATGGCCTCTCTTTCTTCCTAACAAGAAGACACCTCCAAGAGTTGACTTTAATATTTTCTACCAAGTGATTCTAGGAAGAAAAAGTTATATCATTCCTCCTCGCCTCCCAAATCTTCCATAAAGTAGTGTGTCAAATGAGCATAAGACCTTTTCGATACTTTTTATTCCAAGAGGAGAATGAAAAGCATTCTAGAAGAGTTACCGGACAAAATGACACCCATTCCAACCCAACAAAAGATATGATATCAAACCACCCCGCGAAATCACACCTACAATCTTGAGTTTACTACCTCTGTGTGTGACACTTGCATGGCATTTGCATTCTTAGAAGTTAGAACTTTGTCAATTAGTTAATGGTCACTCACAAATGAAACACACTTCATTTTTTTTGGTTAATGTTTATTGTTTGAAAAAAATAAGTGAAGATTTTGGTGCAAAACAATATTTCTTGTTGAAATAACAATATTAGTCTAAATTAAGATCACATCAAGCCTGAAAGTTAGGTATGCATATATGTAGGGCGGATCCAGTGCATCACGAGGGTGTGCACCTGCACACCCTGAACTTTGAAAAATTGCACCAATAACCTTATATTTTTGCATTATGACCACCCTGAATCTTTTATTTTGCACCTTTGACCCAAAGAGTTTGCATCTAAACTCCAAATATCCTTCATCGCTCTAATTTTAGTTACACACGTATATGAATTGAAGTCCCCTGCTGATGTTGTCCCTTTTCAGTTTCATATTCTTGCAAGTTGTAGATCATATGCCACCTTATTTTAACCAAAATATTGATATGATGCATGAAATGAAACCATAGCCATCAAGTCGGTGGCATTTACTATGCACCGAACACAAATTTGTGTTTGGTGCACAACTTAAAAATAACAAGCCAATCCCCCGTTTCATTTTTTTGTTGACCGGTTGGAAAAAAAAATAGTATCTTATTTTAATCAATCAAATGTACGGCTGGATTGCACTTGCTTTAACATTTCTTTTTTTATGTAAAATGTTAACGAGTGTCCCCGGACACTCTTTAAGACCGTTAAATGGTAACTTTTTTTAAAATATATGTAATTAATGCATTGAAAATTGAAATATTTGACTTTTTTATGAAATAATTTCTTTTTTTGGAATACTTAAATAGTGTCCCGGGACACTCGTTAACGAGACCCTTTTTTTATTACACCCCAATCTTAAACAATCCAGTCATCCATAACACCCCATATTTCAGCTTCAATCCAAATTTTTGTTATTCCCTTTTACTCACTTCTCATTCTCCATATTTCTTCTCATATTTCTCCTTCCCCATGACATTTTCTTCTTCCCTTCCTTTCACTTCAAATCAACTCCATATTTCTCTATCTTGAAACTTCATAAATTTTTTTCCAGATCTTTTATCATACTTTGTTGTCCAGATCTAGATTCATAAAAATTGGTTGTTTTATTTGTGCATCCAGCTCAGAGGTATGCATTAGATTTATGATTTTAATTTTCTGGATCTTTTTTTTCCTATTCAAATATCATGTAGTTGTTGTTGGTGGTGATAATAATAGTGTTAAGTTTAGTTAATGTTGTATTTTGTGGTTGATGTCATTAGAAAATATTGCTGTATGAACAATGTTGAAGTTAGAAATTAACAGAACAGGAAAAAAATTGACAGAAAAAAACGCACGGTCTGAAGGAAAATAACGTGCACTTTTCAGTTTTTTTCAATTAAAACGCACGAACATTAAAAAGCACGGTCGTGTATTAAAAAGCACGGTCCGTGCTTTATTTTTTTCTTTCTAGATTTTAATTGAAAAACCGTGCATTAAAAGCACGGGCCTTGCAATAAAAGCACGGACCGTGCTTTTTTTTTTGTTTTGTTGTTTTGTAAACGCACGGACCGTGCTCTTCCTCCTAGAATCATCAAAGTTGATGCCTTTTTTGTGCATTTTCTCGCTCTAACTTGGACCAAATTTATTGCCTTTTCGATTTTAAAAACCGCAATTACATATATTAGTCATGAAGCATAAATTTAATTCTCAATTTGAATGAATGTATCTAATTGAAGTTATGTCTGTTTATATATTAAATTTTAGGTGTTGGCAGCCGGTTAATGGATTATCACGAAATTCTAGATATTTTCTTAGAAGGTCATATAAGCGAAAATGACGGGGAAGGTTGTCAGGTATGTTGGAGTGAAGAAGTTATTTAGAATTTTTGTAATTATGAAAGGTATAAGAAATGTTTATCCTGTGTACTAATTATTTCGTATGTTCCATTGTATAGGTTATGGAGAGTGTTGAAAATTCATCAGACGAAGACATGGAAGAAATCCCCAATCCGTACTTTGGCCGCAACTTTGATGATGAAACTGCCTTGGAATGTAAGGAAGATATTGAGAAATTGAATATAAAGGAAATCGGTTCAGATGAAATCATGAGTTACCATTTTCCGGATCGCGATGTTGCATTTATGTTTTACAACTGCTATGGTAAAGTACATGGTTTTTCTGGTAGAAAATGTCGGGTTGTTAAGAACATGAAGGGTGAAGTTATACAACAAACATTTGTGTGCCATAGAGAAGGTAGTAGGTATTCTTTGGCTCGTAAAAGAGCGCCTAGACCTAATACTAGGTGTGGTTGTCTTGCAAAAATTAAAGTGCATTTGGACTATGGTAGTGGACGTTGGTACATAAAATTATTTGATGATGTACATAATCATTCCTTCTTGGATGACAAGTATGAAGGAATGTTACCAGCACACAGGAAGATGAGTGATTTTGACAAATACCAAATGAAAACAATGAGGAAAGCTGGGATTCCTACTTCACGCATTTTTGGGTTTTTTGCTTCACAGGCTGGAGGGTACGAAAATCTAGGATATTCAAGAAGGGACATGTACAATGAGCAATTCAAGCACGGGGCAAGGAATAGTTCAGACGTAGAGGAAGCAATTAATTTCCTTAAAGGAATGTGTGCTAGTGATGATATGATGTACTGGAGGCACACGGTGAACGAGGATGGATCGCTTCGACATTTCTTTTGGTGTGATGAGGTTAGCCGTATGGACTTTTCTGTTTTTGGAGATGTGTTGGCGTTTGATGCGACGTATCGAAAAATTAAATATAATACACCACTAGTTATTTTTTCAGGAGTTAACCACCATAACCAGAGTGTTATATTTGCCAGTGCAATTGTGAGCGATGAGACTGAAGAAACTTATGTGTGGCTTTTGAAGTGTTTTGTGGAAGCAATGGAAGGCAAATTACCGGTTTCCGTTATAACAGACGGCGATTTATCTATGGGAAATGCTATTAGAAAAGTCTTTCCACATGCCTGTCATCGTTTGTGTGCATGACATCTGATAAGAAATGCTACCAGCAACATAAAAGATCCGAGTCAAAATGATGAAAAAACGATGAAAAAGGGAAGAAAATTCAAAGTCATCAGAAAGTCAACTCTGCAAGGGTGCTGGTTAACAAAGTCATGACGAAAAAGCACCAAGCTTTTTAGAAAGAAATTCTGCAATTTAGAAACAGCTTAGTGCTTTATTTGTATTCACTTATATTACAATTCCAATTCCATTACTGCAATTCCAATTCCATTTCCTCTAAACTTTACTGTTCATTGAATTCAATTCCCATCCATCTTAATTTAATGGCGACCCCTTTAATTTAATCCTTTTTACGCGCGAAAATATTTTCCTGTTATAATACTAAAATATAACTTAACAAGTATTCAAGGTCGACACGAATTATATTCTGCTCTCTTGTCATTAAAAATAATTAAAAGCAACTTATTTTTCCAAATTTGCAACCAAATTAATTAGCATCACCTTAGATAAACATTGTCACAATAGATAACGGTACTTGATGTTGGTCTCTGTAGGATTCGACATCTTTTATACTAAAACCGATATTTCCGTGCACTTGCGGACCTATCAGTTCACTAACAAAATGTTTAAACAATATCATCATCTTCATAGCTTCAGGAAATAGACAAGAAATAAAAACCAACTTAATTCTTCTAGTAATACAACAATTACTTAATACAACAAGAAAGTAAACATACAAACACTAAAATTCATTAAACATAACATAAAATAACGCAACCGAATACAATATAAGATTAACTAATCTACTAATTGACCCTTTCACTTGTAACCAACAAATACAAATGATCCCCTCCATTTGTTCTGGATCGAATCATTTCCTCCACATCAATGTCGCTTTCAAGAGTCTTACAATCATAGCTTGCCTTGTAGTCGTCACTGTCATCCGCCACTGAGTTGTATAGCGTTACATGACAAATTTGTTTCACCCTTCGAGTAGGATCGTTATCTACAATGAAAAAACGGTTGAAAACCCCTATTAAGTGTGACGTATCATTTGGTGAAATACACCAGGACTCAAACGGCTCGGTTATATGATGGAATTTAACATTGCAAGCTATTCCTATGGGTATAGGCATGGTGAGAATGAAAAAAGAATAGGGATAAACAAGATAAAATATCACAACCAAAGATGAAATGGTGTGAGTGATTCAAGAATGATGGTATGTATTTATAGTGCATGACAAATTATTATTTTTATTACAACTTTAAAAAAAAAACTAATAATTCAGATTTTTACCTTCAAAGAAATAAAAAATCAGATTTTTAATACCTATACTTTTTGACACATCTACCTAAAAAACTTATTTAATCGTAAACAACTTATTTAATCATTAATTTTTTTTTAACCAAAAAAACGTATATACAACAAAGGGAAAGAAATAATCTTTTTTTATGAGAAACAATTTATTTTAAGTTAATTTTGTCATAAATTATAAATTATATTGTTCATTATAATTTAACTAATGTACTATCAACTATATAAATTTGTTTTTTTTAAAAGAGTATATAAATTTGTTTTATTATTACCCAAAAAACAATTGTTGATAAATACAAAAAATTCAAATACTAAACAACAAAACAACTTTAGCTTTATCTGCTTTGCTGCCATGCGAGGGACACGTTTCGAATTTTAATTGATCATTCTTCTAATCAAAACCTTCAGATCGTGCATTTTCTTGACAATGAACAAAGCACGGTCCGTGCTTTTTTCCACCAGACCGTGCATTTATCTATTTTAACATCTTAAATTTCACAGACCGTGCGGTTTTAAAAAAACTTCCTTCAAAAAACACACGGTCCGTGCTTTTTTACCACCAGACCGTGCGTTTATCAACATAAACTGAATTTACCATCTTCAATTTCCCAGACCGTGCTGCTTAATAAAAAAAGTCTCGCAAAAAACGCACGGTCCGTGCTTTGTAACCACCAGACCGTGCTTAATTACAGTCTTTACAGTATTGATAAAATAATTCTTTGGTGGGGTCATAATTTTTTTTTCTCATAACCCAACAAAAAGTCATCAACAGTTTCCCCTTCTTTAATCCTAGCCATTCAAATTTATTAATAATATATCAATGGTTCACAATAATTGCCAACTATCTTCTATTACCATACACAAATTTGTGCTGTGTATATAGTAAATGCTACCCATCAAGTCCTATCAGTATCTTTCAACGCAAAAGATCAATTTATAGTCTTTTCAAACCATCATTCCTCTACACAAAGAAGATATTTATATTGGAGAATTTCAATTATGCTTTTTTTTTTTCTTTATAAGCATTTGAATTACCCTCTAAATTACATTATAGTGATAAAATTACTTCATCCAAACACAGTATAAAATTGGAATGTGAATTCGAATTTACAATACTCATCTTATCTCCACAGGTATGTGTCAATATGGCTGCTATTCTCTTTTGCCAAAAAATAAAAACAATATTAATGTAAACTAAGATCACATCAAGCCTGAAAAGTTAGGTGTATATGCCCATCCCCAAATCAAACTAAAAGTTTGTATTGCACAAATTGTACACGCAAACACATACTACAAACTAAAGCGCCCAAAAATATACTTGTTCTCATTCTAAACAAAATATTCAATCAACCTTTCATCTACATATAGCCATATAGGTTCTTAAAGAACTTTACCTTGATATGGATAAGTTGGTACAAGTTCACCATATCTAAGATAAATCACTAAATTAGAAAAATACTGAGGTATTAACCGATTAAATGTTCCATAAAATTAATATGGGTCACAACTGTTTAAACAATGAGATATTATGACATTAGATTAGGGATCACCACACAAGTGACTTGAAAATCACATCTTTACCGAATAATTTAGTGTGTTCGAAAGAGATTTTTTTTTGAGGTAATGTAGCTTTATAGGGTAATTAAATTCTTCAATATAAATTTAACTTTTTGACGAACAAATTTAAAGAATTTTCAATATAAATGAATTTTATGTAGTATTTTGTCAAATCTAAATTTAAATTTTTTTTAAATACCACCTAAAAATTAAGAATTTAAAACTCTATACAGTGTGAATTTCAAAATAATCCTTATAGTTTTCTTTTCTTCTTCCAAATCATACAAATTAGTTCTTATATGATTCAGAAAATTATACATTAGTCTAGTCCCTAATTAGTTTTCAAAAGTTTGCAAACTGGTCTTGATTTTTTTAATTTTGTAAATTGGTCCCTATTTTCATATTTCATTATTGGTTTCTATTATCATTTTGGATCACTTTTCATTACATATTTATACTTTTCCCCAAAACTTTAAAAAATTATAAAAATAGCCCAACAAAGTGTACGGGTGAAGAATTTTACCATTCTATAAAAACAAGATAGAAGTAAAGGGAGTTTAATCGAAGAATCATGAATTGCTTAAAATTTTCTTTTATATAGAATTTTCTGCTACCACATCGAAACACACTATGCCACATTGCTTAGAACTTAATTCAATTTATTTAGAATTTTCTACTGTGGTTTAACACCAACTAATCTCCATTAGGGAAACTACTTGACACACAAGTTGAGTTTTTCCCTCTCAATCTAATTTTCTTCATATGCAAGAGCCAAATGATCAAACCTGCTTGATCACTTGCTTAAGTGACCCCAATACCATACCGGTTGGATCAATCCACTGGTGGTATATCATAACTCTTAATCATACTCCGGTAGAAAAAAGTAATGATAGATGTGTTGAGAATTAATCCTTAACTGCTCCTTAGCAAGTTAGTTAGTGACACCAGAGTCTGAGGTTTCAGAGTCTGAGGTTGTTAGAGTTTGTTACTTAGCTTGTGCTACAAGCAAGTGACATATGTGTATATAAAAGGCTTTGTAATGTGTACATTCAATATAACTTTTTAATGAGATTCACATTACAATCACAAACTCTCTCCATTCTTCTCTTGTTTAGTTTTCTGTTTTGTTCATTACTTTTCATCTAGCTTAAAACAACTTATTTCAATAAGCACTTATGCTGCGCAAATTGATCCAACAAGATGGACACATCGGGGACACCCACTTGATACCCTACCAGTGATGTTGATTGATGGTGGTTGGTCAGTCATGCAGAGCTTTGTCAGACCCCTTGTGGTCGGTGGTAGAGCTCTGAATGTCTTACGATGGTTGATGATAGAGCTTCGACGGTTCACGGTGGTTGGTCACTCTTCCACCACCATTGGTATTATTACTTTATAAATAAATAATTTTTTATATAAAAATAAAATTATTGTTATATAATAAAAAAGATGGTGACAAATGGATGTCACCGTATATGGAGTGTGCACCAAAATTACCCTATGAAAGGTTTTGAATTATAATCACTCATAATAGAAGCTACGTACAAATGTATATGAATTGAAGTCCCTACAATATTAGTTGATTTTGTCCCTTTTTAGTTTCCTACTCTTGCAAGTTGCACCTCATATATGCCACCTTCTAAACTAGTAAAATAATGATTCATGAAATGAAACCAGCAAGTCCTATCAATATCTTTCACTGCAAAATATCAACACAGTATGCTAATTCTCCTTTCAATCATTCTCCCCTCACATTTACAACTTTGAAACTAAATATACATACCGATCAAATGGAAACAAATTGACATTTTTCACCAAAGTCACCAAGCTATATATATGGTTAAGAAATTAAGATCCAAGTGCATCATCATCGTCTGCAGTAATAATTAGTTCTTAAACAATGCTCTGATATGCATACAAATATCTAGGTATACAGAACAAGCTAAGGGAAGCTACTACTTACTATATAGAGACTAAATTTATGGATATACTACAGATTCAAATGGGAAACTTTATTATTTTAGTATATAATAAGTTCAAGGCTCTTGTTTTCCTGGAAATGATGATGGTAGTAAATCTTGCAACAAACCATAGTCACGACGAAGTTGGAACTGCTGCTGCTGATGTTGTTGTTGTTGTTGTTGTTGCTGCTGCTGATGAGGTTGTGGAAGATTTTGGTGGAAAATTTGTTGATCACTTTGGCTATAACTTGGAAGAAACTGAGAAAAGAAATCTTGGTGTAATCTTTGCTCCAATCCCATTGAAGTACCGGAAGCAAAGAGGGATGGTGATGACAACAACATGGAGGAAGCATTACCCCTGAGTGTTGCTGGACAGTGATGGTTGTGCTGTCCTTCATATGTTGTCATCACAATTGATGGATCTTGGTATGATCTCTCCACCCTTTTCTTCACAATGCACTTCTGACTTGTGCATCTATAATAGCTCCTGCATTATATACATATACATAAATAACATTAGTACTCTTAGACTTATGGTATGACATGAAATATGGAATAGTTTAGAGGTATATATCTTGTGAAATTAATTTATGGATTTGTTATATTGTTGAATTTTTTGTCGTAATCCTCGGATTTTCAAGAGAAGGGGGAAACCTAGATGAAAGGTAATAAGTAAAGCATGAACAAAGATTTTTAGTACTCGAACTCAAGTACGTAGTCATTTACTTGAAACTCATTAATCTCGATATACTTTGAATATATGTACATTTGTGTAATATGATCATATACATTTCATTATTAAATATTTGAAAACAAAAACAAGTCTTAGAAATAGTGATTTGTATCTACAAAGGGTTGTAGAACTGTTTCAAAATCTTAATTAGGCGAGGATGATCATGTGAGTAATAATTACATCAAAAATGAGAAAAAAATAAATATATAGAAAAATAAATTAAAGAATGGGTATGTTAATATTAATGATTTTGGCACTTAATAAATCATTTTATTTTGAAAGGTTAAGCACCAAGTAGACAAAAATTACTAAATTTGAAAATTGGAAATAATTTAACCTTGGGTGCGGACTATTCTTGACTGCTTTCTGTCCATATTTTCTCCATCTATATCCATCTTCAAGGTGATCAATCTCACTTTTAGTCAAGAACGCAAACCGTGGCTCTTTTACCTTTTTCTCTTTCTTTTTAGGCTTGTTCCTAAAATACTCCAAACCATTAGACAAATTCACAACAATAGATACATAAATCTTGCATATAATAAAACTTGCCAAACTCATCATAAGAAATGTACATTAGGGTTAAGTTCCTTTTCCACCATTTTAGTCATATATACACAAAAGTAACAAAACCTACATTCACACCACTGTACTTAATATAGACAAGATTGACTAGATTCATTTCACAAGAGACACTAAAAATGTCATAATTAGCTGTTGAAAATAAAATATAATTCCATTATAGTACTTCAAAGAAAAATCAAAATTCTACCACAAACTAAACAACAAAAAATCATGATTCCTAGCTACTCATAAATTAAAGGAAGAGAAAAAAAAAACTATATATTTGAGGAGAAACCTTCTTACCCTCCATTGATCTATCAAAAAATATCATGAAGAAAGAGGGACAAGAAAAGAAGAAGAGGTGACATGAAAAACCTACTCTTTCTTAGACTTTTCATCATCTCCATCTTCACACCCTAATTTTGGCTGCTTATCTTTCTTGTTGGTTGAGTCTTCTTCTATCACAGCTTCATTAGATGAGGATGATTCTGAAGATTTTGGTGTCTCACTAATCCCTACTAGTGATGATAAGTCTCCTGCACTAGATTTCTTTGTGTTGTTATCATCAATGGAAGAAATCACTTCAGATGAAGAACAAGACAAGTCAAAGGCTTTTGATAGGGTGTTGTAGTCCATGGAACCATGTAAGTAGTCACTGAAACTTGTACTATCTGAAGAAAGATCAAATCCTTGAATGTTTTGTGAAAATGAAAAGTTTGAGTGATTGAGTTCATCATGATGGAAAGGATCATGATTCTCATTAGCCATGGAAGAGAGAAGAAAAGAAGAGTGAGTGAGGAGAGAAAGTGGAATTAAGGACCAGAAATAAAGCTAACTTTTTTATGAGAATGAAATTTCAGCTATAAGACTTAATTTGATGGTTGCTTGTTATGAGAAAGAGAGCTTTTTTAGTTTAGAACTTTGTTTTTCTTCTTGATTTTATATTCCTCCTACTTTTACACCCTCCTCCTTTAATGTTTGTAGGTAATTCAGCGGGGTTCTCCAACTTTATATGGACAGTGTCTTTTTGATGTTTTCTGATTTTTAAAAATAATAACTTGTATGCGACTTTAGAGACTAATCTCTTTAATATATATCAATTTTATATTAAAATGATGAATTGTATTGTGTGTGAGAACTTTTATTGATAACATGTTTAAGAGACTTCGAATATTCACAACTCGTACATATCTTAAAATAAATAAAACTTTATTTTGGTAAAAACTATTTTTTTTTTCCTTTAAAAAGTAACAAAGAATAATTTGCTATATTGTGGCGTGATTTGTGATCTATTCTTAATTAAGCCAATTGGTTGAAAGACTTAACTAGCTGTTTAACTGATAGCGACTTCTCGTACATCTAATTAAAGTGTGCTCCTCGATATTAATTATTTATTTGATGATTTTGAATCTAATAAAAAAGAAAGAAAAATAACAAGTTGAGTGTAATGCATGCATAAAATGTTTTTGTTTGTTTGTTATTAATGCATGATAATTTTTTGATAAATTATTGATGCATGATAATTAATTGATGTTAGGAAAGTAACCATTTTATAATTTAATTTTAAATAAGGCTATGTTTTGACAATATTCTAGTTAAGAAGAAAAATTGATTGAAAACCTCAAATTTGCATTATGTGATCATATGAGCTCCACATAATGGTTCGGTAGGATCTTAGGGTATGATAGAGTACATATATGGGGGTCCTTGAATATATATAGACGTGACATATATATATATATATATATATATATATATATATAATATTATACTAGATTATTAGATATAATTAGATGTTAATCTTTTATCATAATAAAAGGTTAAAACACATTCATGTATGCATAAATAACTATGAATATGCATACTATCCTTGTTGAAGATATTTTTTTAGGAGAGAGAAAGAAGAAAGAAAAAAGAGTGTGGAGGGTCGTAGTCACGTTGTTAACAAGGGGGTGGGGTAAGTCAAGAATTTCGACTATACACACTTTGTTTTTATATATTTGGGAGGATTAGGCTTACACGTGTTAGACGAATGGCACCGGCATTTGACCAGTTGCATGGCACGTGCGAAGTATTTGTATGCTAGTATGCTTCTGTTCTACCACAAATTCTTATTTCCCCTCAAAAGAAAAGTTCATGATATTATCTGTACCATTATAGCTTTATAGGTTTTTTTTCTACATACTTGGTTATAGGTTAAAATAGTCATAACTACTTTTGCTTTGTGGCATTGGAGTCATTCATTATATTTAGACTGTTAACATTATTTGCGTTCTGTTTGGACACTCTTTATGCTAGATATTATATATTATTTAGCTTGTTCAGAAAAACCTTTTAATGGAGAACATAACAAATTTGATGTGAACAATTTGACCTAAGTTTTATGTTTTTTTTTTTGTATACCGAACTTTTATCTATTATATATACTATTACTTAATGATTATTGAATATATGCATCTACTTTTTTTTTTTTTAAATAAATAGATGTCTACATAGATATATCAGATATTGCTACTAAAAATATTATAGCTATAGTATTGTTTTGAACTGGGCAGCGTTGATCCGAATTGGAAAGTAGTGTCTCAAACCTGGCTCTACGAATAAACATTATTCAATCACTTGTTAATTTTGCATCACCGTGAAATCCACATGTCTGGTAACGTCTTCAGACTTTTCATCCGTTTTACCTCTTATAGTGATACCATGATGTGTATGTGTGCGCGTGTGTATGTGTGAGGAGTTTTCCTCGTCCACATTAATCTTCTACTGACTTGAATATCAAAGTGTTTGTATATAGCAGACCATCAAAAACTTAAAAACTTCAGGTCGTTGTCCTACAATGTACTTTTACATTTCCTATCATAGTTCAAGACCCACCTCGGATGAAATATTGTAAATAAAGTTAAATAAAATTAATTAGTAGATATGACCATATATGAGTTAATAATTGAGATGGTAAAACAATTAAAATTAGTCGAAATTATTTTTGAAATTTTTTCATATACTTTAGAGTTAGGTTTAGTACCGATAACTTCTAGACAAAATTTGAATTTCTCTTAAATAAATTAATATAAAATAGAGTAAATTACACTCTCCTCCCCTCAAAGATGTTTGAATTACACTTCTCTCCCCTCTTATGTTAAAAAATACACTTCCCTCCCCTCTTATTCAAATCATATTGGAAATATTTCACTCCCCTTCCTTGAGAGAAGCTTGAATTACATTCCCCCCTCTTATGTTAAAATCTACGCTTTACTCCCTCAATAATTTTTTTTTATTTCTAATAATCTAGCAAAAAAAATATAACACACTTTGAAGAAAAATAGTATTGCGGGTCTATTTTTATATAATCAAATTTTGAATAAAAATTTTTCGCTATTTTTTATTCACAATTCCATTAACATGTAGTTTTAAACCCTCTTTCAAAAAAAAAATGTAGTTTTAAACCCTATTATAAAATATGAAACAACCCAAAACAAAATTAAAATAAGTGAATAATCAGTAAAGTCGATTAAGTAGGGTTATCTAAAAGTGAATTTTATACTCCAAATTATAAAATTAATAACAAAATATTTAAATTTAATTATCATTAACATTTAAATTATACATAAACGAATTTATTTTTTATAAATGCTGATTCAAAATTAGTATATATTATAAAAATATTTATTTATGTTAAAATAAATTAAAAGATAGTGCATATTTAATTGTTATGGGTGGAAATTGTAATTCAATCATCTCATAGGGGAAGAGAGTATAAATTTTATTTTTTAAGGGAGAGGAGTGTATATTTTAACATAAGAAGGAAAAGAAGTGTAATTCAAATTTATTTTAAAGGAGGAAAATGTAATTTAATATGTAATATATAACATGGATAATGATAAATATAAAGTCAACTCAACTAAAATCCAATGCTATGGGAGTGTTCATCGTAATTTTTTTCTCCAACAACACCTATGAAAGAATTTATGCTGTTTCTCATCACGCCTATATAAATGGCTATGTGTTGCTGAGTGGGATTTCACGTCACCTTCTTTTATTTTATTGTTTTCCTTTCTTTGCTGCCCGAAGTTTGTGGCACGCATCTAGTTCCCTTTAGTGTGCCTTCACATCAAATCAATTGGAAAAAAAAAAAGAGATGGTCAACATTTGTTAAAAAAAAATGTTATGCATTCCACTCCTTTCAGTAGGATTGCAAACCGGCTTGGCCCGTTTATATCACATTTATTGGGAAAGAGTAGTTGAAAGTTAAAAAAAATATATTTATACTAGAGACTCATTATAATCTTTCATAGTTTTTCAACAATTCAATCCGGTCTCTTTAAAAAAAGGTTTAATTGCACTTTCCCCCCCTATATTTTGTCAATTGTGCGATTTTGCACCCCATCTTTTTTTTTGAGCGATTTTGCACCATATCATTTATCCCCCTTTCTGATTTTGTAGCCCCTCATGTGTATTTTTGCACCCTATCGCAGAGCGAAGTCAAGGCGAAGGCCAAAAAACACACGGAGGGGCTACAAAATCAGAAAGGGGGTAAATGATAGGGTGCAAAATCGCTCAAAAAAAAGGATGAGGTGCAAAATCGCACAATTGGCAAAATAAAGGGGGGAAAAAGTGTAATTAAGCCTTAAAAAAAAATAATACTTAAATAGTTCCTTACAATTTTATACCGGAGACATATTGATTTGTTAGATTAAAGAGATGATGTGTCAGATACAATATGCCCCGTGAAAGAATAGCAATAATAGCAGCTTGCACTATTACAAGTGTACTTGTGGTAAGCATGATACTATCTATCCCGTGAAAGTGATAATATGAGAGGAATCATCGTACCAAAATGAATAAATCTTAGAGAGAGAAGTTCTAACTTCTCTCTAACTCTCCTCCCGAGCTCTGTTTAGGGGTTCCCTATTCATCTAAGTGGTGGTTTTCCCCAGCACCTCCTGGCCTCCCAGCACCTCCTGGTTTCTGTTCTTTTTTTTTTCCACTGTGTTTATGTCTGGATCTAGATCCAGATCGGGGTTTCAGATGGAGGTTTGGAAAGGGGTTGATGTGTTGTTGATGATGTCTTCACAACCCTTCACTGCCATAGCTTCTCCTCCCTTGACACGCCCACCACCTGCTCCACCGCTCTCTTCCCTCAATGCCACGATCCCTCCTCCACCAGCAAACAGGTTCGCGAAGAGAGCTCCACCAAAGCCACCATGGATTCTCGACAGATTTAAGCCCTCAAGGGTGAATGTTTCAACATTGGTTAACTATGTTTCTTGTGATGTTTCCTTGTTTTCCATGTTCTACTTGTGTTGTTGTGTCTTTGTGTTTAACTTAAAGTGTGTTATTGTGCTGTTGTGTCTTTGTTTTCCATGTTTTTCTTGTGCTGTTGCGTTTTTTGCTGTTGTAAGTGCCTTTACAATGTCCCTTTTGGGTAACTTGTGCTTCCAAGATGTCAATAGTAAAGTTGCACTCTGCATGTTTGTTAAAATGCCCCAAACAAGATGGATGTTGTCGGGTAAGAAGGACTGGGCAGTCTCACATGATGTTGTTAATATCAACTCGTGCAACTCTTCCTTATTTCATTTCTCTTCCAAACGTGTGATCAATCTTGACATAATCGAGACCATTTATAGTCGAACTGAGCTTGCAGCCGTAGCCAATTTGATCCGTAACTGGATAGACATAAAGACTGTGGATTCTCTCATTTTCGTTGTCATGGACCGTGTGCGGAGGACTTTGCAAGCAAGGTTGTTAGTCTGTAGATGTTGGGTGAACAAAACCAGTTTGGTTGCCGGTCAATCTTTGTTTATTGATGATTATCATATCTTGTTAGGCTTTATTTGTAATGGTTTTCTTTGTTCTCGTTGGATATGTTCCAAACACTCTACTCACTCTAGATGTAGCCCTTGTGGCATTTACTTTATTTGAATGAATTTCCTTTTACCGTAAAAAAAAAAAAGATAATATGAGAGGAATCTGACTCCTCTACTTATACTAGTTGTGACCTATAAAAAGGTGGAACTATCTTGGAAGCGTTTTCCCACGTGTACTACTAACTCATCCTTTTTCCTCGTCAACCCCTCATAGTCAGCAACCACATGCCTATAAGGAGAGGTGACTCGGTCAAGTTGCAACACATATGTCATTTTTCTCGAATAATGGGAGTAAGAGCTCATTGGGTCGGGATACGTGCTCATTGACCACCCAAGACATATAATGTGTTACCCTTGTTTTTCCTGCGTGGTGAATACGCGGTGGGTCCGCCTATCTTGACTGTACAATAAGCAAACCCAAAATTATAATTTTATTCTTTGACATAAATCATGTCCACACAATTGTCAAAACCACGGTTCACACCAATTCTTGTGTTTCGTTGCTCAATTATTAGTAATATTAAGCATTTTCAACCCATCTGAGACGGGGTTGACTTGGGACCTTGAAGTGTGTTTCTCTCAAGGTCTCATGTTCAATTATGCCGGATGCTATTTTATGTAGGTTAGTTTAACTTCTTAAAAACCATATTAAGCATTTTCCATTTTTTTAGGTCAAATTATTCCCTCCCATTTTTCTAATTTTAAATTATCATTTAAAAAGGTTCAAATCAGTCCCTCACTAATTATTTGGATCAAATAAGTCTATCCTAGAATATTTTATTCACATTTTCTTCATTTAACCATAATTTTTTAATCTAATTAACATTTGATATTTTCCTTAAAAAAACATTTGATATCCAGATTGAGAAAAGGGGATAAAGCATGAAATAGAAACTGAATCACCACCTTATCTGGCCTTCCCGCCTCTGTCACCTCCTAGAATCGTCATCATATGCAGTGTTTGATATACTTAAAATTAAGGTGTGGTAGTGGCTAAAATTAGGATTTAATGGAGAAAATAAGTATAAAATATTTTAGTAGGAGTTTATTTTGCCCTAATTAGCGAGGGGGACTAATTTGGCCCTAAATCTATACTATAGTTTATATATAAAGAAAATAACATGTATTGCCTCTTTTGGGCTAGCTTTTTTTCTTCACAAAATTACCGTTAACTTTCAATACAAATAACACATATAACAAATAGATAAGAGTAAATTGAAATATCAAAATAAAAGTGTAACAAACACGATATGAGTATATATATGTTTAGTTTTTTTTTCTTTTATCCTATAAAAAGTGTAACAAACTAGATGAACATATCTATATTTACTTTTTCATTATCCTAATTATACCCTTAAACAAATTTTTCTATAATAAAGATTGTTATTGGTGTCATTAAAAAAAAGAATTTAGATTATATTTTTTTTGTTATATTGTTGGTGTCATTGAATAATCATGGTTAGTTTGGTTTGTTATAATTTGAAAGCAACAAATATTTTTTTTAATTTTAATCAAAATCAAAATTTCACAAAAAAACATCGTTCATAATTTTAAACATTGGTACAATAAAAAGAGCAGAAAGATGGTCATGTGAGTGCCCGTCTTTTTGCTAGTAATTATAAAATACTATTCTTGTTTGTGGCCCTAATAAGTATAGAATAAAAAAGTGGGAGGGACTAATTTGGCTTAAATAAAAATTTATGTCATCAATTTTTTTTCAACTTGACAATTGTACCCAACACATCATTCATTTAACACATATATCTAACACCTTAAAATTTTAAGTGAAAATATAGTTTATCCATCTCCAATGATAATGGAGCATTGATCCGACAATGCTCCTTGAAACTTTCCAACAAGTGATAAATCACATTTGAGGGAAAGATTGTTGGTGTCTCAATGTGAGTAATTAAGTGTCTTACATTGGATGAATAATTGATGTTTAATGTTATATAAGTGAGAAATTTTATAAACCTAATATATTACGGTTCTCGGTTAAAACTGTGTCCAATATCATTTATGAGATAACTGACCAAAATCAAATATGATGAAGCCCCACCTCCCAACGGAAGATTCTATCTGAATAAGCAACTTAATCAACAATTTGAACCATAGGTGTTTCTCATATACTCTCATCCGTCCTAAAATATAAGCAAAAATTGGTCAACAAAAGTTAATGTATTTGGTTCAAAATTTGTACCAAATACATCAACTTATGTTGACTCATTTTTGCTTATATGTTGGGACGGAGTAGTATAAATGTTTATTATAAATTATTTTTATAACAAAAGATAAAATGAATTCAATCTCATAAATAAGATGTTTTCGTTTAAGCTATAAGTTCGCCTTTAAGATACATTTTATATAACAAAATTAAATGTTTGTTATAAGTTATTTTATAACAAGCGTGTTTCCGTTTAAGCTATATGATGTTTTCATAAATTATTATGAAAAACTTTTTAAAATATGCCAAAAACAATTTACAAACACGATATAAGTTGTTAATTTGTATAAGTTTTCTCAAACAATCTCATAAATAATAATTATGTCGATAAACTCATATGTTGTACATAATCTCTCATAGATAGTCATATATCACAGTTTTGAGAAGTTGGTAAACCAAAGACTTTTTGTATGGTGGGTACGAGCCCATCAGTGACTACCACCGATTAAACTATCATAACACATTCAAAAATGACCCTACAAAGCACAGAACTGAAAGATACGTTAATAAAAGGACAGTTTAATTTGGTTTGATTTGATGGAAATAAAAAGAAAAGATTTCATTTCATGAACCCGTAATATTCGATCCTTTTCGTTGTGCTTGGATGATACAATACAAGTAAACGAAAATCTAAAATTAGAAGAAAAAGCACCAATTTATTTTTTTCTTGGGCTTCTAGT
The DNA here is from genome assembly GCA_018208015.1 of Medicago ruthenica. Taxonomy (NCBI): domain Eukaryota; kingdom Viridiplantae; phylum Streptophyta; class Magnoliopsida; order Fabales; family Fabaceae; genus Medicago; species Medicago ruthenica. The sequence continues at coordinate 6,418,391 of CM031375.1, read as the reverse complement.
TTTTTAAAGTTCTGTTTCTCTTTTGGTCTGTAAAAAAGGTTTGAAATGATTTTTCTTATTTCTCTCATTTCTTATAAAGTGAAGCAACGTTGAATCATTGAAAAAGACCATTATAAAGGTGCCTAATTATTTTCGAAATTTGTATGTGTGAGTGTTTTTCTTGGGTAATTAACATGAATAATGAGTAATATTTATAAGCCTTTTTTTCAAAATATTTATATTATTTCTCATCACCTTTTAGAGATTTTTTTTAATAGATTAAAAAGGCATAAATGTTATTTTAAAAGATATAAAATTGTTGACACATTTTTTGTTTACGTATATATAGCACATATAGTCTAGTGGAGTATGGAGAGAGTATTTAAATGGCAAATAGGAAGGACTAAGTGCTTATACCTTATGAAAATTAATAATTAATAAATATAAAATTGGTAAGAAAATTGGTGATATGATATGTTTTTGAATAACTTGTATATGATTGGATGTTGAGAAAAGATCAACATCAATAAAATTGTAAGAAATTCTCTTAAAAATTTCATGTAAAACATGTCATATCATCATATTTTAGACCAAATATTAGATAAAAGAACAAAAATCGTCAAATTGTAAAATAAGGAATCATTTTAAAAATGGTGAAATTAGGGGATAAAAATGCAATTAAGGCATAAAACTTTCAAGTTTGTTCCAAATTATATTATTATAAATTGATATGTCTTCTTCAAAATTCTTCAACAAAACTTTATATGTTTCTATGATCGAATACTCATTATTTATAATCAGATTCCAATTTCAAGAGTCTTTTACATTAGCCTCCAGAGAAATGTTAGATAACAATGAAGCACATTCATTCACTAACTACTTTACCCCTAAAATAACCCTAACCTCCAAGTCCAATCACACACATCTCTTTTTTTTTCTTTTTGGTGCAAACACACATCTCTATATTCTCACCCAATCTAAACATTTTTTTACACCGAAATATATTTGTCAACCGCCAACACACACAAAGTACAAACCACTAAACCTATTGTTTTATTAAGCTCAAAAAAGGATTCATTACATAGTATCATGTTGCTTTATTTACTTAAAAAAATAGAATTCTAATTGAAAAATGTTTATTTTTTATACACAGTTGGAAAATGTTTGGTACGTTGTTATGCCATATTTTTTTTATAGATAAACGAAAGCCATTTCTTTTAGTTATGACTAGGGGTGTTCAAATCCAAACCGATCCAAAATAAAACCGCAAATCGATCCAAAAAAACTAAAAACCGCAAAAAACCGAATATTTTCGGATGTATTTGGATGTATTTTGTAAAAACTGTTAGGATCGAATCGGAATTCGGATCACTTTTCAAAACCAAACCGAACCGAACCTAACTGCAAAAGTAAACATTAATACTTATTTATTCTTTTATTAGTATTATATATTCAGAGGTATGTTGTTTTATCACTAGAACAAACTTTTACATTATTTATTAATAATTTTCAATAAGTAAATTTTTAAAATTTTAATAAGTAATATAGTTCATTGAAAAGTTAACAATTTTTTAGATTAATTTTGGATAGGTCAGAGGGAAACATGTCTTTCAAAATGGAAGCAGACTCCTATCTGTTTTTGGTCATGTTAGGCAAATGACTTTTCTACAAACACTTTACATCATAAATAATGCAGTTCACCTACTCTACAGAAAGTAGTACAATACTACAATGAAATACGAATAATACCTTCAAATTTGTGACAACGATAGTAATTTGTGTGATATAAATTTTTGGTACAAAAATAGCTGGTTTTTCAGACTTTAACTAATAGTTTTGCGTGTTCATTTTGATTTTTGCATAAGTATCACTTGATATATATCGATCTAAGTTTAGATGAATGTATGGAAATTATATATTGGTTTTAGTTGGTTAAATATTTAGAGAAAATTGTTATTATCACTATTATTGATATTATTACGAGTCTCGCATGTTTCAAGATTTTGTTGTCATATGTGATTCCTTTTTGACTCATTTGTTGGTATATATATATATTGCTATAAGATTTGTTACAAATTTAACTCAACAATTTAACATGTCCAATCTTCCTCTAAAAAAAAAATAAAATTAGCATGCCCAATCATATATTATTGGTAAGGCATAGGCTACCTTTAAAAAATTATGGACAATTTATCCAACAACCAATGAAAATTGACCACATGAGTAAAAACTAGTTTGCGGGACTACTTTTAAATGAACTTATCAGACTAATTTTCATTGATTATTGGATAAATTACTCTTAATTCTTCAATGGTAGCCTGAGCTTCACCAACAATCACAATCAAATCAACAAGAAAATGCGAGAAAATCTTCGAGAAAAGTGATGAACTTTGAAGATCGCAACGGAAAAATGAATGAATCCCTATGTGGATCATAACTAACTTCTCTCACTTGAGAGAGAGTACGTTGATACCATATTATGAAACTAAGAAATGAATGGAAACGATTCTCATTATTTGATCATAGAGTACATTACTACTTATATAGAATTCATGAAGGTGTAGGATAGTTATGATACATGTTTTATATTCTATACTAACTCTAAAACAATTAGTAACAACTTACAACTAACTAACTAGATAACCTGTGCTGCAAGTTATCTCTATTGAAGCAACTAAGAAGTTTGTTTATCTTCATGGTGAAACTGAAATACAACTAGAACAACATTATGCAACAAATCTGAAATAGTTCAAATTGTATTGTTTATTCCTATAAAATAATAATTTTGGTTTTGCTATCACTTCCTTTGATGCATATTGGTGTAATATATCCCGACAAGTGTGTTGTAGAATGACTCAAAATTGATTTTTGGAATTGAGAAGAATCGTGACACAATTTTATAATCGTAACACGATTTTGGAGGCAGAAAGTGCATGAGAGTGTCCCTGGAAGGCAAATCGTGACACGATTTTGTGGATAAGGTTCGTACCTTGGGTCGTACGTTACGATCGTGACACGATTTTAACAGTTACAGGGCACTATTTAGGGGTTCTTAGTTCTTTTTTGGGAGAGCTTCAAGAGAAAGAAACTTGGAAATCAAAGGTGACAACTTTAGGGTTTAGGGTCTTTGTTTAGAGTTATCTTGAGAGGTTCTCTTGGGTTGGACAACATTGGTAACACCTTGGGTGAGTGAAAATCATTGAGTGTCTTGTTCATTTGTGAGATTGGGAAAAAGGTAGAAATTAGGGACTGTTCTTTGTGAGCTTCTTAAAGATAATATCTCGTAACCCTTTTGTATCTCTTTGTAAGAACTCATTGATAGTGGATTGGAGATATCAATCTTTCCCCATAGTAGGTCAAGTTGGACCGAACTGGCTAAACATTTCTTGGTGTGTTTGTTTCTCTCCTCTCTTTATGTTTTGCTTGTGGTTTTGTGCTTTACACTTCATTCCTAGATTAAATCTAGGTTTGTTATTGTTGTTGTTGCTTGTGTTTACTTTGATATTGGTTACTACTTTCCTTTGCTCCACACATCATAGTTTCATTGGTGTGAGTTTTGAGTCCTGAATTCACAACAATTGGCGCCCACCGTGGGGCAACAGAGTGAATTGGTTAAGCGAGTACCATGGGTTCAAAGTGGGATATTGAGAAGTTCACCGGAAGTAACGATTTTGGGTTATGGAAGGTGAAGATGCAAGTGGTGTTGATACAACAAAAGTGTGAGAAAGCGTTGAAGGGTGAAGGTGCATTACCGGTCACCATGTCACAAGCGAAGAAGACCGAGATGATGGACAAGGCTAGGAGTGCCATTGTCTTGTGCCTCGGGGACAAAGTTTTGAGGGATGTTGCGAAGAAACCTACCGCGGCATCGATGTGGTCATAATTGGAGTCTTTATATATGACAAAGTCTTTGGCTCATAGGCAATTCCTAAAACAACAACTCTATTCATTTAAGATGGTGGAGTCAAAGACCGTAATGGAGCAACTAACAGAGTTCAACAAAATCCTTGATGATTTGGAGAACATTGAAGTGCATCTTGAGGATGAAGACAAAGCTATACTCTTGTTGTGTGCTCTACCGAGATCATCTGAATCTTTCAACGATACCATGCTCTATGGCAAAGAAGGCATCGTCACCTTGGAAGAAGTCTAAGCGGCTTTAAGAACCAAGGAGTTGACCAAGTCCAAGGACCCTAGAGCGGATGAAAACAGTGAAGGCCTAAGTGTTTCAAGAGGGAATGGTGGAGAGGTAGAGGTAGCCGAGGAAGTTCAAAGAGCGGTAACAAGTCAAAGTATAAGTGCTTTAAGTGTCACAAGATGAGTCACTTTATGAGGGATTGTCCGGAGGACAATGATGACTCCTCGCAAGTTGTCTCAGAGGATTATGAGGATGTGGGTACTTTGGTGGCGAGTTGTTGGGAGGATGAAGAAGGTGTCGTTTCTCACCTTAGTAGTGATGCCTTGTAGAGTGGTGATCGTCTAGAGAGACGTTATACACTCAACATCAGCCTGGAGAGGCGATAGTAAGAATACTCAAGGTCAGCCTGGAGAGGCGGTGTGAAGAATACTTGTGATCAACCTTTGAGGTGGAGTTTGCAAGGTTAAAGGCATAATGGAAGTGGCATTTGGAAGTTGAGGTAGAGAAAGCTCAACTTGAGATGGAGGTGATGACACCGGAAATGGTACAACTGTGGAGACCTTTGGTGCTATGCTCTAGTTGTGAGCAAGGGAATTCTTCATGACGACGAAAGGCATTCTGGGGTTTGAAGAATGTATGGTGTGGCTTGTGTGATTACCTAAAAGACCAAGGGTGATTGGATGCAAGGAGTTTTTTCAAGGAAGTGGGAGGCGTTCGGTGGTTGAAGAGAGTTTGGGGTATGCTTGTGAAGCTACTTGGCGTAGTTGGATGCAAGGGAAAAGAAAAGGAGAATGGTGGTAGATGGTTAAATTGGCATCACCATCAATTTAGAGTCAAGGTGGAGAATGTTGTAGAATGACTCAAAATTGATTTTTGGAATTGAGAAGAATCGTGACACGATTTTGGAGGCAGAAAGTGAGAGTGTCCCTGGAAGTCAAATTGTGACACGATTTTGTGGATAAGGTTCGTACCTTGGGTCGTACGTTACGATCGTGACACGATTTGTGATAATCGTGACATGATTTTGACAGTTACAAGACACTATTTAAGGGTTCTTAGTTCTTTTTTGGGGAGAGCTTCAAGAGAGAGAAACTTGGGAAATCAAAGGTGACAACTTTAGGGTTTAGGGTCTTTGGTTAGAGTTATCTTGAGAGATTCTCTTGGGTTGGGCAATATTGGTAACACCTTGGGTGAGTGAAAATCATTGAGTGTCTTGTTCATTTGTGAGATTGGGAAAAAAAGTAGAAATTAAGGATTGTTCTTTGTGAGTTTCTCAAAGCTAATGTCTTGTAACCCTTTTATATCTCTTTGTAAGAACTCATTGATAGTGGATTGGAGAGATCAATCTCTCCCCCTAGAGTAGGTCAAGTTGGACCGAACTGAGTAAACATTTCTTGGTGTGTTTGTTTCTTTTCTCTCTTTATATTTTGCCTGTGGTTTTGTGTTTTACACTTAATTCCTAGATTAAATCTAGGTTTGTTATTGTTGTTGCTTGCTTGTGTTTACTTTGATATTGGTTACTACTTTCCTTTGCTCCACACATCATAGTTTAATTGGTGTGAGTTTTGAGTCCGAATTCACAACAAAGTGATTTGTGTCTTTTTAGCAACAAAAAAAAATGATTATAATTAAATAGCTTTGACTAGTTTTCAGCAACAAAGTGACCTTTATACAGAAGTTCATCTGACCTCACTGTTATCCCAATAAAAAGGATATGGAGGTTTTGATAATACCGCAATTTTGAACTGTCTGTATTTGTTTCCAAGCCCCTTAGATATTTGGAATACTTTTTCCACATCTGAGAGTGGTTTTCCAAACCAACAAGTTGGTCACACATATCTTTGAATTTATGTACTCCTAGGGACAATCTCCTCTTTGATAAGCCATAGAGGTTGTTTTTGAGTTGAGCCACACTGTCTTCATTATTTGGCAACAGCTGATCGTTGAGTGCACTTCAAATCGAATTTTCTAATGTACTAAGGGTAAGGAGCCATGATGTGAGTAATCCATCATTTAACACTCATTGATGTCTTGTTTGGATTGTTTGATTTGTTTCCGGTTGAATCAGTGACTTCATCAACCGATTTTTCAGAGCTTATGATGTGATGCTCAAGGTGGAGGGCTCTAATCAATGATAAGAGTTGTGATTTTCACTACAAGAAATTTGTGGTGGATAGTTTGATTGAAACTAGGTAGGACCATTGGGGAAATGACAAAATGGAAAGTTTAGGTTCTTCTGATACCATAATGAAAATGAAATTGTGTTCAAAATAGTACAACGATGGTACATACACTACAAGAAAAAAAAAAATTAAACCGGGACTGAATTTTCTGTCGCACAATAGTTCAAAATTCTGTCACACTTGTATACATTCAAGCCTATTAATTGTCTCTTGCTGCACCATTACATTATATCTTCCTAAGCTTAACGGTAACAACTAACAATGCATAAAATAAGAAATAACATTAAGTGGCTTTACATCATAATGCCTAAAGACTAACAGTAACAATATTGCATAAATAAGGAACAACATTAAGTGACTTTAACAATATTATCCTTATGAGTATTATTTGGTTTTATTCCATGTATTAAGGCAATACATTTAGACAGATTACTTTCCAATGATTTATTTGATTTTTTCTTGATTTGATCCATTAATTGAGGAATCTTGATGATTCTTTACAGAAAAAAAAAAAAAAAAACACACATGTAAGTCTGAGTGTGAAGTCAATGTACATTCCTTTGTTTTCCTCTTCACCTTGAAATATTTGCTACCATTCCCAGCCATTTCAAGAACCTTTTTTGGCATCTGATACTCGAGAATGGAGGCCAAGTACACAAAAGTAGTTTCATATACACTTCCAACATTTTGTACTCCTTATTTCAATTGTTCATAGGTTCAAGTTCAACCACTTGAAAGTTGAAACTACAACAAATGCAATTATATAAAAAACAGAAAAGGTCAAAGGAAAGGAATTCAAAATGGTGTTTACGTCCAAAATAGATTCATGATTATTAATATTGAATCAAAATACTCCATGTTTGATTGGGCCCCAGTTTTGAATCAAATCAAAATACTACTTGCATATACTGTAAGGTAACGATAATCATGATTGATAATATTAAAATGGAATGATGGTAAGCTAAAGTGGCAACGAAGTAAAATGTTTGTGACCAAAAAAGGCCAAGCAAATACATGAATCAAAATGGAGGGATTGCCCTCAATGTTTTGTAGACCTTCTCGTGATCTTCCAATCAGTTTCGGCCTCCGGAATTCGATCTTCAGCAATTTTCAACTTGATTTGATCAATAGCGAGGCGATGGAAAATTGATTTAACTTCTTTGTTAAGAGATGTGATCTTATCTTTCTCTTGATCTTCAATCTCAACAATTTTGGCTCTGTCCCCTTGTAGTTTTTCAAGCATGGCTTTAAGATCAGCAATTTGAGTATCAAGAGAGTTGAGTTCTGTTTGGTGGATGTTGAGGGAAGTCTTTGACATCAATATTTTTTTGTCTTGTCGCCTTCAATGCTTCATTATCCTGGTCAGTGCTCTTCTTAGCTGTGTATCGCTCTTTTTCCAATTTTTCGAGTTTCTCAAACATCCACTCAATTTTGTTGAGAAATTTAACAACAACATGAACTTGTTTTAATTGGCGAGAAGACAACATGTCAGCATTAGCTTCAAATTTATCCTTGACTACATTGAGGTTTACTTCACGAGCAAGACCTAGTTTAAATTTTACAACCAAGTCTTCTTTAAAGGCGATATCCCTCAATTCCTGAAGAAGTTGCTCAGGGAGGTTGGGATGCTGAGATCTTAAGGAAATAATAAAAAGCCCTTCTGATAAAACTATGTCGATTGCAGCAATGACATCCGCATCTACCATATAATCAAGATCTAACAAGTCATCCTCGTCTATCATATCATAAATTTCTTTGTCTTTGATATCAAGATCTAACAAGTCATCCTCGTCTATCATATCATAAATTTCTTTGTCTTTGATGATGAATTTAGTGTTTTTGTCAACATTCGTTTCTTCATCTATAATGTTTTTATTACAGTATATAACTGTCACATAGCTTACTTGCGTAGCAAGTAACTACTTGACAACTATGATAGTTAGTTGGAGTTAGTTATGTGTTAACTATTACATGTAGGTGACTTACAATAAGCTAGCATAGATCACAATTCTTGTATATATACATTTTGTACTTGCCATTATTGAGTAATGAGAATCACTTTTCTATTTGTCTCTTTCATTCATAATATGGTATCAATAGCTTTCTCTTTGAGAAAGTTTGTTACGATTCAGTTGCAAGCTTCTGCCATTGTTGCTTGCTCTTGAAGCTTCATGCTTCTTCTTGTTTCTTCTTGAAGATTTTTCTTCTTCGTTTCGATTTTTCTTCTTTCAATTGCGTATTCATTTTTTACGCAATTTTGCTTTCTTCTCCATTGCGAATTCTTTTGAATTCCTCTTCTTTTCTCACATTTTTTTTTGCAAATCATATTCATCCATGGCTCCTTGCCAAGTTTAGCACTCCAATTCCGATACTGACTGTGTTTTCTATTTGCATCCTAGCGAGGGTCCAAATTCTCTCACCATCACTCCAAAGCTTACTGGTTCTAACAACCTTGCATGGAGTCACTCTATGCAACGGGCTTTGGGAGCTAAGAACAAGTTATCATTCATTGATGGTACCATTCATGTCCCTGATGTTCTTGATCTCAATCGTCCGGCATGGGAACGTTGTAATCATCTTATCCACTCTTGGATTTTGAACTCTGTTTCTGAATCAATTGCACAAACCATTGTATTTCATGATAGTGCTATTTATGTTTGGGATGATCTTAAAGAACGTTTTGCTAAGATTGATCGAATTTGAAATGCTTCTTTGAGATCCACTATCAACAATTTGAAGCAACGTTCCAAATTTGTGTTAGAGTATTTTATTGAAATGAGATCTCTATGGGATGAGTTGAATTCTCATAGACCTATTCCTAATTACAATTGCATTCATCAATGTCGTTGTGATTCAATTCGTCTTGCTAAGCAATATCGCATTGAGGATCAGATTATTCAATTCTTGACTGGCTTGAATGAAAATTTTTCTATGGTAAAGACTCAAGTTCTTTTGCTAGATCCATTACCTTCACTCAATAAGGTATATTCTCTTGTTGTTCAAGAAGAAAGTAACAACTATGCTCTTCTTGCACTCGTTTCCCTTTATGAATCTAGTGTCCTTGTCAATGCTTCTGATTCAAGGAAACCCTATGGATGTGGCAATAATCCTTCTAATGGTAAAAAATGGTACAAGGTTCTGCACTTTTTGCAATAGATACAACCATACTATCGAGTATTGTTATCAGAAACATGGCCATCCCAATCTTGCTAAGTCCAATTCTTCAGTTAATGCTTCTAGTGGTGCAACTTCTGAACCTTCTTCATCACCTGGTACTTCTGATGTGGTGCTACCTAGCTCAGGTTCTGGTATTTCTCAGGAGAAGTACGATCAGCTCATGTCTTTGTTCCAACAAGCACATTTACTTGCCTCTTCTGCTACTTCCAGTACCAACCAGATCACTTCTTCTCCTGTGATTAATTCAGCTTCTTTAGGTATACATAGTGTTATCTCTTGCTCTTTGTACTCTCATAATGATTTTTGGATTTTGGATTCTGGTGTAAATGATCACATATGCTCCTCCACACATATGTTTACTTCCTTTTACAAAATTAAACCTATCAAAGTCAATTTACCAAATGGTAATTTTGTTCTTGTTGAACATGCTGGTACTGTCCATTTTCCCCCTACTTTGTACATTTCCCATGCTCTATATTCTCCTAAGTTTAGACTTAACTTGATTTCAGTTTCTAAGTTGTGCCATTCTTTACAATGTGTTGTCAATTTCACTGATCATCATTGTGTCATTCAGGATGTGAAATCTCAGAAGATGATTGGTTTAGGTGAGCTGAATGATGGCCTTTACAGATTTCAAGTTCATTCATCTTTACCTAGTTTAGCTTTCTCTATTTCTTCCAATAAAAGTGTTACTCCTTTATGTAATACCAACATTAGTTCTTCTGATACTTTCATTCCTATGTCAGCTTTGTGGCATTTTAGGCTTGGCCATTTATCTCACAAAAGATTGTATCATATGACTTATTTGTATCCATCTATTACTTGTGATAATAAAGTTGTTTGTGACATTTGTCGTTTTGCCAAACAAAGAAAATTACCATTTCCCCTTAGTACTTCTCATGCTTCTTCTAAATTTGAATTACTTCATTTTGATATATGGGGGCCTTTGTCTATTTCTTATGTACATGGTCACATATATATTTTTGACTATTGTTGATGATTTTAGTCATTTTGTTTGGGTGACTTTACTTAAAACCAAATCTGAAGTCTCATTGCATGTTTAAAATTTTATCACCATGATTGAAAACCAACACCATATCACTCCTAAAATTGTGAGGTCTGACAATGGTCATGAATTCCTCCTCCCTTCCTTTTATGCTTCCAAAGGTATTTCTCACCAAAGGTCTTGTGTTGAAACTCCCCAACAAAATGGGAGAGTAGAAAGAAAACACCAGCATATACTTAATGTTGGTAGAGCTTTGCTTTTTCAATCCAAATTACCCAAATCCTTTCGGTCTTATGCAATTTTGTATGTTGTCTTCCTTATAAATAGAGTTCCTGCACCACTTCTCTCAAACAAATCACCTTTTCATTTACTTCATGATAGTATTCCTGACATGGATGTTTTCAAAGTGTTTGGTTCCTAAGCTTATGCTTCTACCCTTCACATTTTCTTGGGTTACAAGTTAGGTGTCAAAGGCTTTGTTCTTTTAGATCTCTTTACTAGAGAAATATTTCTTTCCAGACATGTTGTTTTCCATGAACATATATTACCCTACCCCAAGTCTTCTTTGTCTATTACTTGTGATTGGGATTATTTTTCATCTCAGCCTTCCCATTCTTCTGACAGCACTCCCTATGTCCCTTCCTCTTTTATTGATCCTCCTCTTCCCACTCAGGATCCCTCTATTTTACCTCTACCTCCTATTGACCTTCCATCTCCTTCTCCACCTCCTATTAGGAAATCTTCTAGAGTTACTTCTGCACCATCCTATTTGAAAAACTTTATATGTCATGCATCTTCTCAATCTACTGTAGCTCCATTATATCTTATTTATGATTTTCTTTCTTTACATAATTTGTCTAACCCTCATTGTCATTTTGTTTTGTCTATTTCCACCAACACTGAGCCCAAAAGTTTCTCTGTGGCAAGTAAATATGAATGCTGGAATCAAGCCATGAATACTGAACTTACTGCTCTTGAGAGGACTGAAACTTGGAAGTCAGTTGACCTTCCCCCAAATGTTAAACCTATTGGTTGTAGATGGGTATACAAGGTCAAACATCATGCTAATGGCTCTATTGTGAGATTCAAAGCTAGACTGGTTGCTAAAGGATATAATCAGATTGAGGGACTTGATTACTTTGATACTTACTCACCAGTTGCTAAGCTTACCACCATCAAATTAGTTCTTGTTTTGGCTTCTATTTATAATTGGCACCTCCACTAGTTGGATGTCAACACGCTTTCTTACATGGTGAATTACATGAAGATGTTTACATGACTCTCCCTCCTGGATTCAAATCTCAGAAGCCCAATCAAGTTTGCAAGCTGCTTAAATCCCTTTATGGTCTTAAACAAGCAAGTAGAAAATGGTATGAAAGATTAACTTCCTTGCTTATTCAACATGGATACACACAAGCTGCATCTGATCACTTCCTTTTCAGTAAAACCACTTCTTCCTCTTACACTCTCCTACTAGTTTATGTTGATGATGTGATTCTAGCTGGAACTTCTCTTTTTGAGTTTTCTTCCATCAAGAATATTTTACACACTTCATTCCAAATCAAGGATTTACGTCAACTCAAATACTTTCTTGGATTAGAGGTTGCTCATTCCAAAGCTGGCATTTCCATCTACCAAAGGAAATATTGTCTTGACCTGCTTTCAGATTCTGGCCTTCTTGATTCTAAACTAGTTTCCACTCCTTCTGATCCTTCATCTAAACTTCATCATGATGCTAGCTCTCCTTATCTTGACATTCCTTCTTATAGAAGACTTGTTGGCAGACTTTTGTATCTCAACTCCATAAGACCTGATATCACCTTTATCACTCAGCAACTTAGTCAATTTCTCTCCAAACCTACTACTGCACATCACACTGCTGCTCTTAGGGTTCTCAGATATCTTAAGAACTCACTTGGGCGTGGTCTTTTCTTCTCTGATGCAGACTGGGCAGATTGTCATGATTTTAGAAGATCAATTTCATGTCCATGTTTTTTCTTAGGAAAATCATTGATCTCCTGAAGAACCAAGAAGCAACTTACAGTCTCTAGATCTTCTTCAGAAGCTGAATATCGCGCTTTTGCAGCAGCTACTTGTGAGCTTCAGTGGCTTAACTATCTTCTCAGAGATTTACACATTACTTACACCAAGCTACCTGTGTTGTACTGTGATAATCAAAGTGCTCTTCATATTGCAGTAAACCTTGTGTTTCTTGAGCGTTTTGTTCTTCCAATGATTCTTCATTTTCGGATTCCATATCTGAGGGACAAAACGGAACCTAAACAAGGAAACAACATTCAGTTCAAGATAAGCCTAGAAACATGATAAGAATAAATGGGTAGCTTTCAATTTGTATCACATTTATTAAACATCAAAAAGAAAATACCTGGCGATTGTGCACATATTCCAAGTATAAAAGTACATAAGGATAGCGGATATGTTTCTTAGTATCTATATCAGAAGCTTTTTGAAAGCATATAATATCACCATTGTCTAACTGCATTCATGGAAAAAAATAAATCGATAAGAAAACCAATTAAAATGTTAATTTCTTAGTATGTGCCAACTGGGTATGTTAATTTCTTCTCAACAGGCAAACACTTGACTTTTGGTTCAAGCCTAATTTCCTACACAACAATAGGCACAATTTACTCACTAACGCTTCATAATTAAAGTTACCCTTATAGATCATTAGATTCAAAAACTGAAGATGCTGTTAGAAAAGGCCCTTTCTGTTCTGACAAGTCATATACCAGAATGATAATTTTTCATAGAACACGATGCAAGGATGCACTACAAATTTAAATTTTTATGAAATTTGGCAGCAGGTAAATAATATTAGTATGTCAGAAAGACAAAGCAAACCAACGTCATAAAGTTCGATCTCTTCATCAGGATCATAACCAGCCAATTTATTTAACCTTGTTAATATTTCTGATGGCTTATCAGTACAGTCCACAAAGAGCCCTCCAGAATAACTGACATAGAAGGGAAATACATTTGATGTCAACTAAGGTCCACCTTTTACCGCAACATATGTTAAAATCACAAAAGAAATTATTCAGTACCGTAGCTCCTCTCTTGAAGAAAAGTAATATATCATCCTCTCCCATATAGAGTGGTGCAATGGGACATAAATCCTATATAATAATGTAGTTCGTCAACATGACTGTTTGAATGATGTTTCATGCTATCAAAATAGTATACAATTAACTTCATAATATAAATGTTACCAGCCCACGCTCCACTTCTAGAAACAGTTTTAATTCGTCAACCTTGTGAAGCTCTCTCAATTGTCCAACCTGCAATTTGAATCAGAATGAGAAAAAAAAATGAACAACTTCAGATCATAGAGAAATTGGTATGCTGTGCAGACATGAATCGCAAAAAACTAAGCACCCTTGCAAGCATTTAGAGGAAATAAATTATTGGATCCAGAAACAATCAGTATAAAAACCACTTGCAACTTGCATATGTAAGAAAATACAAAATAATTTTTGTAATCTCCTAATTAATGGCCCAAATAATTTTGTTACACTCTAATTGATGGCCTAAAATAAAATAGAATAATGACAATTGTTGTCATTGACCTCTAAATTAATGGCATTAAGGAAATTAGAGTAAATGACAATTATTAAGAAAATTAATTGTTTAGTAACCACTACAAGTAACCGATCTCATCCGTTGATACTGGGATATGATGGACGTCTCAGATTAAATGACACAATCTATAAATTGGTCCTCTCCCTGCCCATAAGATTCATCGACTTCACATTCCATCTTAACGCGTGAGTTAGTAAAGGGAGAAGGGGAGAGAAACCAATTTGTGTGTTTGCTACCATGGCTTCCTCATCGAATCCTGGTATGTGAAAATCATAAACTTTTAAGATCCTTATGTTAAATTATTTGAATGTTTCCGCTAAATGTTTCATAATTAAGTTTAACATGTGGTATCAGAGCCTTGTTGTGAAATTTATGATTTTCCACTAATGATGTTTATCTCCCTCAAATATGATTTTTTTTTTTATGTTCGACGTATGTCGTAACACTTTGTTACTATAGTATTCGATTTATACTAAATATATATATATATATATATATATATATATGTAACCGAAAGAATGTAATATCATGCCTATTACGACATATATGTATGTGTTCAAATTGCATATAATGATTTTTATGTGATTGTTATTTGTTACCGTCAAGACGAAACCGTTTCATAAAGCCGGAATTTTTTTTTTAGTCAATGCTAATATTTTGCTCAATTATTATGAACCTAGCATGCTCATTTTTTATTATCGTTGTTAAGGTCTCTTGGATATATAAACATGATATATCTCTCAAAGTATGTTTAATTATGTGTATACATATATAGCAGTGATGTGTTATACATAAATGTTAGTTTTATTTTATTTTATTTTATTATTGATAATATATGTTATTATTACATTCCTGATGGTGTAAAACTTAATGTATGAATGTAATTAAAATATTGTGATTTTCGGAAGGCTATATTAATATTGTAAACCTTGTGTACACCAAAGTGGCCAGGTTAGAATGAATGAAATGCCATGAAATGTAACCGTTAATTAATCGTTGGATTAAATTTACCCAAAGGAAAATTTTATTCTATGATTAATAAACATGATTGTGAAAATTTAAATTCTTTAATCAAATATATATTTTATCCAAAGATAAATTATGTGTTTGGTTGAGAATTTTAATTTTTAATTATGATATAAAAAAAAATGGCATTTATGATAGCATGTTGTAGTGACTACCCAAAGGAGAACTATAATATGCTTTGTTGTTTATATGAGTATATGAGTTAATATGAACTTATTTTTTTATTATGATTTAATTTTGCAGCAATTTCTCTTCATTCGCAAGTTGCGTCTGTTACCGTTTTCAATGGTTTGAACTTTTATGAATGGAGTGAACAAGTCAAATTCCACTTAGGTGTTTTGGACCTTGACTTGTCACTTTTGGAAGAAAAACCTGTTATCACTGATGACAGCACTTTGGATGAACAGTTCGAACTTAAGGCATGGGAGCGGTCCAATAGATTGAGCCTCATGTTTATGCGAATGACTATAGCAAACAACATTAAGACTACTATTCCACAAACAGAAAGTGCTAAGGAATACCTTCAGTTTGTGGAAGAACGTTTTCGCTCTGCTGATAAGTCACTCGCTGGTACACTTATGGCTCAACTCACGACCATGAAGTTTGATGGGTCGCGAAGCATGCAAGAGCACACCATTGAGATGACAAACACTGCAGCAAGACTTAATTCTTTGGGTATGGCAGTAGATGACTCCTTTATGGTTCAATTTATTTTGAACTCATTGCCTTCTGGGTATGGTGCTTTCCAAATTAACTACAACACTATGAAAGATAAGTGGGATGTTAATGAGTTGATTGGAAAGCTAATTCAGGAAGAAAATCGGCTGAAGAATTTTAAGAGTCACTCTGTCAACCTAGTTCATGGAGCTGGAAAAGCATTGAAGCCAAAGGCCAAGAACTTTAAGAAAAGGGAACCTACTAAGAAACATAATAAGTGTCATTTATGTTCGAAAGAAGGACACTTCCAGAAAGATTGTCTTAAACGTAAGGCTTGGTTCGAAAAGAAAGGTATGTATAATACATATGTATGTACTTTTGAATCAAACTTAATTGCTGTTCCTCATAATTCTTGGTGGCTTGACTCTGGTGCTACTACTCATGTATCTAACATGATGCAGGGATTCCTTACGATCCAAACCACAAATCAAAGTAAGATGTTTCTCTACATGGGAAATCGTATGAAAGCTCCAATTGAAGGCATAGGGACTTATCGCTTGATCCTTGATACTGGATATCATTTGGACCTAATAAAGACTCTTTATGTACCTTCAATGTCTAGGAGTTTAGTTTCCCTTTTAAAGTTAGACAATTGTGGTTTTGAATTTAATGGTGGACATGGTTGTTTCAATTTATGCAATAATAATAAAGTTTTTGGTTCTTGTTACATTATTGATGGTTTATATAGATTGAACTCCATGATCAATTTTATGAATCTTTGCTTACCGAGCATCAAAGTATAGGAATTGAACGTAACATGCTTAATGAAAATTCTGCACACTTGTGGCATAAACGTTTGGGTCACATATCCAAGGAAAGATTAGAAAGGTTGGTAAAGAATGAGATTTTATAAAATCTAGATTTTACCGATCTTGGGTTGTGTGTGGATTGCATTAAGGGAAAGTAAACCAGACATAACAAGAAAGGTGCCAAAAGGAGCAGCCAGCTTCTTGAAATTATACACACTGATATATGTGGACCTTTTGACGCTCCATCTATTTGTGGAGAAAAATATTTCGTCACCTTTATTGATGACTTTTCACGTTATGGATATATCTATTTGCTTAAGGAAAAGTCTCAAGCAGTTGATGCTTTTGATATTTTCATTAAAGAAGTCGAAAGACAGTTAGATAAGAAAGTGAAAATCGTAAGATATGATAGAGGTGGTGAATATTATGGAAAACATGGTGAAACAGGACAATGTCCAGGACCATTTGCAAAACTTCTTGAAAGTCATGGTATTCGTGCACAGTACACGATGCCATACACACCACAACAAAATGGTGTGGCTGAAAGGCATAATCGAACACTAATGGATATGGTTAGGAGTATGATGAGCAATTCGTCATTGCCCAAATTTTTGTGGATGTATGCGTTAAAAACTGCTATGTATTTATTAAATAGAGTTCCTAGCAAGGCTGTTCCGAAAACTCCTTTTGAGTTATGAACAGGTAGGAAACCGAGTTTAAGGCACCTGCATGTTTGGGGTTGCCCTGCAGAAGCAAGAGTATATAATCCACATGAAAAGAAGTTAGACTCTCGAACAGTAAGTGGTCACTT
This sequence comes from Medicago ruthenica, assembly GCA_018208015.1. NCBI lineage: Eukaryota > Viridiplantae > Streptophyta > Magnoliopsida > Fabales > Fabaceae > Medicago > Medicago ruthenica. Next base: position 6,401,002 of record CM031375.1, on the reverse strand, counting down.
TATTGGTTACCCAGAGAAGTCTAAAGGGTATATCTTCTATTGTCCTAACCATAGTCAAAGAATTATAGAAACTAACAATGCAAAATTCCTTGAAAATGGTGAAGTTAGTGGGAGTGAGGAACAACAAAATGTTGACATAAAGGAAGTTAAAGTAAATGTCTCTTTACCTATAAGTATTCCTTTGTGGAACGTTGTTCCAAATGTTGTTCCAGTTGTTCAAGAACATCCTAACGATAATGAACAAAATTTGAATGATAACACTCCCATTGAAGATACTAACTCACAAGTCTCTGAACTAAATGAGTCTCAAGAAGTGCCTTTGAGAAGATCTCAAAGAGAAAGAAAATCAGCTATTCCAAATATCTATGAGACTTATTTGTTAGAGTCAGACATAGGAATTAATAAAGCTCCAGTTTCTTTCCTAGAAGCCATGAAGAGTGTTGAGTCAGATAAATGGATTGATGCCATGGAAGAAGAGTTAAAATCCATGCAAGAAAATAAAGTTTAGGAAATCGTCGAATTGCCAAAGGATACTAAACGAGTTGGCTGTAAGTGGGTCTTTAAGACCAAGCGAGACTCAAATGGCAATATTGAACGATATAAAGCCCAACTTGTTGCTAAAGGATATACTCAAAAGGATGTTGTTGATTATAAAGAAACTTTTTCTCCTATGTCAAAAAAAGACTCGTTGCGTATTATCATGGCACTGGTGGCCCATTACGATTTAGAATTGCACCAGATGGATGTGAAAACAGCCTTTCTGAATGGTAGTCTTGAAGAAGAAGTTTATATGGACCAACCTGAAGGTTTTCCAATAGAAGGAAAAGGTCATATGGTGTGTAAACTGAAGAAATCAATATATGGACTAAAACAAGCCTCAAGGCAATGGTACATAAAGTTCAACGATACCATTACCTCTTTCGGTTTTGAGGAAAATCTAGTTGATAGATGCATATACCGAAAGATCAGTGGGAGTAAGTTTATGTTTTTGGTCCTATATGTTGATGATATCTTGCTTGCAACTAATAGTTTAAGTATGTTGCATGAGACTAAAGAATATCTCTCTTTGAAATGAAAGATTTAGGAGAGGCATCCTATGTGATAGGAATTGAAATATTCCGTGATAGATCACAAGGATTGTTGGGATTATCTCAAAAGGCCTATATCAAGAAAATTCTAGAGAGGTTTAACATGGAAAATTGTTCTCATGGAATTGTACCAATTCAGAAAGGAGACAAATTTAGTCTTATGCAATGTCCAAAGAATGACATAGAGCGGAAACAAATGGAATCAATTCCATATGGTTCTGTAGTGGGTAGTCTGATGTATGTGCAAACCTGCACGAGACCGGATATTAGTTTCGCGGTTGGAATGTTAGGCAGATATCAAAGTAATCCTGGAATTGATCACTGGAAAGCTGCAAAGAAAGCCTTGAGGTATCTTCAAGGTACTAAGGATTATATGCTCATGTATAGAAGATCCAATCAGTTAGAAGTAGTTGGATATTCAGACTCAGATTTTGGTGGATGTATTGACACTAGAAAGTCTACATGTGGCTACATATTTCTTCTTGGAGAAGGAGCCATATCATGGAAAAGTGCTAAGCAAACGGTTGTTGCTTCTTCCACCATGGAAGCTGAATTTATAGCATGTTTTGAAGCTACAGTTCAAGCATTATGGTTGCGGAATTTTATTTCAAGGCTTGAGGTAATTGACACCATTACCAAGCCATTGAAAATTTACTGTGACAATTCCGCAGCAGTATTTTTCTCTAAGAATGACAAATACTAAAAGGGTGCCAAACACATGGAGCTAAAGTATTTCTACGTTAAAGAAGAAGTTCAGAAACAAAGAGTATCTATAGAACATATCAGAACAGACCTTATGATTGCTGATCCGTTGACTAAGGGATTACAACCAAAGACATTTAAGGAACATGTACATAGAATGGGTCTTGGTTATCCTCTTGAATGATGCATTTGATGATGTTGATACTCTGAGCACTTTATGATTATGTATTTCTGAACCTTAATAAATGTTTCTAGTTGTTGTGCACATAATTTTTTTTTACTAATGAGTTATAACATGAATGTTCTAGAAACACTTACGGGACCATAATGAAATTTTATGTGGTGATTAAGCACCTTGTATAATAGGATATTGGTGTTTGTGGTATATGGAAGGAAGTGTGTTTAGAAAATAATATATGACCACCATAACCCACATTTAGTATTCTATTATATTAAGGTAATTATGTATTTATAGTGAGGAGATTCGATACATTAATGTCTATGTATAATAAGTATGGTGGTTCTCTCGAATTTGGGCCAAGTGGGAGAATGTAAGAAAATACAAAATAATTTTTGTAATCTCCTAATTAATGGCCCAAATAATTTTGTTACACTCTAATTGATGGCCTAAAATAAAATAGAATAATGACAATTGTTGTCATTGACCTCTAAATTAATGGCATTAAGGAAATTAGAGTAAATGACAATTATTAAGAAAATTAATTGTTTAGTAACCACTACAAGTAACCGATCTCATCCGTTGATATTGGGATATGATGGACGTCTCCGATTAAATGACACCATCTATAAATTGGTCCTCTCCCTGCCCATAAGATTCATCGACTTCACATTCCATCTTAACGCGTGAGTTAGTAAAGGGAGAAGGGGAGAGAAACCAAATTGTGTGTTTGCTACCATGGCTTCCTCATCGAATCCTGGTATGTGAAAATCATAAACTTTTAAGATCCTTATGTTAAATTATTTGAATGTTTCCGCTAAATGTTTCATAATTAAGTTTAACAGCATATACATTATAAAATTTAAAGAAATAAAAAGAAGGCAGTCAAAGATGGCCAAAAAACAGGTACCACAGATAGAACTAAGTATCAGCTTGATATAAATGACATGAGCAGATTCAACATGTAACATAAATGAGGGGTAAAAGAAGTTATTTCTTAAACAAAACCAACATTTGCCTAAAACCCAACAATCAGAGATGAAAAAGTCATAAATTATGAAGCTTAAAGCGGGTATATATATGAGCAAAACAATATTGAAAAGTTTCAAGCAATCTCATGAATATACAGATTGTGCTTCATCGATGTGTGTCAAAGGCCGAGATGGTCGACATGTATGGTTTGCACTTTGCACGCTTTTCCCATATCCAAAAGCGCTGGAATTGAGCTGGTATGCCAAACTCTTTAGCAACATTTTCCTACATATCACATAAAATCAATCAAACGTAAAAATACAACTTACAAAAATAACTGATGTGTGCAATAATTATCACAAAATTCATAAGTTATAATATAAATTTCAAAACAAAAGCATAAAAACCACAAGATTCGTGTGGCGTATGTTTTTCTTCTTCCAACTAGAGCATTGTGATTTTTATACTGCCTTAATTACATTTTTGGTCCCTTAAATATTTTTCAGGTTTCATATTGGTCCCCTTACAGAGAAGGATTTTATTAATTAAGGGACCAATATGAAACCTGGAAAATATTTAAGGGACCAAAAGTGTAATTAAACCTAACGTTTTTTAACACAAACTAACGGAAGGGACCAAAGTGACTAACAGAGAAAGATTTTATTAATTAGGAGACCAATATGAAACCTGAAAAATATTTAAGGGACCAAAAGTGTAATTAAGCCTAAAGTTTTTTAACACAAACTAACGGAAGGGACCAAAGTGACTAACAGAGAAGGATTTAAGAGACCAAAACGTTACTTTTATTAATTAGGGGACCAATATGAAACCTGAAAAATATTTAAGGGACCAAAAGTGTAATTAAGCCTTTTATATTCTAGTATTGTATTTTAAATAATTGTTTCCTATGAAGATGCATTAAAATAATGATTTTTCTCTTAATAAGTTCACAACTGAACTTTCCCAACTTGCATGCTTGTATGGGGGTATAAAATTCTTAACAGTTGTGTTGGGCCTAATTCAACCCTACGAAATCGGTTTGCAAGGTGAGAGATGCATACCAACATGTTTTTAAGCCATCTCTAATGTGGGACTCTACGCATACCCTCACACCCTCACACTCAAGACTAGACATTTGAGGCATGACCTAAGTCGCCCGATACCAAATGACCCACCAGATCTTGGATTGATTATGATACCATCTTAGATTTTTATATTCAGTCTAACTCATCCACTACAAGAAATCAATGGAATTCCAAGGCACAAAACTCATAGAAAAACGTCCAATTCTCCTCGGAATGTCACTTTTTCCTGAGGAAATAGTGTCCTCGGAAAATTGTTTCTTGCAAACCTGTTACCGAGGAAATTTTCAAGGAAATGCTTTTCCAGGGAGCAAAGTCATCGGAAAATGGATTTGACAACTGCCCACAGTCTGCGTACCTCTGGCCGGGCTGACACAAAAGTGACTAGCATTTCCGAGTAACCTTGTCCTCGGAATGTTTGTTATTTAAAAAAATATTTAAATTTAAAATAAAGCGCCACTTTTTGAATATCAAATTTTTTGAGATTTCTTTGGTGGTGGTGCTGTATATCCAGGTTCATATTGCTGCAAAAACATAATATATAAAAAAAATTAAAATTTAATTAGTTTTTGCTTATCAAATATACTAATCAGCTCTTAGGATAATGAAAGGGGTAGATCATGTCTAGTAATAAAAATAGTAATAATAATAGTATTAATCTAAAACATAAATTGAAAAACTCTTCTTTTATACCTAGTTCGGTGGTTTTATACATAAACTGAAAAACTCTTCTAAAACATCAAACTTATTTTCTCAATATCCAAAAGAACAAATATTTAGTAATTTACCAGTCCAAATCTTCAAAAACCTGAATGAAGGGTTTGGGTATGAGAGGGTTTCGATGGATTTGAGAGGTTCTGGATTTCGATGGTTGAAGACGATTTGAGTAAAATTAACTCCTCTACTCAACTCATATTGCCCTAAACCTTCTAGAATTTTGATGGATTTGGGCTTTGAGAGGGATTTCGAATTTGGGTTTGTTTGGAGCAGAACCTTCGATGGAGAGATTTTGCCCTAAACCTTTGATGGATTTGGCTCGATTTGAATGGAAGAAAAGGATTTGGAGCAGAACCTTCGAATTTGGGTTTGTTTGTATGGAAGAAAAGGGTTCTATGGAAGAAAAGGGTCGTGGAAGTAAAGAGAGTTCTGAACGTTTCTAAAGAAAAGAAATAAAAACAAATTAAGGAATTATGTGTTGCTGGAAATATATATGCCTTCCCGTAATTAAACTGTGAAAATGGTTTTATACTACTACTTTGATAGAGAGGTAGGTAAAATGTTAAAAGCCTTGCTGTTAAAAATACACACAAAAATTAATAGAAGCTACCAACATTAGATGGCTGTAAACCAATGAAAGCTCGAAAACGCAACGGACATATATGTTTTCCGAGGAACTTATTCCTCGCTATTGAACATTAAAAAATGTGCCATGTTTTCTGAGGAACTTCTTCCTCGCTATTCAACATTAAAAAACGTGTCATACTGTTTTAGCAGGCGTGGTGAAAGTGATTTATGACATGAGCGTACCGAGGAAATAGTTCCTCGGAAAAACCATTATTTGGCGAGAATACAATTGTCCTCGGAAATTTTTGGTCGGAATTCACATATATTCTTGTAGTGATCTTTATAAAACTGAATTCTAAGGTGGAGGATGTCTCCCACTTATAAACATATTTTTAGGCCATATCCCATCCAGTATGAGACACTCAACAAAAAGGTGGCACCACAAGTTAATGCACTTCAATCCTTAATATTTATTAGGCGTGGTCTATATAATCACATTAGGGCTTGTACTTCAATTCTCAATTTTCCAAAGATTAAGTTATAAGATCGTGAGAAAGTGATAGTTATCAAAATGGTCTTTTTAGTTAAATAAGTTTATAAGACATAAGCTATAAGCTCAAATATGTGGCTTGCCAACAATCTCTAAATGACATTTGGTTACTCAGTCTCAAATTAGATGTCTATTTTGAGTTTTCCACGGTAGATAAGTGTTATGGAGACTATTTTTCATACTCTATCTAACACACACACACACACTCTTGCTAGATGAAGCACATACGGATTCCGCATTTTATAAATGGATCTCACATGAAGTAATGAAACTGATATTAGTATCACTTAATAAAAGAGTGAGTGTTAGAGATAATGTTGGAAATAAAATATTCTTAGCATTTCTCTTACATGGTTATTAAGAAAATGATGAGTAGTATTGATTTTAATGATAAAATGTGTTTCATTTACTAAAATACTCTTATTAATTATAGTTAGTAGAAAATTTAGATGATTGAAATGCAATAAATATTATTATGTTAATGGAAAATAATAATAAATGGTGTATTGATGTTATAAAAAAAACATATAATTTGAGGAAAAAATAGAAAACAGAACACTGAATATGAGACGAAGGTAATACATATTAAAAATTCAATGGCTACTTACCACTTCTAAAACAAACATTAAAGGATAAAAATTAAGGGCATTTCTTTAAATGTTTTTCGTATGATCCTTAACTATTACTTTAGAAAATTATGGATTTGAGGATATCATAGATGCTTTATTTAAGAACCATTCGAAAAACGCCTAAAAATGAGTCTCCTTAATAACTTTACATCATTAAATGTAGATAGAGTTTTTGTATAGGTGACAATGGGATCAACTTTTACCTATAAATGACATAATAATTTTATGCACAAATTAATAAGATGAAAAGGATTAAAATAGTTTAAAATGATATTTTATTAAATTCAACAAAAAAAACAAAGAGTAAAAAAACAATTTTTTTTGTAAGAATAAAAAATATGAAATCAATTATTGAATAAAAAGATTATTTTATTAATACAAAATAAATAAAACGTAGAAATATCTGTATGCATTTACATAGTATATATGACTTTAAGTGTAAAAAACTTATGTTAATAGATAAAAGGAAAATGACATATTATATAGTTATTTACTATTATTGCAGAGTTTTATACATTTACATGCTATATCTTAAGTCTAAAAGTTGTTTTTTATTTTTTCATAAATCAAATCAAATCGCATAAATTCTTTAAAAAAAATCAAATCTCATAATTCTTTTTAGTGACAAAAATGAGTGTTTGTTCATTCTAGGCTTAATTACACTTTTGGTCCCTTAAATATTTTTCAGGTTTCATATTGGTCCCCTAATTAATAAAAGTAACGTTTTGGTCCCTTAAATCCTTCTCTGTTAGTCACTTTGGTCCCTTCCGTTAGTTTGTGCTAAAAATCGTTAGACTTAATTACAATTTTGGCCCATTAAATATTTTTCAGGTTTCATATTGGTCCCCTAATTAATAAAAGTAACGTTTTTGGTCCCTTAAATCCTTCTCTGTTAGTCACAATTGAAAGAAAACAAATAAACTTTTTTCTTTAAGCATAGAAATAGATGATAAATAATCAAAAGGATAATGATAACATTTATTCACTAATAGTTCACTAATCTTATAATATGTGATTGATAATTTTTTATCTATTAACTATATAGGTGATTCATATATACTAGTATGCAGTGTAAATGCATGAAAATATTTGAATTTGAATTTTTATTAATAAAACAATATTTATAATTTATTAAATTTGGTCTTTTGAATTTTCTGAGGGATTTGCAATTTGTTAAATAAAAAAACATTATTAAAAAATAAAAATAAAAACATAATAAAAGATGAACAATAGAGGCATGCAAATTGAGGATTCAGGATGAAAAAGCATGAACCATAGTCTGTTAGTCGTTGACTGACTCCATCAACTTTGAAGGCGTGTCGAACTGAGTGAGGTTACTTTGTTCGCTGAGGAGGAGGAAAACTTGAGGTTTGATTGTGTCACACTGTCTTCTTTATTGGCTGTTGCTGCGGATACAAGAGATGTCCAACTATAGGTAAGAAGTTGCATGGGTTTTGTATTAGGCTCAAGTCATGTTTTCCGAAATGCCATCATTCGGTGTAGTGCCTAATTTGATTGCATGGACTACCATGAGAGACTCTTAGAATTCAAGAAAGAGAAAGGCTATAACAAGAAAACCAAGGAGAAAACTTTTCAGATTGGTGACTTAATTTGAATACAATTAATCATAAGTCTGAAATATTTGGTAAAAATAGTCATCAAATTAGGAAGGAAGTATTTTTTGTAAAGGACAATGTTAGTAATTAGTTGTTAGATTAGTATTTTCTCTTTTTTCAATGTTTGAAGTAGGGTCTTCAAACTCCTTACACTTAACCCCCCAATTAGGAAAGAACTTTTGAAGTAGAAATATGTTTTCTAATAACAACGCATACTAAATCTGAATAAAAGGTCAATACTTAGAATAAACTTGTGCCAAGTATTCATAATATTAAAATAGAAAGCTAGAAGGCTAAATTGGCGTTAAAGTAAAATGTTGTGGCCAAAAAGGCAAAGCAACGACATAAATCAAAACGGAGGAACTGCCTTGAAGAATCGATAGAGCTTCTCATGACTTTCCAATTCAGTTTGAGCCTCCGGAATTTGAACTTCAACGGTTTTCAATTTAATTTGATCATCAACGAGGCGATGGAAAATTGACTTAACTTCTTTGTTCAAAGATGTGATCTTATCTTTCTCTTGATCTTGAATCTCAACAAGTTTGTCCCTGTCGCCTTGTAGTTTTTCAAGCTTGGCTTTAAGATCCGCAATCTGAGCGTCAAGAGAGTTGAGTTGTGTTTGTTGGTCTGTGAAAGAAGTCTTTGATGTCATTATTTTCTGTCTTGTTTCCTTCAATGCTTCATTATTTTGGTCAGTGCTCTTATTGGCCGAGTCTTGCTCTTTTTTCAAATTTTCGAGTTTCTCAAACATCCTCACAATGTTGTTGAGAAGGTTAACAACAACACCGACTTGTTCTAATTGGCGAGAGGAAAACGCGTCAGCATTAGCATCAATTTTTTCCTTGACTGCGTTGAAGTTATCTTTTGGAGAAAGACCTTGTTTAAATTTTTCAACCAAGTCCTCTTTAAAGGCGATCTCCCTCAACTCCTGAAGAAGTTTCTCAGAGAGGTTGGAATCCAGTTTCGAGGCTTCTTGTCCTTGTAAAGAATGCTGAGATTTTAAGGAAAGAGTAATCCCTTCTGATAAAACTCTGTCAATTGCAGCAACAGCATCTTCATCTATCATAGCATCAATTTTTTCAAAGTCTTTGCTGACAAACTTTGAAGTGTTGGCTTTGCTGGTCCCTTCATCATGAGTGGTCTCTATATCCACTTTTGACTCTTGAGCTTCTATGTTTTTCTCAACATTCATTTCTTCAGCTACAATGTTTTTGTTTTTCTCCTCCAATGATTCTTTGTTTTTGTGCTTTTTTTCTTCCTGGTCCTTCTTCAACATCTTCTGCATAACCCCCGTTGTACAAATTCAGTTGAGATTTTTCAGAATAAACCCAGAGACAGTCCAATAGAAATTACAAGTTAGTGGCAAAGGGAGCTTGGTTTGAAATAGTCATCAAGAACTTCTCATGAGAGCAAAATAAAAAATTGACAGTTTCTCAATCTGTTAAAATGCAGTACCGGAATTAGTCTTCCAGATTGAGAAATTATCTAAAATATTATTGGTTTGGGCATAGTTCAAATTTAGGAGGGAAAATGACGTAGTTTTGGTCAAGAACAGTCATCAAGTTGATTGCAATAGCCAAATATCTATCATATAACAAATTTTGCCCGCTGACTTTGTTTAGAAGTTAAACTTAAAACTTACATTAGATTGCTACCTGGCTTTATTTATTTTGGGCCTTAAAGTATATAATAATATCTACTTACCCTTAAATGCTCAGCAGTGTCTTTTTCATCCACATTGCGCGTTACATCAACTTCAACTTCAACTACAAGAGAATCATTCACAAGATAACCTCTTGCAGGATCAGACAAATCACAAAGAGGCAAGAAGGATGTGAAACCAAAATCACTTTCTCGTGCATTGAACTGGTGCTGGATCTCTACATAGAGCAAATAAAGTTACAAAAATTAGACACCTATTTTTTTGCTTCTAATTCCAGCATTTCTCTTTTCAACATAGATGTATGGTACTTCATTTTTTAACAACTGCAAGGAACAAACTGAATAGGCTACCTTTTGTCACAGAGTACTTATTCATGATTTGATTAACTACTGTCAAATTAAACTGTGCATATCTGCTCCAACCGTAGGGCAAAGTAACTGAATCTGCAACATCCAAATACAGGGACAAACAGTCCACATTGTTCCCTTTGGGGAAAATAAGTACACGCCTGCTCAGAGTGGAAAAAAAACATCATAAGATATCATTTATACTGAAGATAAAATGCACACTGTAACTAATATAACAACTACGACAGGCTGATCACCATGAATTGATTCGGAGAATGTGTAAGCACAATACCATTTATAATCCCCAGTTTTAAATACATCTGAATAGAGCTTTTTCGTATTCATCTGAGAAAATCTGTAAATTTTCCACGTGAATCGAAATGGTGAAAGATCCATGACAGGCTGACTGTCCACAGTGTTGGCACTGGCAATTTCACGTTGAGCAGCAGCTAATTAATAATGTTCATAAATGAAAAGAGAAATAAAGTATCATGCAGTGAATTAGCTGAAAACTTGGGGAGGTAAAACAATTAAGAGTCATCCTACAGTGCAGCGTGACAATGTGGATGATACTAATTCTTAGTCATGCGGTTTAGGAGAATAAATATTTTGAAGTTCATGAACCTAATTGGAGTATCAGTCACTATCATGGGTTCGTGAACCTGAATCGTAAACCAAAAGAAACCTACATAATCGTATTCAACTATGTTCATTGTATTCATTTATGGTAATGTAAGCCTTTGAGTTACATATTACAGAGGCTAAGTAGGAAGACATTACCACTATCAAAGAACAGTGACACTATTTATATGAAAGATTCAAAATGAACTATCTAGTTCAAATGGTATGTATGACATAGTTATAAAAATGGGTACGTAGAAGATGATGACATTCAATCCAACTCAGTATGTAACCCAACTTAATCAGCACTTAAAGTTTGAAAACAAACAAACATTCCCAAAATGCAAACTAACAAGAACTGTCTGTTTGGTTTGAGGAAAAATAATTGTTTTTATTTTCTACTATCAAAGACTAACAAAGGAATTTTTTATAACTTTTACTACAAGATTACAAATCTTTGAAAGGTGACAACTTGGGTACCCATCAATAAAAGGTGGGTAACACAACCCATGCTGAGTTGGCACCAATCAAAGTTATTTGTTTGTTTTCTATTATTTTTAATGTTATATAAATACAGTGTTTTGATTGGACCAACTCAACATGGGTAGTATTACCCACCTTTTATTGATGGGTAAACAAGAATTTCCCTCTTTGAAAACTGAAAACAATGTAGATTTTAATATAGAGCCTACTTTTTTTTTTGCGAAAAAACCATATTTTTTCAATAAAATTATCATTTTTAGAAGTTTTTATGTGTTTGTTACATATTTAAAAAAAAAGAATTTGAAGAAAAAATCTAAAAACTACTTCAAATGAGAAGCTGATTTGAAATGTTTCTCTAGAAAATTATTTTTGATAACTTATTTAAAATAATAATTAGCATTATGATAAACATAGTATAAACACAACAATTTATGGTATTTTTTTAATCCGTAAAAAGACCATAAATAAGAAATTAGAAAAGGGGAAATGTTTTCGAAAACCTAATGAAGCCTTGTATTTTTTTTCCTCTTGCAAATATGAAAAGGGAAAACACGATGGTAATAACTTTCTTTTGGTGAACCATGGTGATTGAGCTACTTGTTTCGGTCATAATTATTCAATAAATCTAAAAAAATAATTGCATATAATATTGACCAAATGAAGTATATCATTATTATTTTCACTATTATATTTGATCATGACTCCAATAGTTAGGTCAAGTGATAAAAAGACGGGGCATGGGCCTAGAGGTCTAAGGTTTGAGTCTCGTTAGGGTTTCGGAGGAGGTAGATGTAAATCTTTTGAAGGGTTTTGGATTAGAGCATCATTTCATCACCCTAAATATCATAATATTCCAAACAAACATAAAAAAATGACAATAGAGAAAGCAATAAGCAAGCAGTAGTCGTACCTTTTTGTCCGCTGCTTCGCATGCGAGAGTCAGTTCGTGTAATTATGTGATGATGTAGGTTGAATATGTTATATACAACGTTTTGCAAGTGTAAAGAAAAATTCAAGGCGCACCTATAGGCTATAGATGCTTCACTGTATCCATTTTAAAAAAGTCATTATATTATATTCTTTGTCAAAAACATAAAAATCTATCTTTTTTTTAGGGAACATTAAAGTCTATTAGTGTATTCTATTTCATATCAACATATTTAAATAAATATTTTTAATATTTAGTTAGACTAACGAATTTTAGTAAAACAAAAAAAGAGTAATAAATCAATGAAATTAAGTTTCATATTATTTATAATAATACATTTAAATATGGGAAAAATTAATGTTCACTAACAAGCTTATATCACTGAAAATGTTAACAAATTTATAATTTAAACCAAATAATTAAATAAATCTAATATAATAAAAAGTTAGTATTCAAATAATTTACTTAAGTAACTTCTCTATGGCTTTTAAATATTTTTAGGCTAGTAGACGGTGGGATTAGAATTCTGGTTAGTCGGTTCTTGAACCGGATACCATGTTTTTTTAATAAAAAAAGTTTTAGACTTCTCTATTTTGAAAAGGCCGACCTAGCATGAGTCTCACATAGGCTAGTCATAAGCTCATGTCACTTGGCATGACTTATTTCCACCTTAGTTTTCACATCAATAAACATTTCCTATAAAAAACGGCCAACAGTGGACGTTTCAAATAAAATACGTGAGCCGTTTAGAATACGCAAAAGATAATATCATTAGTATTTTGCTTGTAACATGAACATCCAATGTGTTTGTGTGACTTAATTTGAATATGCCAAGAAAACTTTTCAAGTTGGCTACTTAATATGAATATGGCATTCAAAAAAATAAAAATATTAACCAAATATCTCAACGTTTGGTAAAAATATATCTTCAAATTAGGAAGGAACATTCGAAGTATTCATAATATTCAAATATATAAAGCTAGTAGGCTAAATTGGCATTGAAGTAAAATGTTGTGGCAAAAAAGGCAAAGCAAATACAAAAATCAAAATGGAGGGACTGCCTTGAAGATTTGAAAGAGCTTCTCGTAACTTTCCAATTCAGATTGAGCTTCTGGAATTTGATCTTCAACACATTTCAACTTGATTTGATCATCAACGAGGCGCTGGAAAATTGATTAAACTTCTTTGTTAAAAGATGTAATCTTATCTATCTCTTGTTCTTGAATTTCAACAATTTTGGCCCTGTCTTCTTGTAGTTTTGCAATCTGAGCATCAAGAGAGTTGAGTTGTGTTTGGTGGTTTGTGAAGGAAGCCTTTGAGGTCAATATTTTCTGTTTTGTCTCCTTCAATGCTTCATTATCTTGGGCAGTGCTCTTCTTGCCTAAGTCTTGTTCTTTTTTCAAATTTTTAAGTTTTTCAAGCATCCTCACAGTATTGTTGAGAAGGGTATCAACAGTACCGACTTGTTCTAATTGGAAAGAGGAGAACGCGTCAGCATTAGCGTCAATTTTTTCCTTTATTGCATTGAAGTTAACTTTAGGAGTGAGACCTTCTTTAAATTTTTCAACCAAGTCTCCTTTAAAGGCAATATCCCTTAATTCCTGAATAAGTTGCTCGCGGAGGTTGGGATCCAGTTTCGAGATTTCTTGTCCTTGGGCAGAATGCTGGGATTTTAAGGAAATAGTTATCCCTTCTGATAAAACTTGGTCTATTGCACCAATGACATCCTCCTCTACCATAGCATCAAATTCTTCCAAATCTATGCTGACTAATTTTGAAGTGTTGAATTTGTTGGTACCTTCATCATGAGTGGTCTCGGTGTCCCCTTTGGATTGTTGAGCTTCAAGGTTTATGTCCACATCCACTTCTTCGGCTATAATGTTTACGTTTTGTTCCTCCAATGATTCTTCACCGTCAGATTTTGTGGCTAAGGGAGAAATAGGAACAAGAAAACAAAAAATGTTCAATTTAAGTTAAAGCCTAGAAAAGGATAAGAATAAATGGGTAGCTTTCCTTTTTGCATCAAATCAGTAAAATAATTGGCCTTCGATTTTAAACCTCAAAAAAGAAAATACCTGACGATTGTGCACATATTTCATGTATGAAGGCACATCAGGATAACGGATATGTTTCTCATTATCCACAGCATAAGCTTTTTGAAAGCATATAATATCACCGTTTTTTAACTGCATTCATGGAAAAACAAATAAATTAGAAAATCAATGATCCCTTAAAAAAAGAAAACTAACATAGCGCAATGAGGATCAACTGGGTATGTACAATACCTGGCTTTTTTGAAATGTTAAGTTCTTGTCAACAGGCTCACACATGACATTTGGTTCAAAACGAATTTCCTACACAACAATAGGCGTAATTAACTCAGTAACGCTGCATGATTAATGTCACTCGTAGGGATCAGAAGATTCAGAACTGGAAGATGCCATTAGAACAGGCCCTTTCCCATTACGCAGGCTTAGTTATTAAATAACCAAAACCATGACCGCTTGACCCAAACTTAATAACAAAGCATATGGCTTTTAAACATGCAAGGATGCACTACAATTTAAATTTTTTATATGTAGTTGTATAACTAGAATAAATCAGAAAACCCAAACCAACCTCATAAAGTTCAATCTCTTCATCAGGGCCATAACCAGCCAATTCATTTAACCTTGATAAGATTTCTGATGGCTTACCATTACAGTTCACAAAGAGCCTTCCAACATAACTGCCATCAAAGGGAAATACATTTAAAGTTAACTAAGGTCAACCTTTTACCCCAACATATGTTAAAATCACAATAGAAATTAATCAGTACCTTAGCTTCTCTTTTTTAGGATCATATAACTTGAAGAAAAGTAATATCTCTCTCTTATGGAATGGTGCAATCGAACAGAAATCCTATATAATAATGTAGTTCATCAGCACAGTCCTGTGCTGTAATTTCATGCCTTCAAAATAGTATACAACTTCATAGATTCATAATATAAAAGTTACCAGCCAAGGCTCCACTTCCAGAAACAATTTAAATTCTTCTTTGTCAACCTGGTTTATCTCTATCAGTTGTCCAACCTGCAATTTGAATCGGAATGAGTATAAAAAGGAACAACTTCAAATCATAAAGAAATCGGTGTGCTGCGTTAGGACAAAAAAACTGTGGGAACCAAAACAAAACCACTTGCAAGTGTTACATATTTATTATAAAATTTAAAGAGATAAAAGAAGGAAATCAAAATGGCAAAAATAAACAAAGCTAAAACAGGTAAAATTAACTGTTGGCCTGGCCCAAAAACTGAAATCTAAAGCAACCAACATTGCCAATCATTATAATAGTAGGTTGATATAAAACGTCACGAACAGACTAAACATAAACATAAGGGAGAGGGAAAAGAAGATGAATTTTTTCTAAAAGAAAACTAACATTTGCCTAAAAGCCAACAATCAGAGATGAAAAAGTCATAAAATGAGAAGTTTGAAATCAAGGTTCACAAAGCAGAAAAATATTGAAAAGCTTCAAGAGATCTTATGAATTTACAGGTCCAGCTTCCTCAATGTCTGTCAATGGCCTAGATGGACGATATGTATGGTTTTGACGCTTTGCCCATACCCAAAAGCGCTGGAATAGAGCTGTTATGCCAAACTCTTTGGCAACCCTTTCCTACATAGTTGCAATTAAACAAAAAAATCAAATTTATAAAAATAACACATCTGTTGAATAATCATCACCAACTTCATAAATTATTAAATACAAAATCAAAAGCAGAAAAACCAGAGATTCATATGAGATTTTTTTTTTTTCTTCCAACTAAAAAATCATGATTTTTATATCAACCATCAAGTAGAGAAGGCCCAATACCAGCAATTTGTGGGATGAAACTCGGTGACATGGAGGAAAATTTAAATGTGGTAGCAAGATCAAGTGCAAAGGCATAATTTTGAGCTACGACTCATAGTGTCTGTGGGGTGTTATGTGAAACGTAGAATTGGGGAATATTTTTCAGAATACTATTTCAAAAGTAATTAGAATGTAATCACTAAACTGTTTAAATAGGCCTAATTAACGGGCCGAATACAATCCATACAAATAATTATACAATATAAAATATATTTACAACAGAAGAAGATCATAGTTGATGATCTCAAAATAGAGTAAAAAGATCCTATGAGGCTACTCTGTGATAATAATTCGTCCATTACATTGCACCAGACCCAGTACAACATGATAGAACCAAACACAAATTGATCGACCGACACTTCATCAAAGGAGTATTCTCGGTACATATTTAGTACATATTTGATCGTATTTGTAATTATTAGGACTAATATGACTCCTTTTTTCTTCTTCAAAAAAAATATGACTCCTGTTTTTCTTGATTATGATTTATTAGGCTTAGTCAATATATAATGACATTAGTGCTTGTACTTCAATCCAAAATTAACAAGACTAAGTTTTTCTCTTATTTTCCGCGGCAATAGTGTAATTGATGATACCTTGAAAACGTTAGAAACTCCTCACTTTTCCAAGGTCTACGAGATCAAAACATATATTCTTTCCAATCTGTTCTGCAAGGTCTTCATCTCGTACTACCTAAGAAGTATTATATGTTATCAGTATAAACATAAATACAATCTGATCGAGAAGTTAACAGCTTGTCTCTAAAAAACAAAATAAATTTCTCGGAAAGCCAGCTTACAACACCTTTATAATAATGTAGAGGCGAGTCTCTGCCATTTCTTTATTTTTGTGCTTGAGTTCTTTCTTCAACCTGTCCTGCATAAACCAGTCGTTGTACAAATTCCAGTACAGATTTTCCGGAATAAAACAACAAAAATAGTACAGTAAAACTTGGGGGAAAATGAAGCTTGGTTTGATTTTGGCATGAAATACTCATAAAAACTTCTCATGAGAAACAAATCAAAAAATTATTGGCCTGTTACTTAAAAAAAAAACATAGTTTAGATCAGTAACATGCACATGTCTTTCTCAACCACGTTGCATGTTACATAAAAGGCCTGTCTGTTTACTTTCAAATATTAACATGTTAATTTTCTCTACTACAAATCTTTGAAAACAAAGTGAATAAAGGAAAAAAGGGAAAACCTGTACTGGAATTAGGAGAAAGACTTCAGATCATAAAGAAAGTTGTCTTGTGTGCAGCAAAGACAATGAATCTAAAAAAAAATATTTAAGCACCCTTGCAAGCATTAGGAGAAAAAAATATGGGGTCAAAAAACAGAAAATCTGGTGGTAACAGCTATTAGCTACTCTCTTTGGGCATTATTATAATTTTATAAACAAAAATTAATATGAAAAAAAATTGTTTATAATAGTGAATAGAGGAAAAATATCACTATTATTTTCACTATTATATCATTTCATAACTCCAAGAGTTAGGTCTAGTGATCAAAGACAGGTCCTTGGAGGTCTTGGGTCATTAATGTTTTGAACTATGAAGCACGGATACTACACAAACACCAGACACGAACACGCCACGCCGACAACCGCTAATAATATGATAAAAGCACATAATTCAATGTAATTATATGTATTGGTGTCGTGTCGGTGTCGGACACGACACCGGGACACGTCTAATCTGAGAAGTATCAGTGTTTCAAAGGTTTTGAAGGGTTTTGGATTAGGGCATCATCTTCTTACCCTAAATATTGTATTTCAAACAAAAAAACAATGCATGCAGTTGTTTCCTTACCCCTAAATATCACATATACAAATGACGATAGAGAAAGCAATAAGCAAGCAGTAGTCGTACCTTTTTGTCCTCTCCTCTGCTTCACAAGCGTCTCTCCGTTTTCCAATTTTGAATAACAAACTCGTGTGATGTGGTTGAATATATGGGTTTAAATAGACCTATAGCATGCTTAACTATATCCATTTTATTTGTAAAAAAAAAAGTCAATCATAGTCTATTAGCGTGTTTAACTATATATCTCATATCAACATATTTAAATAAATATTTGCTCTTTATTAAAAAAAAATTGCTCTGTATAAAAAAAAATTGTTTAAATAGATGAGGATTGGACACTTTCTTTTTAAAACTCTTTCTAACACTTATTTCTTATTGAATTAAATCCATTTGGTTACCATACTTTATAAACGAGTCTGACATAAAGTGGCAAGATTCACATCAATTTGACCAAATACAAGAGTGAACATCAAAGAAAGTGTTCTTAGCAATTTCTCTTAAATAGATTAACAAGTTTTAGTAAAAAAAAATGTTATCGAGTTAATATAGCAATGAAATTAAGTTTCATATTAATATCTATCATGACATTTCAGATAATTTGATTATATATAATATTATATTTTAATTATAATTTACAATAATACATTTAATTAAAATATGCCAAAACTAATGTTGACTAAGAAGCTTATATCGAAAGTGTTAACAAATTTATAATTTAATCCAAATTATTAAACAAGTCTAATATCTATATTATATATAAAGAAAATAGCATGTTTCGGTTTTCTTGGCTGACTTTTTCTCTTTCCAAAATTACCCTAAACTTTCAATACAAATAACACATAACAAATAGATAAAAGTAAATTCAAATATTAAAATAAAAGTGTAATAAACACGATATGAGTATATATATGTCCATTTTTTTTTACTTTATCTTTTAAAACGTGTAACAAACTAGATGAGTATATATACTTACTTTTTCGTTATCTCAATTATACCCTTAAACAACTTTTTCTATAATAAAGATTGTTGTTGGTGTCATTAAAAAAAATAAGAATTTAAACTATATTTTTTTTTGTTATATTGTTGTCATTGAAATATATAATCATGGTTAGTTTGATTTGTTATAGTTTTAAAGCAACAAACATTTATATCTTTAGTTTTAATCAAAATCAAAATTTCATAAAAAAATCACCGTTCATAATTTTCAAACGTTAGTGCAATAAAAAGAGCGGAAAGCCGAGCACGTGAGTGCCCGTCTTTTCGCTAGTAGTAGTAGTAATAATAATAATAATAATAATAATAATAATAATAATAATAATAGTATGTGTATTTACTTAAATAGTCTAGTCTAGTAGGTTTAAACGACTTTTCTTAGTTAAATAGGCTTTTAAAAAGTTTTAGTCTCCTCTATTTTGAAAAGTCCAACCTAGCATGGGTCTCACTTAGGCTAAGTTATTAGCTCATGTCACTCGGAGTGACTTATTTCAACCATAGTTCACATTTCACATGTATGAACATTTCACATAAAAAACGGCCAGCAATTAGTGTTTCAAATAAAATATGTGATACATTGAGAATACACAAAAGACAATATTAATTATTAGTATTTTGCTTGTAACGTGAACATCCAATGTGTTTGTGTGACACTTTGGTTTAGCATTTTGCGCGAAGACTAATCCCTTCAAAATAACTTAGGTTCCTGTGTTGACATCTTCCAACAATTGGTTTTCATACGCACCGTCCAAGGATTGAACACTGAGTCAAATGGTTAACAACAGGAGCGGATCTATATGTACTTGAGGGTGTGCGGTGTGCACCTGCACACCCAGAACTTTTCAAATTTACACATATAATCTTATATTTTTTGACTTTGCACACCCTGAAAAATTATCTTTGCACCACCAATCCGTTATTTCTCTCACACATAAATGAAAAATAAAAAAAAAAGAAGTGAAATATAAGTGTGGCAGTCACATGAAGAAGAGGAGCAGAAAGTGAAATGAACCAAAAAAGAAGACGAAGGAAGACGGCTAGTGTTCTTTAATTGATACGCAACAATTAACTAGGGTTATGTATATCATCATGGGCCTGGGCAGTTGGGCCACATAACTTTTGTTAGTAAATGTCATTTTGGGTTAAGAGGTGGTCAGCAATGTTTCTTTTTTACCGTTGGACATTTGGAATTATCTCTAACAACACTAGATTTTTTAATTTATCAAAGTAGTATTAACAATAAAAGTTATAAATTTCATGCAATTATCTTTAAAGAAATCTAATTAATTTATTAGATTAAAAATTACAAATTGTAAGTTTTGTAGTTTAAATGAATAATTAAATTGAAAGAAAAAATGGCTACACAAAAACTGTGTGTATATTATAAAAAGGTTAAATACCTCTTTTGGTCCTTCAAGTTTGACATAAATATCAGGTTAGTCTTTTAAGTTTCAAATAAGTCATTTAAATTTTTTGAGTTTCAAATAGGTCATTTAAGTTGTTAATTTAATGCACATATTTTAAGTTTTTTAAGTTTTCATGTTTCAAATAGGTCCTTAAAAGTGTAACGGTGCATTAAATTAATAACTTAAAAATAGCTATTTGAAACTTAAAAAAGTTAAAGGATTAACCCATAATTTTTGTCAAACTTAAAGGACGAAAAGATGTATTTGACCTTATAAAAATTATTAACCAAACAAGTAAAAAACTTCACCAAAAAACTTGCACCCCCTGACCCAGGGTCCTGGATACGCCACTGGTTAACAAACCAAAGTATGGTTGAAATGTTGCACTTCCAACCCTTTTTACGTGATAATAACAATGAGTTTTGAATGTCACAATGCTTTTAAAACCCTAGTTTGAGATGCAATGACAAAAAAATATCAAACAGTTGCAAATAGTCGGAAAAAAAAAAAAACAGCTAAGGAATGGTCACAGGCAGCATTGGGAATCTCTGGGAAGGCAGCAACAACATAAAAACGAATGTTCCCATGTTTCCCACATTCCATACACTCTTAAACAAGTTTTTAGAAAATATATCATTAGTCAAAAAGAAAGACTATTATAATAAGAAACCAAGACGAAAACTTTTCAAGTTGGTGACTTAATTTGAATATACCATTCAAAAACAAAAAATTATTAATCATATATCTCAACATTTGGTAAAAAAATGTCTTCAAATTAGAAAGGAACATTCGAAGTAGAAAATGTGTTGCCAAATCTGAGTAAAAGGGAAGTACTTAAAATAAAATGTGCCAAGTATTGATAATATTGAAATGGAAAGCTAGTAGGCTAAATTGGCATTGAAGTAAATGTTGTTGCAAAAAAGGCAAAGCAAAAACAAAAATCAAAATGGAGGGATTGCCTTGAAGATTTGAAAGAGCCTCTCATAACTTTTCAAATCAGATTGAGCCTCCGAGATTTCATCTTCAACACCTTCCAACTTCATTTGATCATCAATGAGGCGCTGGAAAGTCGATTTAACTTCATTTTTAAAAGACGTAATCTTATCTTTCTCTTGATCTTGGATCTCAAGAATTTTGGCCCTGTCTTCTTGTAGTTTGCAATCTGAGCATCAAGAGAGTTGAGTTGTGTTTGGTGGTTTGTGCAGGAAGCCTTTGAGGTCAATATTTTCTGTCTCGTCTCCTTCAATGCTTCATTATCTTGGTCATTGCCCTTCTTGGCTAAGTCTTGTTCTTTTTTCAAATTTTGAAGTTTTTCAAGCACCCTCACAATGTTGTTGAGAAGGCTAACAACAGCGCCGACTTGTTCTAATTGGAGAGATGAGAACGCATCAGCATTAGCGTCAATTTTTTCCTTGACTGCGTTGAAGTTAACTTTAGGAGTGAGACCTTCTTTAAATTTTTCAACCAAGTCTCCTTTAAAGGCAATATCCGTTAATTCTTGAAGAAGTTGCTCAGGGAGGTTGGGATCCAGTTTCAAGACTTCTTGTGTAGAATCTATCGATTTTCCTGCGGATTTTCCTGCGCAAATAAATCCGCAGGAATCCATGAGGATTTACCTACAATTCTAGTTACATTGAGAACATTTCCTGCGGATTTTGTCTCCGCAAGAATATCCGAGGCAACTTTAACTTTTGCTGAGGCTTTTCCTGCGGAAGATTTTGGAATATTTTTGACCACGTTTCCTGCGGATTTTCCTGCGAATTTAGTAAATTTTTAATTTTTTCATGAAATTTTAAAAATTGAAATATTTTGGGTAACTTATTTTTGTACATGATTTAAGTCCAAATGCAATGTCAAACTATTTTTGAAAAATAATATTTTTCTGACCCAATTTTGAGAAATAATATTGTGATGACACCTTGTCATTACGTAATTTATTAAGAGTTTTTGTTAGTTTTATCATCTTTTGTCAGCATTTTGAGACAGTTTGAGGTACAAAAGAGCAAGAAATCATCAGAGCCTGAAGTGACTACATCGTGACACGATTTGGGAATCGTGTCACGATTTCTTAACCAGAGAAGAGATCAAATCCTGCCTACAGAATCGTGTCACGATTGCATAATCGTGTCACGATTGGGAGATCAGTTGCGAAATCCTTGGGAGTTTTAATGAAGGATCGTGTCACGATTTTATGGATCGTGTCACGATTTTGCGATCAGAATTTCCTATTTTAGCTGATTCGTTTTCAGAAACAAGGGTTCGGAAACTTGGAGAATAGAAGGCGATTTTGAGAGCAAAGAACTGAAGCGGTGGCTTCCCCATCCAACTCACAGTCAGTTTTTGTATGTTCTTATGTTATTATTGATTATGCTATTTTGTAATTCAATTATGAGTAGCTAAATTCTCCATTGTTAGGGATGAGAATAGCTAGATGATGACTCTTGTTTTGTAACCCTAATATGATCTTTGAATGAATCTATTGAATCATGTTTTCTTATCTTTGTGCTTAATGCCTTTATTGACTGATCATCTTTAAATTGTTGTATGATTCATATTGTGAAACGGAAGTGGAATTTATGAATGCTTAAGATAAGAAACTCTCGCCTTTGTAATCTAGGAATAGATACAAATCCTTGAAACCGTTTATTAATTCATGTCCATTCATGCTTAATTCTGAATTGTAAAACTTGCTAAGGAATTAGGGTTTACTTTAGAATTAAAGTTTCTGTCGCTAAGGAATTAGGGCAAGATTAATTAAGAGAATTAGGTCGTGATTCATTAAAGGAGTTCAATGATCGTTGGTTAGGTAATTAACCTGAGTTCGGAGTCTAGTGAAGCTCATCCCTGACAAGCTTCTTATCTCTTAATTTCAAACCAATTTATTTTACGCACTTTTCGTTATTTGCATCAAACAAACTTCGTACCCTTTTGTTCACTTGAGTAAGCCAAATTACATTCGATTCGTTAACGCAGTCCTTGTGTTCGACACTCGGTTTACCGTTTTAAACTTTACTACTTGAACGATTTCGTATACTTGCGAAAATCGCCATCAAGTTTTTGGCGCCGTTGCCGGGGACTGCCAATTAACTGTTGAATTGTAATTTCTTTTGCTCAATTGAAATTTTTTGCTCTGCAATAAAATTACTTTTGCTGTTACGAATTTTATTTTTACTTTTATTTTTTGTTTTCATTCTCAATAACTCACGATCGTCTAATCGTGTATGCGAGGCCAGCCCTCAGCTGAACTTCTCTTTGA
This sequence comes from Medicago ruthenica, assembly GCA_018208015.1. Classification (NCBI taxonomy): domain Eukaryota; kingdom Viridiplantae; phylum Streptophyta; class Magnoliopsida; order Fabales; family Fabaceae; genus Medicago; species Medicago ruthenica. The sequence goes on along the minus strand of CM031375.1, from coordinate 6,377,502 downwards.
CGCAGAAATTGAAAAGACTTGCCGTGCAAATCGCAAAGCAGCTCAATTAAGAAAGCAACGAGAGAAGGAAGGGACGAGTGAAATTGAGATCAACACAGACGAACAGGTCACCGAGGAGCTAGAAGTTGTTGAAAGGATGGCTGAGCTAGACCCACCACCCCCTCCACCTGAAGAGAGACTTCTCGGAGACTATGGTGCTCGTGATCGAAACCGCAACAGGTTGACCATTGCTAACCAGCCTGTGACGGTTAACAAGTTTGAGATCAACCCAGGACTACTCCGTGAATTGAAAGAAAAACAGTTTGCTGGGAAGTACAACGAAGATGCCAACAAGCATTTGAAGAATTTCTTTGTGATCTGTGAGACAACAAAAGTGGATGGTAACTCGGAAGAAGCCAAACGGTTGCGGTTGTTTCCATTCTCCCTAACTGATGATGCTAAGGAGTGGTTTGATTCTCTACCAGCTAGAAGTATCACAACATGGAATGAGATGGAAGATAAGTTCTTGGAGCAGTTCTTTCCCACAGCATTGTTTGTGCGCAGACGTCAAGACATTTCCAACTTTCAACAGAAGGATGGAGAATCACTTGGAGAATCGTACAAGAGATACAAGAAATTGTTGTCAGCCTGTCCAGACCACAATTATGATAGCACAGTGCAGATGCAGATTTTTTGTAATGGTCTACGCCTTTCTACTAGACAAGTCCTTGACACAGCTTCTGGTGGTTCCATAAATTTCAAAACTGCTTCTCAAATTATCAAAGTCATTGAAGCGGTTGCTCTGAATGAACAGATGGAGATGTATGACAGAACAGGTGGCACAAGAGGAGGACTCATAGACTTGAATCAACTTGAAGCTAAAAATGCTCAGAATATACTCACTAGCAAGCAGATTCAAGAAGCAGTGTCAGCTGAAGTAACAAAGAGATTGGCAGCTCTCAATATAGGCCAACCCCTAATTGCTCCGGTGAATCAAATGAATACTGTGAAGTGTGATTGGTGTGCAGGTCCTCATTTTACCATGCAGTGTAATGTGCCCATGGATGAAGCTCAAGTAGAAATGGTGAACTTCCTCAGTAATCAAGGGGGTCGTCAGCAGAACAATCCCTATTCCAACACTTACAATCCAGGCTGGAGGAATCACCCAAACTTCTCATGGAAAACTCCACAGAACAACTTCCCGAATCCACAACAAGGAGTTCCAACAAATCCTACTCCCCCAAAGAAAGCTGATTGGGAATTGGCCATTGAAGCGATGGCATCAAGCGTGAACTCTCTCACTCAAGAAACCAGGGCCTCACAAAAGAATACCACGGCCTCAATCAAGAATCTTGAGATTCAAGTTAGTCAAATTGCCCAACAAATTGCACAAAGACCTCCTGGAAATCTGCCTAGCAACACAGTTACCAATCCCAAAGGACACGAAAGTGTGAATGCAGTTATGACCAGAAGCAGAAGGGTGGAAGACTCACAACAACCTAAAGATACAAAAGGTGGGGGTGAGTCAGCCGATGAGTTAGTTGAAGTGCCGGTTGAAGTCCGAGAGAATACACCATAAGAGGTAGCTGGAGAACCAGAAAATCCAAAGAAAAATGAGTTGCCAAAGCCTCAGATTAAGCTTCCATTCCCACAAAGGTTGAAGAAAGAAAAAGACAAGAAGAGTTTTGGTAAATTCCTTGAGATGTTCAAAAAGTTACAAATCAACATCCCTTTTGCCGAAGCTCTCGAACAAATGCCAACCTATGCAAAATTCATGAAAGACATCATTTCAAGGAAGATCAGCATTGGTGATGAAGATGTGATGCTCACTGAACAATGTAGTGCAGTATTACAAAGAAAAATTCCAAAGAAACTCAAGGATCCTGGAAGTGTCACTATTCTTTGTACCATTGGGGATAGAACTTTCAAGAAAGCACTGATCGACCTTGGAGCAAGTGTAAGTTTAATGCCTTTGTCTATTTACAAGAAGTTGGGGATTGGTACGGTGAGAGACACAAGAATGACCTTGCAGTTTGCAGATAAGTCTTACAAATATCCCTATGGTATTGTGGAAGATGTGCTCGTAAAGGTTGATAAATTCATATTCCCAGTTGACTTTGTTGTTCTTGAGATGGAAGAAGATGAAGATATACCGCTGATCCTGGGAAGACCATTTTTACAAACTGGAAGGTGTATGATTGACCTAGAAGATGGTACGTTGACTCTAAAGGTTGACGATGAGGTGGTGAAACTCAATGTGCTCCAAGCAATGAAGCATCCGACAGAAAAGGAGGAATGCTACAGGGTTGACATACTTAGTTCCATTGTGAAGGACAAGTTTGAAGCCGAAATTCCAGCTTTACCACTTGAGAGAGTATTAAGCTCATCAGCAGAAGTTATTGAGGAAGGTGAAGATTCTAGAGAAGTTGATGTCATAGCCATGTTAGAAGCCTTCCCGTCCTATCACCGACGCACACCGACTAAATAGGAGGAGTTACATCCGAATGAAGAAGCTGCTGAGAAAAAGTCAAAGAAAGTACCGGTAGTTGAGCTGAAACAACTGCCCCCTCATTTGAAGTATGTGTTCCTAGGTGAGAAAGAAGAATACCCAGCCATTATCAATGCAAGCCTGAATAAACTTGAAGAAGAAAAGCTCTTGAGAGTCTTGAGAATGCACAAGGGTGCCATAGGGTGGTCCATTGCAGATTTGAAGGGTATAAGTCCTACTGTGTGTATGCATAAGATCTTAATGGAAGAAAACTACAAACCGGTGGTCCAACCACAACGGAGGCTCAATCCTGCCATGAAAGAGGTGATTAGAAAGGAGGTGGTCAAGTTGCTTGAAGCTGGTCTCATTTATCCTATATCTGACAGTTCATGGGTGAGTCCGGTCCAAGTTGTTCCAAAAAAGGGTGGTACTACAGTGGTGATGAATGAGAAGAATGAGTTGATTCCGACTCGCACTGTCACTGGCTGGAGAGTTTGCATAGACTATAGACGGTTAAACACAGCTACTCGGAAGGATCATTTCCCACTGTCGTTCATTGATCAGATGCTCGAAAGGTTGGCGGGTCATGAGTACTACTGCTTTTTGGACGGGTATTCCGGTTACAACCAGATTGCGGTGGCACCTGAGGATCAAGAGAAAACAGCCTTCACATGTCCTTATGGGATTTTTGCTTACAGGAGGATGCCATTCGGGCTGTGCAATGCCCCTGCTACTTTTCAAAGGTGTATGATGTCCATATTCTCCGATATGATTGAAAAACATATCGAAGTTTTTATGGACGATTTTTCTGTCTTTGGCTCTTCTTTTGATAATTGTTTGAATAATTTGTCTCTTGTATTAGAAAGGTGTCAAAAGACTAATTTGGTCCTAAATTGGGAAAAATGTCATTTCATGGTGAGAGAAGGAATTGTTCTTGGTCACCGAATCTCTTACAAAGGGATAGAGGTAGACCAAGCAAAAATTGAAGTCATTGAAAAACTTCCTCCTCCCACCAATGAAAAAGGCATTAGGAGCTTTTTAGGACATGCAGGTTTTTATAGGAGGTTCATTAAAGATTTTTCAAAAATAGCAAAACTCCTTACTAACCTGCTAGTAAAAGACACACCTTTCCAATTCAATGATGAGTGTCTGAATGCTTTTAACACTCTTAAGGAAAAACTGATAACAGCCCCCATTGTCACTGCTCCCGATTGGTCACTACCTTTTGAAATTATGTGTGATGCCAGTGATACAGCTGTTGGGGCAGTTCTTGGGCAAAGGAAAGATAAGTTGTTGCATGTCATTTACTATGCTAGTCATGTTTTAAACCCAGCACAACTTAACTATGCCACTACAGAAAAAGAACTCTTGGCTGTTGTCTATGCTTTTGATAAATTTAGATCATACTTGTTAGGGTCTAAAGTTATTGTTTACACTGACCATGCTGCTCTGAGGTATTTGTTTTCTAAGCAGGAATCAAAACCGAGACTTCTTAGATGGATATTGCTGTTGCAGGAGTTTGACCTGGAAATCCGGGACAAGAAGGGATCCGAGAACACTGTGGCTGACCATCTCTCCCGACTAGAGAAGATGGATGAAACTGATCAGAAGAGACCTATCAAGGACCTCTTTGCAGATGAACACATTCTAGCAGTAACAATGGTGCCATGGTTTGCAGACGTTGCGAACTATTTGGTAGGTAAGGTGATCCCCATTGATTTTAATTCTCAACAGCGCAAGAAATTCCTGCATGATTGTAAGTACTACGTGTGGGATGAGCCCTATCTGTATAAAAGGGGGATTGACGGACTGTTGAGGAGATGTGTCCCTGAAGAAGAGCAGGAAAAAGTGTTGTGGCATTGTCATGACTCAAACTACGGCGGGCACTTTAGTGGAGATAGGACTGCTGCAAAAGTGCTCCAGTCCGGTTTATTTTGGCCAACTTTGTTTAAGGATGCTTTTGCCTATGTCAAGAGATGTGACCGCTGCCAACGCACAGGAAATATTTCCAAAAGAAACGAGATGCCTCAAAATCCTGTGTTAGAAGTGGAAATCGTTGATGTATGGGGTATTGATTTTATGGGACCATTCCCATCCTCATATTCAAAGGTTTACATTCTGTTGGCAGTGGACTATGTCTCTAAGTGGGTGGAAGCTATCGCCACGCAGACCAATGATGCTCAGGTAGTAATTTCTTTCCTTCAGAAAAATATTTTCTCACGCTTTGGGGTCCCTAGAGCGTTAATCAGTGATGAAGGATCACACTTCCTCAATCGGAAGATGGAAACTTTGTTGAAAAAGTACAATGTGCATCACCGGATTGCTACACCATATCACCCTCAGACGAGTGGACAGGTGGAAGTTTCAAATAGACAGATAAAGCAAATCCTAGAGAAGACTGTGAATTCCTCACGGAAGGATTGGTCCGTCAAGCTGGATGATGCACTGTGGGCATACAGAACTGCGTTCAAAACCCCTATAGGTATGTCTCCTTTTCAAATTGTCTATGGAAAATCTTGTCACTTACCTTTGGAACTAGAGCACAAAGCTTTGTGGGCCACTAAATTCCTGAATTTTGATCTCTCGAAAGCAGGCGAATCCCGGATTCTTCAACTCCATGAGTTAGATGAATTCCGGAATTCAGCCTATGAGAATGCCAAAATTTTTAAAGAAAAAACAAAGAAATGGCATGACAAGAAGATTCAAAATAGGGAATTTAGGGAAGGGCAACTAGTTCTTCTTTTCAATTCCAGGTTAAAGTTGTTTCCTGGAAAGCTGAGGTCCAGATGGTCAGGACCATTCAAAGTGGTGAAGGTATTCCCTTATGGAACGGTGGAGGTGAAGGACCCTGACTCGGAAAGAACCTTCAAGGTCAACGGACAAAGGCTCAAACCATACTTTGGAGTCGAATCTGAGCGTCCAACCGAGTCAATCAAGCTGAAATCCACGTGATTCCGTGGTACGTCAGGCTCGGGACGTTAAACACGCGCTAGGTGGGAGGCAACCCACTAAGTATCCTTTGTTTTATTTCATTTTATTTTTCAAATAAAAGCAAAATATAATTGTGGCAAAACCATTTTCAGGGCAGAAATTTTTCTAAGTTATTCAAATGGGCTCTCTGCCTAGCCAAATCGTGACACGATCCTGCCATCGTGACACGATTTTGCTCCTTCAAATTTTTTCCTTTCTGCCTATGAAATCGTGACACGATTCCTCAATCGTGACACGATTTTCCCTTGAAAATGTGAGTCTCTCTGCCAAGCAAAATCGTGACACGATCCCCTCATCGTGACACGATTTCAGTGCTCCAAAATACCAAACTTTCTGCCATCAAAATCGTAACACGATGCTGCAATCGTGACACGATTCTGAGATGTTTTGAATTGCAAAACTGCAATCGTGACACGATTACTTCACATCGTGACACGATTGCTGCAAATTTTTGAAAAATATGACCGTTACAAGCCCATCGTGTCACGATCCCACCAAATCGTGACACGATTTTTCCCAGCCTATATATACCCCATTCAAAAATTTCATTCCCACCATTCCCAAACCTGCCGTTACTCTGTCCAATTTTCCCCAGACTCTTCTTGCCCACGAATCTCAGCACTTTCCACCACCACTAACATCATCCCTACCCCCAATTCCATCTTCTCCCCAACAATTATCCACCATGCCTCCCGTCTTACGCACAAAACACACCGCCAAACGCCCAAAAACCACAAACACCACCAAACCCACCAAAAACACCACCAAACGAAAACCCACCACCACTCGCACTGAAACCGCACCACCCTCACACGCTGCATTCAAGTTCATCAACAAAAATGCCCAGGACCGGTTCGTTGAAATCAAGGCTTACAAATTTGTTATGGAGCGCAGGTTTGATGTTGTCCATTTGGGTAAGTACTCGGAATTTGAGAGCATGCTGCAGGCGAGGCAATGGGAGCTTCTGAACAATATGGTTTTCACCACCTCCAACAAAACTGTCACACTGGAATTCTACGCCAACGCCCGGTTCTCCCCCACCAGGTATCAGTCTTTTGTCCGTGGCAAGACCATTGATTATAGCCCCGATGCTATAAATCAATTGCTGGGTTTGACTGCCCCGAACGAGTGTGGGGTCAAGCGAAGACGAGCTGCAGTCAAGGATATGACAGAGGATGACTATGCTGGGTTGTTGACTGCGCTGTGCAGGCCGGGCACGACTTAGAGGAAAGCTCGGATGCTGGCCAAAGCGGATTTCATGCCATCCCCTAAGGCATGGGCTTCGTTTGTAGTTCAGACGCTGGAGGGCACCTCTTGCACTTCTGAAATCCCCCTGAAGAGAATTCTGACCATTGATGCCATTTTGTCTGGTGAGGACATCAATGTTGGCGAGCTGATAGCCAACAATATCCGGGAAATAGCAACGAGCAAACTGAAGTCAGTGGCCCATAGCAGCCTAATCTGTTGGCTGTGTGAGGAGGCTAAAGTTGAGGAGTACCGGTCCGACATCGATGTCCCGACGATGAAGCCAATCACCGAGCGCACCATGGATGCTTTCGTCGCTGAGTATGAGGAGTTCCTGCGGGGAGGAGGCCCAAGAGATGAGCAGGATCAGCAGGGCCAGGCGCAGCCTCCGCCACCATCACAAACATGTCCGGGAGAGGGGAGCAGTCAGCAGCCGTCCTATCCACCGATCCATCCTTTGATGCTGGAGTACATGTTCACGACGGCCAACTGGATGAACGAGACTTCTGACTTGCTCTATGCGAACCGTCCGAGGTTTTCTCAGGAGTTTGCTGCAGAGGCTCATCTCCATAGGCGGCCGCCCACCGGGTCTTATGAGCGCTTCGATGGGAACCGGGACAGTATGCTGCAGTACTTTGATGAGCAGAGAGGGAGAGCTACGAGCAGGGAGCAGGAGATCACCGCAGATTTTGATGAGACTGACCGGAGGAATGCAGCACACTTCATGGAGGAGATGCATGCTGATCCTCCGCATACTTGGTTTACTGAGCAGGAGCTGCAGGGGATGGGCCAGGACTTGCCCTGATTTATTTTGCTTTGTTACAATTGTATTTTTGCTGCCTTTTGCTTAATGTACTCTTTAATCTGAACAATTTTAATTTTTCTGTTTTATTTCTCTTATCCCCGTGTGTAATAATTCAGTACTTGTTTGTTATCAATGCGTTTATTTGTGATGTTGACTTTCTTCAGTTTAGTCATGATCTTTGATTGAGTGGTACACCAAAAGTTCAAAGGAGGTAGAGGCCACACTTATCAGTTGAAGTATTCGGCAGTTTGCGCAAGAATAATCACAACTCCCAGAAATCTTAACATGTAAGGCTCCATGGCCAAATTTTATTTTTCAATTTACTTTAAAGAGTGTTCCATGCATCTATGATTCTAGAACTTGCAATTTTTCTCTGTTATTGATTGGTTATATTGTGTACACACTAAGGCAAATTGCTTGTCCCTTGAGCCTTTGTAGCCAACCTGGTTTATATTGAATTATCCATTGTTTAAGCCCAGTTGAGCCCTTAGGACAGATCCCATTTTTTCGGTGACATACCGCAATTCAAGCCTAGAGACCATAGGATTATTCCCCAATGTATGTTGGAGTTAGGCATTGTTTGGGTATTTGATCATGCAATTGTTCAAGTTTGGGGTTGCTCATGGTACTAGCAACATTTTAAGTTTGGGGTAGGGTGCTAGAGAACAGAAAAATTTGAGAAGATCACTTTGTGTCAAAAACAAAAATGTGTGAAAAAGAAAAGCATGTAAATTAAGCTGATTCTGCAGCTCGAAAAAAAAAAAGAATTAAAATGCTTCAAGACATAAGTTGTGATCGGTATTTCTTTTGTGTGATACAGTTCTCTAGCCCTTAAGGTTATTTTGTGTGTATTATTGGGTAGACCAGTAGGAATATGCTTAACTCCAAAATTTTTGTTGAAAGCCTACTTTCCAAATGATCCCACCTGTAACCTCAGCCCCGTTATAACCCTAAAAGTCCTTAAAAGTGTGTACATAATATTGACTTTGATTGATGCTTAGAAACTTTTCAAGCTTATGGCAATTCATAGTTTTGCATGTGATTGAGTGGAAACCCTTATCAAACCTTTGCGTGGAGTTGTGAATTGTTGAAGGAGAAGAATTGGCCGGCTAGCCCATTACATGGCTGGCAAGGTGTTGAACTTTTGGTACTGCTGCTTGATTATGTGATTGTTACTGTGCTGTAGTTGTCAATGTTGCAGGTAAATTCCTTGAGGACAAGGAATGATTTAAGTTTGGGGTTGTGATGACACCTTGTCATTACGTAATTTATTAAGAGTTTTTGTTAGTTTTATCATCTTTTGTCAGCATTTTGAGACAGTTTGAGGTACAAAAGAGCAAGAAATCATCAGAGCCTGAAGTGACTACATCGTGACACGATTTGGGAATCGTGTCACGATTTCTTAACCAGAGAAGAGATCAAATCCTGCCTACAGAATCGTGTCACGATTGCATAATCGTGTCACGATTGGGAGATCAGTTGCGAAATCCTTGGGAGTTTTAATGAAGGATCGTGTCACGATTTTATGGATCGTGTCACGATTTTGCGATCAGAATTTCCTATTTTAGCTGATTCGTTTTCAGAAACAAGGGTTCGGAAACTTGGAGAATAGAAGCGCGATTTTGAGAGCAAATAACTGAAGCGGTGGCTTCCCCATCCAACTCACAGTCAGTTTTTGTATGTTCTTATGTTATTATTGATTATGCTATTTTGTAATTCAATTATGAGTAGCTAAATTCTCCATTGTTAGGGATGAGAATAGCTAGATGATGACTCTTGTTTTGTAACCCTAATCTGATCTTTGAATGAATCTATTGAATCATGTTTTCTTATCTTTGTGCTTAATGCCTTTATTGACTGATCATCTTTAAATTGTTGTATGATTCATATTGTGAAACGGAAGTGGAATTTATGAATGCTTAAGATAAGAAACTCTCGCCTTTGTAATCTAGGAATAGATACAAATCCTTGAAACCGTTTATTAATTCATGTCCATTCATGCTTAATTCTGAATTGTAAAACTTGCTAAGGAATTAGGGTTTACTTTAGAATTAAAGTTTCTGTCGCTAAGGAATTAGGGCAAGATTAATTAAGAGAATTAGGTCGTGATTCATTAAAGGAGTTCAATGATCGTTGGTTAGGTAATTAACCTGAGTTCGGAGTCTAGTGAAGCTCATCCCTGACAAGCTTCTTATCTCTTAATTTCAAACCAATTTATTTTACGCACTTTTCGTTATTTGCATCAAACAAACTTCGTACCCTTTTGTTCACTTGAGTAAGCCAAATTACATTCGATTCGTTAACGCAGTCCTTGTGTTCGACACTCGGTTTACCGTTTTAAACTTTACTACTTGAACGATTTCGTATACTTGCGAAAATCGCCATCATATTGGCACACAAATATTGACAAAATACATGGACATTGTGCGTGGAATAGGTCACATCCACATTTATTATGTGTGTAAGATCAATTTAATGGTTTTCTCTCTTTTATTTAAAAAAAAGACAATTAGGTTTCTGACAATATTTAAAAACGGAAAATATAGTCCATGTGATAAAAAATAGGTTAAAATATATGACTCGTCCTTGCAAATATATCTCATTTGACTTTTGGTCCTTGTAAAAAAAATATTTTGACATCCATCCTTGCAAAAATTTTTGTCGTCATGAACAAGCTGATATATACCAAGACATGGTCTTTGATGCTGCTGGTTTTAATCATGAGCGGTATTTCGTACAAAATGAAGAGGAAACTCCCAACTTCCCATCAAACTTTTATAACATGTTGAATTCAGCTCAACAACCATTGTGGTCGGGATGTAAAAATACAACGGAGTTATCTGCCGCTCTTAAGATGTTGGGAATAAATTAGGAATCTTTAGTTGCTGGACATGCTATATTTTAGTGAAATCTAGAAATTTATATATTTTTTTTCGTGTACATTATATTCTGGAGTTAACTTTTCTAACATTCTATATTTTTTCTTGTTTGAAACACGTCTTTTCAGGTTTGATCACCACACATTGGTAGTTAAAGAAATTGCTCACATCATACGCTCTCAATTAGAAGAGGGAAAATCGTCATGGAAGCAGTTATCATGAAAGCAACAAGATGATTTCTTTGACTCATTCATGGTAATTACCAACTTACTTTCTGATTATGACATAACATAACCTCTTTAGAATTAGAACAGATTTAAGTAAAAACTGATCGATACCATGTGCTTTGGAGTTTGATGAAGTTTCTGATTATGACCAACTAAGTTTCTGGTGTGGATAAACTTCATCTACTTTGATGAACCTGATTATGACCAACTTAGTTTCTTAATATAATATGCATAATTAAAATGGTTATTGTTTGATTATAGTTTGATAAACCTCGTTATCATTAAATAATGTTTTAAGTTTTTTCTCTTGTCTGATTATTACCAATATATACAGAAAACGTTTACATGGCAACCAGAACACAAGGTAAAAGTGAGAAAAAAAAAACTTTGAAATAAGGGGTGCAGCTAAGATGTCTCAGTTAATGCAAGAAGTTCGGAAAAACTTGGAGGATAAACCAAGTTGGATGGGAGAGGACGTGTGGAATGAATTGACACAATATTGGAAGTCCTCCATGTTAAAAAAAAAATCTCAAACAAATAAAAGAAATCGCAATTCTATGGCTGGTGCATCTCTTCATACCGGCGGATCAATTCCCCATCGTTTACAGTGGAATAAAATGGTATTATAAATTTTTATTATATTTCATAATATAGTATTTAAAATTAATGGCACTGAAACTTCTTTTATAATTTACAGAAAAAGGAAAAAGGTGCAGATCCGTCGTTGACTGAGTTTTACTTTCGTACCCATCGCAAAAAGGATCAAAGTTGGGTGGGTGTGCATGCTGAATCTGCATATGTGAGTATATTATTATTTTAATCTATTAAAATCACAGTTGTCTTGGAATTGACTGGTTGATAAGATATTAATAATATAGTGAAAATTGTGAATTGTTCAGTTTGGTCGAACATGGTAAACTAAACCAAAGAACAAGTTTGATTTAGGGCTAACCTGAATTGTAAAACTGTTAAATTCAGTTTAGTATTCGTAGTTTTACTTAGCCTTCCTCTATCTCTAATTATATGTACAACCCTGATTATTCATAACTTTTGCAACGGCAAGAAAAAGAGATGATTAATACTAATAAAAAACTTGTTGTCATTATGAAACATTTGGGATTTGTTGGATCTTTCTTCCCATGTTTCAAACCCCAACAGTGAATCAAATGAGCACATTGATGAAGATGACAACAATGATTTTGTTGAAGATGTCGATGAAGATAACGATGATTTTGTTGAAGATGTTGATGAAGATAACAATAGTTATCATATTGATAACTAGTAACTTGGAGTCTCAAATTTTGGTATGTTTTTATTTATTGTTTCAATTTCAATTTTGTTAATTACATTTGAAGGAAGACAGTTGCATGTTTCTCACTTTGTACATTTAAAGTATGCTATGTTTAAAGTTAGAATTGTGCCTAAAATATTCAATTGACTATTAGTAATGATGAATAATTGAGCAAACTTATTGGTTAAGATACCATTGCCAGTGGTGGTGTCATGCCCATTATTCACAACTTGTTGCTCCCAAAAAAGACTAGTGCTTCCTCTAAGGGTCTTTTGCTGAAGATAACATTGATTAATTTATTAATTTTATCTTGTGTAGGTTGCATCAAATTCTACCCAACACTACATGGAAAGATAAGGTAAATCGTCAAAACTGAAATGATATTGAATTATGCGGTGGCTGTCAAGACGATTAAATAACTAAAAGAAGTATGGTTGTCTAATGATATTAGGATTTGCTGGATCTTCTTCCCATCCACCACACCCGAACAAAGAATCAAATGAGTTCACTATAATGAGGATGGCGGCAATGAATTTGATGAAGACATTAATGAAGATGACAACTAATTGATGAAGAAGACATTAGTACTTTCGTTTATGCTCTTGTAGTACTTAAGATACTTTGTTTAAAATTTGTTTCTTGAATTATAGTACTAAAAATACTTCGAATTAACTCTTTTGTGGATATTTTGATGTTTAATATTGATTCTAGTTTTTGTATTACAATTTATACTTCAAAAAATATATTTTTTATCATACAAATAAGTAAAAATGATTTCTCTCTCAAAAATCTAAAAAGAAAATGATTCTTTCTATGTCATTAATCTGACTTTGTTTTACATCTCAGTTCCTGCGGATTTTCCTGTGGAAAGATATGCATTCCTGCGGTTTTATCTGCGGATAGAATTTTCCTGCCGATTTTCCTGCGGTTTTGTTTGAAGAAAAACATGACACGGGCAAGGAAAACTCATTCCACTCTGACCGAAAATTACCTGCGGATTTTTGTCACAATTCCTGAGGAAATTTCCCACGAAGGTATTACCTGGGAACTTATTCCTTGGCAAAATCCGCAGGAAACAGGTTTCTTGCGGAAATTTCAGCGAAATCCGCAGGAAATTCCGCAGGAAAATCGAGAGTTTCTAGTAGTGTGAGATTTTAAAGAAAGAGTAATCCTCTTTGAAACTTGTCGATTGTAGCAATAGCATCCTCATCTACCATAGCATCAAATTCTTCCAAATCTATGCTGACTAATTCCGAAGTGTCGGATTTTTTGGTACCTTCATCATGAGTGGTCTCTATGCCCCCTTTTGACTGCTGAGCTTCAATCTTTTTGTCAACATTCGTTTCTTCGGCTATAATGTTTTTGTTTTGCTCCTCCAAAGATTCTTCATCTTTGGATTCTCTGTGTGTGGGAGGAAAATGAGCCAGAACAAAGAAACAACATTCAGTTCATGTTAAGCCTAGAAAAAGGATAAAAATAAAAGGGTAGCTATCATTTTTGCATCACATCAAACGAAGAAAATTGCCTTTAACTAAATCTAAAAAAGAAAATACCCGGCCAGTGTGCACATATTCTAAGTATGAAGGCACATCAGGGTAGCGGATATGTTTCACATTATCCATTGCTGAAGCTTTCTGAAAGCATATAAGAAAATCAATGATACAGTAACTCAATGTGCATCAACTGGGAATGTACTATACCTTGCTTTCTTCAAACGTTAATTTCTTGTCAACAGGCTCACATTTAACATTTGGTTCAAACTCAATTTCCTGCACAACAATACGCACAATTGACACACTCACTACATGATTGAAATGACTTTAGAAGATTCAGAAACTAAAGATGCCAAAGAAAAAGCCCTTCCCCTTCTGGTAAGTCATATGCAAGAATGATACCTTTTCATATAGAACATGATGCACTTTATTTGCCATTAATCGCGCGCAATCTTGGTTACTAAACAACTGAAACCATGACTGCTTAACATGCAAGGATGCACTACAATTTTCATGCGTAACTTTAGAAGTGATCATGATTAAAGTCAATCATTTTTAGTAATCTACCGGTTATGATTGATAGACAGTGTAAGAAATATTTACAGTGACAATGTATATGAACTAAGTCCAGTAACAAATGAGACAACAAAAACCAACCTCATAAAGTTCAATCTCTTCATCAGGATCATAACCAGCCAATTTATTTAACGTTGTTAAAATTTCTGATGGCTTATCATCACTACAGTTCACAGTGAGCCTTCCAACATAACTGCCATCAAAGGAAAATACATATGATCTCAACTATGGTCCACATTTTACCCTAACATATGTTAAAATCACACAAGAAATTATTAAGTACCGTAGCTCCTCTTTTTCAGGATCATATAACTTGAAAAAAAGTAATATATCAGACTGTGTCTTCTTGAGTAGTGGAATGGGGCGTAAATCCTAAATAATAATGTAGTTTGTCAATGTGACTATGCTTGAATGATGTTTCATGCTATCAAAACTTCATAATATAAATGTTACCCGCCCACGCTCCACTTCCAAAAACAATACTAATTCCACAACGCCATCCTCCAGAAAGTTTACAATGTGTCCAACCTGCAATTTGAATCAGAATGAGAAAAATATTGAAAACTCTAGACCGTAGAGAAATCGGTGTGTTGCGCAGACAATGAATCTTGAGAAAATTAAGCACCCTTGTAAGCATTACGAGAAAAAAAAAACTATGAGACCCAAAATAATCATACTAAAACCACTTGCAAGTGTAGCATAGACACAAGTGCATCTAATATAGACCTCTTAAAAAAGGCGCAAAGATGAACTCTACCATTTTTAGTAAAATTGTGGCTTTTATAAAATAAAAAAGGGAAAGAAAGTAATATATTATTTAAAAAATTCTAGAAATGGTAAGAAACCATATTTGGACTTTTTTTAGGTCCATATTAGATGCACCCTACATCATAAAATTTAAAGAAATAAAAATAAATTAGTCATATTTGAATTAAAAAAAAAAAAAGATAAACAAAGTTAACACGGATAGAATTAACATTTGGCCAGGCCAAGAAAAGGAAATCTAATGCTATCAGCCATTGCAAACATTATATTAGCAGGTTGATATAAAATGTGATGAACAGAGTCAACATAAAATATAAATGAGGGGGAAAAGAAGCTCCAAGTTTGAGTTACGTGAAATACTTCAGTATAAAACAAAACCAACATTCGACTAAAAGCTAAAAATCAGAGATGAAAAAAGTCATAAAATAAAGAAACTTGGCAGGGGTATATGAGCAAAATAATATTGATAAGCTTCAAGCGAACTCATGAATTTACAGGTTTTTTTTTCCTGATTAGGTTCCATTGGCCGAACAGGACGATATGTATGGTTTTCACACCTCTTCCAATGCCAAAATCGCTGGGATCAAACTGGTATGCCATACTCTTTAGCAAGATCTTTCTACATATCACATTAGCAATCAAACGTAAAAATCAAACTTAGAAAAATAATCATCACAAACTTTATAAATCATATTTTAAATTACAAATCAGAAGTGTAAATATTTTCTGTGTGTCTGATGAAACTAAACAAAGTTGTAGTTTTAATGTATTTACAATAAATACAAGTTAATTTGATTGTTAATTCCAATCCCATTACCAACTAATACCTAAGACATATTTTACATGTGACTGATTATACAAAGCATGACGCTAATTCTAACAGTTCCCTACTAGGATGTACAAGGCCCTATTCCTCGCATAATGCCAATTGTTCTCCATGTGGAAAGTTCCTAAAAACACAAGTTAATGCAGAGATGAGTGCATTGGAAACAAATTAACTTGGGAGATTGTTGACAAGTCGAGCGATAAAAAGATGGAAGGATGAAGGTGGATGGATATACAAAGTGAAGTATCAGGCTATTTATACACTGGACGGATATAAGGCTAGACTTGTTTTAAATGGATACACTCAGACATATGGGAATGAGGAGATATTTGTTCCAGTAACAAAAATCAATACAATCAAGATTATCTTCTTGGCAGCTCACTTTTGCTAGGAGTTGCAACAATTTGATGTTAAAAATGTTTTTATGTAGGTACTCTTGGAAGTGGAAAAACTCACTTTGGTTGGCCTGGTGGTCTTGTCTTGGGATCTTAGAGAGTGTTCCTCGTCAAGGTCTCAGGTTTGATTCTCACCGGTGCCAATTTGGGTGAGCAAATTTAGCTTCTTCAAAAACAAAAAAAAAACTCTTGGAAGTGGAAGTGTATCGGGAAATCCCACTAAGATGTGATTTTCCGGATGGAAAGAATAAGGTGTGCATTGTGTATTAAGGAATGTGTTATATGGGCTAAAACAATCTCCCCGTGTATGGTTTGGAAGGTTCACTCAGACTATGGTATCATCGAGACACAGGCCGAGTCGAGGTAACCCTCCTCTCTTTATAAACCCTTCTAGACTATGTGGATGACATAAACCCTTCTAGAAACTTATTTAAAAATCTAAGAAGAATTAACTTTTTTTCAACCGCCATTTTTTATAATATTAATTAGGCTAAATTACACTAGGGGTCCTTTAAGTTATTTAATTATAACAAATTTGTCCTTTAAGTTTTTTTCGTATCACTTAGGTCTTTTATGTTAATTAATTGTAACAAGTTGGTCCTTTAAGTTTTTTCCGTACCAATTAGGTCCTTTAAGTTAATTAACCGTAACAATTTGAGGTATTTTAGATTTTAAAAATGTAAGTTATTCGGGGTCTAAAAGTTACAATTAAATAACTTAAAGGACCTAAGCGTTACGAAAAATACTTAAATGACTAATTTGTTACAATTAAATAACTTAAAGGACATAAGTGGTACGAATAAAACTTAAAGGACCAATTTATTACAATTAAATAACTTAAAGGACTTATGGTGTAATTTAGCCTATTAATTAAAATAAGTACATAGGAAGTTCAATACGCAGCTTTGAATTTAAATGCTTATACCTAACAGAATGTCTTGCACTCCCAATCAACTTTACTCTACCTCATTAGGAAGTTCACTTTTCTTTTATGGATGGTCTCCTTTAATCACATTTTGAGATAAGGGAACGAATGTGTTTATTGATTGGCTAAGTTTGACACTTTAAATGTCCACTCCTTAAAAATATGGATTGATCCGCCTTCTTATTTAAATATAATCTTGTTTTCAGATAATTTTAGGTTGTTTAAACAACGGATAACTTCGTCCTTATCTCTTGTTTTTATTTTCCTCTTGATCAAAAAAATTAAAATAAGTACAATGATAAAAACAATATATAATGATTAATTCCTTCAAAAAAATATATATAATGATTAATAAATTCCATGAATATAACATACTTTTTAAAATAAAATTAATAATATAATGTAAAATAAAAGAAATGATAGTTGTAATAAAATATAATAGTTTGGTTCGAATACCGAGTGATTGATTTCGAATGATGTGAAACTGATACTTGAACCAAGAGAGTTTGAGTTTGATTAATTTTGTTCGATCTATATCCAAACACAGAAAATAATCGAACATATTTAATCGATTTGAAGTGGAATTTTGAGTTTTTCAAATATTTTTTTTTTATTCTTACACTCCTATTTATCCTAGATGTCAACATTGGTACACTTGCACCAAGGGATGTTCAAATCCAAACCGATGCAAATTAAAACCGTAAATTGATCCAAAAAATCAAAAATCGCACAAAACCGAATATTATTGGAATTTTTTTTTTACAAAACCGAATATTTGGATGTGTTTGAATGTCGTTTTGTGAAAACCGTTCATTAGATCGGATTTTGAATTAATCTTTCAAAATTGAACCAAATCGAACCGAACTGCATACATATATTTTGATACATATATCAATATTTTATAAGTATGATATATTATATTAAGCTATTGCGTTTTTTTAATTCTTTTAATATTACATATTAGTTTAATTTAATCTATTTTGTTACTATTTCATATGTTTTAAAGATAATCAATCTTTTTTTTAAAGATCAAAGATAACCAATGATTGTTATTCTGTACTATTATTTTTTAATAAATCATAGGATATATATTTTGTATCAAACCTATTATTTTATCATATTTTTATAATATTATTAATTAAAAAAATACATTAAATTGAATCGGATCATATTGGTTTTTTAAAATTAGTCATCCAAAACCGAACCGCATATAATTTTATCTTTGGATCGGATGATTTTTTCCTCAAAACCGATCCAAATCGCACCGCAAACACCCCTACTCAGGGGCGGATCCAGTGTGTACTTAGGGTGTGCACCTGCACACCCTCAACTTTGAAAAATTGCACTAATATCCCTTATCCTTTTGCGTGTCAAACCAAGAAACTCAACATGCTTATTTTATGCATCTACCACTAGGCCAATTTAACATATATGTCATATATGTACAAATGTAATATATTGTATTAGTAATTTTTTATTTTTTTTTTGTTTTTGTCTTATTTTTCCATCACTTCTTTTATGTTTTCTTCTTTTTTGCCTTGTTTTTCTCTCTCTATCTTTAGAAACTATGCATATGATCAATATTTATCTATTATTGCTAATATTATTGATTCAAATTTTAAGTGGTAAATATTAGAATGTCTGAAATGATTTATACCAAAAAAAGAATAAGTTTAATTGGTAACATTGGCATAAATAACCCTTTTAGACGAAGGAGGACTAAAATGTATAAATTTTTTTATGAAATAAAAAATCAAAATTTTATAAGACGAAAATGTTTGCACCCCTGATCCAGGGTTTTGGATACGCCACTGCCCCTACTTACACCGTCAACTTAAACAATTCATTCAATAGAGTTCTCATCAATTAGACTAAGTAACAAGTGAAGTCGTATTCTTTGTAATGAACATTTTAAATATAAAACTATTTTAAATTATTCCTAGGAACATTTATTTGTCTTTAAAACTAGTTTTTAAGTAAGTGTTAGTGTTGCCTTAACCCTAATTATTAGCCCTAATTTTTAGGGCTGAAAAAAACTCCTGGTGGGAATCGAACCAAGTACCACATTCTTCCAAATCACAACTCTTACCACCAAAGTACTGATGTTTATTATGACATACAATTTCTTCAATGTTATGTATTCAACATAAATTTCGGGCCCTCTTTCTTTCAATCTCACAATCCCTAAATCATCTCTCACTCAATTCCATCTCTCTCACCATCATGCAATTGAACCTAATAACCATAACCCCGCCCTTTTTGACGGGCATAATTAATTTTTATGAAAAAAAAGGTATGCAAGGAATTGAATCATGTAGCACGCGAAAATGTCATTTTTTGTAAAAGCCACTAACGTCATTGCAATTCATTTTTTGATAGCAGTTCTTTTTCATTATTAACGGTTCATTTTCATTATTATTTTTTCTTTCAATTATCACATAACAGTTCTGTTTTTATTATTTTTTTCTCTCGGTTTTGCTTTTCCTTTTTATAGATTTAACAGCCATTACGGTTAGGACCAGTTTCTTGGTGTACGCTTACTACGTGCTACGATATTAAAGTTGCATCTTTAAAATTGTTGATAATTTGACTAATTCATATGATAATTTTATCATTAAAAACTTCACTTTTTAGTGTAATTTAATTTGTCTACCTCTTTGTTTCTCTTATATTATATTAATTACTTGAAATTATTTATTATGCCTTTTTATTTGCAAAAATCACTACAGTAGATTATAGCATTACTTTGTTTTCTCACTTTGACTTTTGAATTTTGAAACATGTTTACTATTTTCAATTTGCTTATTTTAGTTGTTCTTTTAACATGAATGTAATCGAATATGAAGGTTGAGAAAGAAGGAATTCGAGAACCCAAACTGGTAATACTATTTGGTAACAAAATAAAGTTAATAACTTAAATTGGTGTAATTTTTGCACCTTTTTTTTGTTTTTTTTCGATCGTTTCATAACAAAGTATTGAATCTGTAAGTAGTGTTGTTTTAACCTCAATGATTAGCCCTAATTTTTAGTTTTGAAAAAAATTTATGAAAAAAACTCTTGGTGGGGATTGAACCAAGCACCACATACTTTCAATTCACAACTCTTACACCAAGGTACTGATGTTTTTTATGACATTTTATTGCCTCGATGTTATGTATTCAACATAAATCTCAGGTCCTCTTTCTTTCAATCTCACAATCCCTAAATCATTTTTCATTCACTTTCATCTCTCTCACCATCATGCAATTGATCCTAATAACCATAACTCCGCCCTTTTGGACAGAATTAATTAATTTTTATGAAAAGAAAATAAAAGGGTCTGCAAGGAATTGAATCAGGTAGCACGTGAAAATGTCATTTTTTTTAAAAGCCACTAATGTCATTGCAATTTCTTTTTTGATAGCAGTTCATTTTCATTATTATTTTTTCTTTCAATGACCACATAATAGTTCCTTTTTATTATTTTTTTTCTTTCGGTTACCACATTGCAGTTCCTTTTCGTTATATTTTTTTTCTTTCGATTACCACATAACAGTTTCTTTTCCTTTTCATTTTTATAGATTCAACAACTTTTGCGGTTAGGACCAATTTCTTGGTGCAGACTTTTATATATATTTTTTCTTTTGATTTGTCATTTTTATTGCAGTCCATCTTTTGTTTTTGTTGTTTTTTAGGTAGTTTGATAACATAATACTAAGTGTAACTATAAAAATAATAATATAGTCAATTTGATAGTTATATATGAAGCTCTACAAAACTCATGCGATGCACGGGTTAGAATCTAGCTCTAATAAAATATTAGTTTTGTTCTTATTTTTACTAAAAATGGTAAAGTTCCACCCTTAGATCATTTTTAAGGGGTCCATATAATAGAGGCATCTTAATAATATTCATACATAAATTATAAACGCTAATTACCCTATCAATTTAGGTGAATATATGAAAGTAAGAGAGTTGAGAGAGAAAGCCAGTAAAATTTTATTTTACATCTCTTGAATAGGTGGTAGTTTCAAGTTTAGTAGAAAATTGGCTTAATTGATCATCCGGTCTTTTAACTTAATTCTTTATTTTAAAATGATCCCTTAATTATTAAACGTTTCAATTTGGTCCTTTATCTATTTTTCTGTTAACCATTTTGGTCCTCTCTGTTAGTATTTTTGCAAAAACCGTTTACTCATGTCCACGTGTCATTTAGATTTGTGATCAAGGGTTTGATTTGAAAAGCACTCAAGTATACAATGGACTCACAACATATGATCATTTCTATTGTTCAAAAAAAAATAAAAATTTAAAATCACCATCAATCTTCATCTTCTTCCCTCTTCATCTCCCAACTTCATACCAAATAAAAATCCAGCAACACAAAAATTCATACCAAAAACTAAAACTAAAACCACGATACAATTCGTCATCAATTTTTCTCAAAACAATTCCAACAACATATTCAAGATCTTAAGTAAATCCTCTTTTTTCAACAACAACAAACAACAATTTTTTCAACATCATCAACAACAACAACCTTTTCAACAACCACAAACACTAAATTTCAACAACAACAAATGTATCAACAATAGTATTGTTGTTGTTGTTGAAGGTAAAGTGGAAAACGAGATTTAAAATGAGGAAGGAGAAGAAGAAGGAGATGAGATTAGTATCGAGAGACTGTAAAATATGTGTTTTAAAACTTTTTTTTTCGTTTGATGTTGGAAACTGGATCCGAAGCTAAGATCTACCCATATCCACGTCACCACGAAAACCTCGCAACCGTGAAATCCTCTTCAACTCCGTCGTCGACGTTTACTGCCTTATCCAATACGACATCTCCAGTGTTCCGTTTGGATCTTGTCTCGCTAGCATCAACCACCACGCCGCTTCATTTCTCTCCCCGTGCTGATCTCTCGTACCGTTCTTCTTATTCATCCTCTTCGTGAACTCCTTTTTTCTTTTTTATTTATTTTTTCAATTTAATTTTAGTTGTTTTTGCTGAGATTTAACTGTTGTGAATGATTTTGATGTGCAGCGTAATTTTAAGTTACGGAAGTTATGAATTATTTTTGTGATACTGTTAAAGTGTTGTGAAGTATCAAGAATTTTTGCTGGGTTGTTTGCAAGTTGAGAGCTTGAAGACAAAGTGGAAAAAAAGTAGTATGGAAAGACTATGATAGATTAATTAATTAAAAAACAATGAATTTGAGTTTTAATTTTTTGATTTTATGGGATTGTTATATGAAGATGATGAATAAGGCTGAAGAAGATGATGATGAAGAAGAATAGTAGTGAAGATGATGAAGATAAAAAATTAGTTGTTAATCATTCACCGTAGGCTACAATAGATCTATGGTAGACCACCTGCAATGTTGTTACACCTTAGACATTTATGGTTAATAACTAACGAATAGGACCAAAATGGTTAACGGAAGAATAGATAAAGGACCAAATTGAAACGTTTAATAGTTAAGGGATCATTTTGAAATAAAGAATTAAATTAAGGACCGAATGATCAATTAAGCCTAGAAATTTTAATGACGTAATGGTGCACCATGCAGGCTTCTCGGAGAAAATGGCAGTGCAACTTAGATTTTTCAAATATAAATTCTCTTTCAGCAAACGAAACAAACATCTTACAAGTTACAACACTTTTTGCTTTTATTTCCAGCATTGTTCTTTTCAACATACATGCATGGTAGTTCATTTTGTAACAACTGTAAGGAACAAACTGAATAGGCTACCTTTTCTCAGAGAGTACTTATTGCTGATTTGACTAACCACTCCCTTGCCAAACTGTGCAAAGCAACTCCAACCGTAGGGCAAACTAGCTGAATTTTCAACATCCAAATACAGGGACAGATAGTTCACATTGTTTCCTTTTGGGAACATAAGTGCACGCCTGCTCAGAGTAGGAAAAAAAAAACATCAGAAGAGATCACTGAAGATAAAATGCATATTGTAACTAATATTGCACGATATATCATGTCTGCTGAAATAGAAAGATTAACAGCATGAATTGATTTGGAGAATGTGTAAGCACAATACCATTTATAACCCCCAACTTCAATAGAGCTTTTTCGTATTCATCCGAGAAAAAATGTCAATTTTCCATGTGAATCGAAATGGTGAAGGATCCTTGACAGGCTGACTATCCACAGTGTTGGCATTTTCAGGTTGAGCAACAACAGATGAAATGAAAAGGAGAAATTAAGTATTATGCATTGAAATAGCTGAAAGCTTGGAGAAGTAAAACAATTAAGAGTCATCCTACAGTGCGGCGAGACAATGTGTATGATATTAATGCTTAGTCACGCAGTTTAGAATAATATATTTCTAAGTTATAAACCAAATTGAAGTATTTGTCATTGTGACGAGTTCATGAACCTGATTTGTATACTAAAATAAACCTATATAGTCGTATTCTCAATCATTCATCCATGTATATTCACTGTATGCAATAACATTGACAATATTTAATTATATCAAATACTGAAAATGGACTATCTTCAAATAGGTTCACAACATGGTACCTGTTTGGATTGGCTTATTTTAGGTTATTTTCGTAAGTTGTTCAAAATAGCCTATTGCATGTACAAAAAACAATCTAACTTCATTTCATCTTTTGCTAAAGAAATAGCTTATAATGTAAAAGTGCTTGTGGTAAAAGGTGCAAATAAGGTGGTTATCTAAAAAGATGAGATGTAAAAGAAGTTGTAGTTTCATCTATGCTACCTCCTCCGGCCATCCAGAGAGAGAGAGAGAGAGAGAGAGAGAGAGAGAGAGAGAGAGAGAGAGAGAGAGAGAGAGAGAGAGAGAGAGAGAGAGAGAGAGAGAGAGAGAGAGAGAGAGAGAGAGAGAGAGAGAGAGAGAGCCAATAATAAGCAATTACAGTTTGAAAACAAACGATAAATTATTTTCTTGACACCTAATTCAACTGACAATGCTGATATTGTTAGTCCGAGCGCAGTGTAAGTGATTAACACTTCGTCTAAACAACAATGCAAAGAGTGGAAATAAAAAAAAATAAACCAATTAGTTGGCGGATCAAAGGATGAAGAAAGCAGTGAGTGGTACCTTTGTTTAGAAAGAGTTAATCGAGCGTGCAATGTAGGGTTCGATCATATACTCCACTTCGTTCCGTTTTATAAGCTTTTATGGTAGAAGTGAAAGAAATGTTCATTATTTTTTGAAAATACAACAATACCCTTCAATTAAAAGCATCTGCCATCAAATTTTATTTTATTTTCATTTGAATTCAATTAATTTTTTTTTATGGATTTCGTTAACTTTTTTTTTAACAGGGAATTAAGTAATTTATCGATCACTTGATTTTTTTTCGTGGTTAGAAATTAGATTTTAAGTTTTATTTATTTAGAATTGTCCTTTGTGATACATTTTTTTTGTGTTAATGTCTTTAAGTTATTTTTTTTGTTGCATTGTTGTCTTTTATGTGACTATGTGAACCACAAATTTTGTTCCACGATTTGAGATAAACAACATTAAGGTGTCCATTAATCACATCTCACCCTAAAGATAAACGATTATTTTATTTTAGGTTTGTAAATTTCAACCATTTCCATTTAAAGATGACATTTTTGCGAACACTGAATACTTTGATTTTGAAGTTTTTAAATTTAAATAAGAAGTGAGAAGAGAAATGACGTAGACATACCATGATGTTAAAAAGTATACAAGTCAAAGTATAATGTACTAACATAAATCACCAATTAGATAAAATAAAAACTTAAAGAATAGATCTTAGAAAAAGGCCAAACTTGACCGGGTGTAATTTTCCCAATTTTTTATTGGTTCGGATTAGGGGTGGCAAAATGGATGGATTGAATGAATATGGATTTGAATCATAATGGATGGATAAAAAAATCTATTAGTCCATTAAAATCCACTAATTTTTGTTAAAAAAAAATCATTCAATCCATCCATTAAGTATAATGTTCATCTAATCCATCCATTACTAAATTTTAATGGATGGATATCCATCCGATCCATCTAATAAAATGTATTATTTTTTAAAAATTTATTTTAGATAATTATTTTGTTAATAAATTGGTGCAAAAAGTAAAAATATTCAGCACGATATTTATTTATGTTCAAGTCCAAAACAGCTTTTTTATCAAGCCCAAAACATGTTTTTATCAAACTCAAAACATATTTTAAATAGTTAATAATTATATATATATATATATATGAAAAAGAAGCTTCAGAGATATCTGAAAATTCTGACATCGATAATATTGATGAGATAACTGCCATGTTTAAAAATCATGAAAATCCGGAAATAAATCCTATTTATTCTCCTAAACCGGTAGAAAAATATTATTATAAAAGGCCTTCTCCGGAAGATTTGCTTATAGAAGAAGATGATAATTATCAGAATACCTATAATGGAAAATCCATTTATGAATGGAATATTGATGGTTTGAATGACACTCAAATTGACAGAATTATCCATAGAATGTTTTTATATGCTACTGTTAGTAGACAGCAAGGTAACAATGATAGTGCCATATCCACTTTTATATCAGCTGGATTTGTTGGTCAGCTAAGAGAAGCTACTATATATATATATATAGTGTTTCAAAATAAATAATATATATTAATATGTGTTGACCGGCGTTGACCACTGTTGACTACCGTTGACCGACGTTGACTACGACGGAGCTCCGGCGTGTCACGGTGGCCGGCGGTGGACCTCCAGCGAAGTTGGCGGTGCTCTGGCAGCGGAGCTCTGGTGTTGACTGATAGTGCTCCGGCGTTGACCACTGTCAATAATAAAATAAGATTAATGTGTTTTATTATTTGATGTGAACCGTTAGATTTGTTTTTTTAAAATAAAATGGATGGATCTTCATCCATATTTTTAAATAGATGGATCCAAACCAATCCATTAACAAACTTTTTGTTTAGTGAATGAATTTTATGCTGGATAGATATGAATTTGATAAATCATGTTGTCACCCCTAATTCGCATCAGTTCCTAAAACTGAACTAAGTTAATTACACCTCTAATTTATATCGGTACACAATACCACCAACAATATAAAAGAAGAAAGTGTACTCCAAAAAAAAAAAGTATATATAAAAGAAGTAAGTAATTTGTCTCGTCTTTGCGCTGCATGGCTTTTGAACATCAAGACAGAAAGACAAGGACAGTTTCTTTGAATAATTTATTCTTTTATGCAGAAAATAATAATGCCATTACTTTAAACGGTGACGGAACTTCCAGACATAAGACATGGATATATATTTTTCAGAGAACATTTTTTATGTACCGTTGTAAAACTTCTGTACACTTAGATGCAATCAAATCATGTTTGATAGATTATTTGTAAAGTTATTTTAGAAATTAACTTAAAAAGAATGTCATTGTAGCATAATTTGATTTAACACATATGAAGAAGAAAAAAAGATCGTTATATCGATTTGTGTGTGTATGTGTAATATCACTCTAATGGATATAATTTGATTATAACTCTCCAATTACAAAAGAAATGGCTTTTTATGAGAACTGCCTTGAACGAATTAGTTAAGTTGAAGGTGTACGTGTACCAGGTTTGAAATCTAGTATCAACATATAGATGTAAGAACCAAATTAATAACGTTATGAATATGAAGATTCAATTCAAACTAATTAAATAAAGATGTAAGAACCAAACTAGTGATCTAATAATCTGAAGATCTAATTCAAACCAATTAAGTGGTTGTTTGTTTTAACGGTAGAATATATACTAACGTGTGTTTGGATTGAAGCTCCAATTTATTCCCTCAAAAAAAATTATTACGGTCAAATTGGCATCGAAACGCGAGAAGGAATGATATAACGCTAAATCAAATATAGGCTAAATTGGTTCAAATGTTTTTTGTGTTCGAGTCCAAATCTATAAATCAATTTCGGTTGGATCTCAATTCTCAAGTGGTTAGCATTCTTCTCAAAAAAGTGTTGTATTTCATGTATTTGTTTTAAAAGTGTGAAAAATGTGTTTGAAAAAATGTCAATTTTTGTTAAATTTTTAAAATATCAACCCCATTGAATCGAACCAACTACTTTGTTCTTAATCATTTTGATTTGTTTCATATAAATGTGGTAAGAGATTGTAAAAACCAAACTGATTACTTTTATTGGTTCCAAATGTCTATCTTCTTGAATCTGAACTAAACTGACATGTATCGATACACAATATCACCTAAAATATAAACGAAGTGTTTTGACTCGTCTTTGCATGACATGGCTTTTAAACTTCCAGGAAAAAAGACATGAATATTTTCTTTGAATACTAGTTTATTCTTTTTTGTATAAGAAGATTGTCACTACGACCCGGACCTTACTTTAATTGTAAACAGTGATGGTTTTGGTACCCTGGCGAAGAAGAAACATTAGAAAATAAAATATATGAAAATATTCGAAGAAAAGAAAAGGCAAAGTATGGGTGTTACTGTCAAAATAAAATATATTAACCATCTCGAACAAGTCCTTCGAGCACAAGGTGTGTCAAAATAGACTTGTAAAAGTTTACAAAGTTATAGTGCAAAATTGAAAGCAAAACATTCAGACAGAAAATAGAAAAGGAACAGGATAAGTAACTATTGTCAAACACCGAAGATATTTAGACATCTTTTTATTTATGTTAAGAGTCTCACATTTGAATGGACATGGTGTGAACAAGTGTTTATAAATGTGTAAGACCATATCCGATGATAGATTTTATTTATGCTAATGTGTTGAAGGTTTCAACTAAGACCTCCCTCTATATGCGGGTCCCACATGTCTTTCATATTAAAAAAATGAAATGTGATGATGTAAAGTTATTGCTAGATGATTAGTGAGTCCGTTTAAGAAATTTGTGTGATATGCTGGGTTGAAGGGAATGAATGTTTATTAGGTACTACTATTAAAAAATTATTAATGAGTGAAGTATACACATGTGATCCATTTATGTACTCAAAAATAAGTTTCTCCATTGTGGATACTCTAATAGAGTTATTGACATGGTCATTGCGGTGTTTATCTATCTTAGACTCGACCACAAATTTTAAGAATCTCTAAGTGCTTGTTTGGTTTGGTGATGAGAAGGGCAATATCACGTCCCTAGACACATTTTGATGTGATTTTTAAGAAACTGGTAACGTTTGAAAAACGCACGTCATGAACATGACTGCTTTTTTCCAAACACTCGCTAATTCAAACATTCTATTTTTAGTATCAATTTTTTGATTTATTTTGTTATGTAGCTTATTTTTCCAAGGTTATAATTTGCATGGAAATTCCTTGATCTTTGGTTTTTTTTGCCTTTTATTTTTATCCTAGAATTTTGGTTTTAGTAAGAAATCAAGATACAATTATACATCTTTCCCCTTTGTAACCCTATATAACTCAAAACATACCTAGTAAATTATGTTTATTAATTGTCTAATGTTGAAAATAGAAGTGTAATTTAATTGTCGTAATAGGTAGTTCAATCGGTAATGTTGAGATTGTTAAACTATACATTTTTTATGTTTACCTAGATTCAAACTTATAGAATTCTCTCATTTGTGTGAATTTTCAATTGATATTTTGTAACTTCGTTCAAAAATATAATAATTTTATTGGCACAAAGGTGAATGCAAAGGACAAGGGTAAAGTACAAACAAAAGAAAGAGAGAATATTGTCAGACCATAAAAATGGTATTGCAAAAGTGATTATAAAAGCGAAATAGGATCTTCTTCTGTGCCATATTTGTTCTGTCATCATCATGCCCCTAATCCAATGACTGACAAATAAAGTAAATAAATAAAATCAAAAAGAACAGTTATCAAGAGAGAGAAACGAACTTCATTTCTTCTACATGCTGCTCTCCATTTTCCAAAACTTCCCATCAATCGTGTATCCACATAGCGTACTTTAAAATCCCCTTTCATAAACACATCCCGTTTATTCACTTGATTATATACAAAATTAAAAAAATTAAATATAAAAACCTAAAAAATGGTAGAAATATTGAGAAATTGAATTAAATAGAGGGGAAAAAGGAAGAGGAAGAAGCCATGTTGTTGAAGTCAGAAAGAGTGAACAAAGAGAGAGTAGTTGAGAGTGAATTGAAAGACTAAATGGCAAAATCGACCAGTCATCTCAACGATTTTGTTGGGTTTTTGTTTTCCTGTATCACGAACTGCTCTCATTTTTGTTGCGTTTTTGTGCAATTAACCCTCGGCCGCTGTGCTAACATGGTGCATATTCGAAGAACAACTCATCGCCGCCGCCGAGCAAACTAACCCTCCGCCGCCGTGAAAACGTTGTGCTCATTCGAAGACCAACTCGTCGCCTTTATTGTTCTCTTTTTAACCATTGGATTGATCGAACGATGGAAAACAGCGCAGGAGAGATGGCATAAGTCAGTAAACTGGATCCGGATCCTCCATTAACAAAAAAAGTCCGTCAAAATAAAAAACATGATTCTCCTCTTGGCGGTGGTTGAAAGAAGATCGAAACCATTATTGGGATTTTGAGAAAAAAGTTGTGAATAACAATTGATTTTGTGTATATATCATAAGCAAGAGTATATATTTAAAGGGGTCATGGTAACCAATGCTCTCGTGCACAGATTAAGG
The DNA here is from genome assembly GCA_018208015.1 of Medicago ruthenica. Classification (NCBI taxonomy): domain Eukaryota; kingdom Viridiplantae; phylum Streptophyta; class Magnoliopsida; order Fabales; family Fabaceae; genus Medicago; species Medicago ruthenica. The sequence goes on along the minus strand of CM031375.1, from coordinate 6,348,022 downwards.
AAGCTCAAAAAGAAAGTTTTAAGTTTGAAAATGTAACTTTTTAGATTTTTTATGAGTTGACCACACAACTTCCAATACAATTATGTTATATTTGATTCCTTAACAAGTGCCTTGAGGGGTGTTTGGTATGTATTGAGTATTGACAAAAATTGATTTTGCGTGAATTGATTCTCTAAAATTAATTCTAACTAAAAATAAATTGAAGTCAAAGAGATTTATGTTTAGATACATTTATGTAAAAATGTGTCGAACAATACATTTGAGTATTAAAATTAATTCTAGAATCAAAAGCTTCAATTTCTAGCTTTCAAGTAGAATCAATTAAACTTGAGAGCAATCAAACATGTGAGGAGCAATTGTGAAATTTTCTTATCAAGTTAATAGATAAGCACTTTCTATATGCACATTCACATTATTCTATTTTATGTGGCAATCAATATAGGAATAAAAATGTTTATCACTAAAGTTAAGTACCTCAAACCCTATTTTAGTAACTATAACAATGGGTTTTTGTTGGAACAATCTGAGTGTACTTCACTTACACACAAGCTATGAATTGAAGAGAGAAAGGGGAGAACTAAAGAATTTGCACTCACAACAGAGAAAAGAGAATTTGAAATTTTATTCACTAATTATATTAGTTACACACCCACTTAGACTATATTCACTCAAGAATGGAAGATCTTAACAGCTTTGCTAATTGCAAGTAACTAACTTGCCAAATCATCATCAACTACTAACTAACTCATTCTACTTAACCAAAAACACAACAGTTTTGAAGGTTATTACGATTTCGAAACCCAGGTTTGAGTGTTTTCGATACAATGACAAAAAAACTTGAAACAGTTGCAAACAGTCAAATAAAACAGCTAGTAGGCTGAACTGGCATTGAAGTAAAATGATGTGGCCAAAAAGGCAAAGCAAATACATAAATCAAAATGGAGGGAATGCCCTGAAGTTCCGATAGAGCTTCTCATGACTTTCCAATTCAGTTTGAGCCTCCGGAATTTTATCTTCAACACTTTTCAACTTGATTTGATCATCAGCGAGGCGATGGAATATTGATTTAACTTCTTTGTTCAAAGATGTGATCTTGTCTTTCTCTTGATCTTGCTTCTCAGCAATTTTGGCCCTGTCACCTTGTAGTTTTTTTAGCTTGGCTTTAAGATCAGCAATCTGAGCGTCAAGAGAGTTGAGTTGTGTTTGTTGGTCTGTGAAAGAAGTCTTTGAGGACAATATTTTCTGTCTTGTCTCCTTCAATGCTTCATTATTTTGGTCAGTGCTCTTCTTAGCCGAGTCTTGCGATTTTTTTAAATTTTCAAGTTTCTCAAACATCCTCACAATGTTGTTGAGAAGGTTAACAACAGCACTGACTTGTTCTAATTGGTGAGGGGAAAACGCATCAGCATTAGTGTCAATTTTTTCCTTGACTGCATTGAAGTTAACTTTTGGAGAAAGACCATCTTTAAATTTTTCAACCAAGTCCTCCTTAAAGGCGATATCCCTCAATTCCTGAAGAAGTTGCTCAGGGAGATTGTGATCCAGTTTCCGGACTTCTTCTCCTTGTACAGAATTACGAGACTTTAAGGAAAGAGTAATTCCTTCTGATAAAACTCTGTCGATTGCAGCAATGACATCCTCATCTATCATAGCATCAATTTCTTCCAAGTCTATGCTGAGTAATTTTGAAGTGTTGGCTTTGCTGGTATCTTCATCATGATTGGTCTCTCTATCCACTTTCGACTGTTGAGCTTCATTGTTTTTGTCAACAATCGTTTCTTTGGCCATAATGTTTTCGTTTCGCTCTTCGAATGATTCTTCATCTTCGGATTCTGTGTTTGATTGAAACAAAGGAACCTGAACAAGGAAACAAGTTCAATTCAAGATAAGCCTAAAAAAAGGATAAGAATAAATGGGTAGCTTTCGTTTTTGAATCACATTAGACTAAACAAATTGCCTTTAATTAAACCACAAAAACAAAATACCCGGCTATTGTGCACATATTCTAAGTATGAAGGAACATCAGGATAGCGGATATGTTTCTCAATATCAATAGCAGAAGCTCTTTGATAGCATATAATATCCCCATTTTCTAACTGCATTCATGGAAAAATGTATCAATAAGAAACTCAATGATATAGACTTAGTGAGCATCAACTGGATATATGTACTATACCTGACTTTCTTGAAATGTTAATTTCTTGTCAACAGGCTCACACATGACATTTGGTTCAAACTTAATTTCCTGCACAACAATAGGCACGATTAACTCACCAATAGAGATCAGAAGATTCAAAATCTGAAGATGCCAATAGAAAATACCCTTTCTCTTTTGGTAAGTCATATGCAAGAATGATAAATTTTCATAGAACATGATGCACTTTATTTTCCATTCATCACCAGAAAGCTTAGTTACTAAACAACTGAAACCATGACTGCTTGACCCGTGCTTAATAACGAAGCATATGGCTTATGAACTTGCAAGGGCACACTACAAATTTAAATTTTTATGAAGTTGCACAACAGATAAATAAAAAATCAGGCAAGAAATACCAACCTCATAAAGTTCAATCTCTTCATCAGGATCAAAACCAGCCAATTCATTTAACCTTGTTAAGATTTCTGATGGTTTACCAGTACAGTTCACAAAGAGCCTTCCAACATAACTGCCATCAAATGGAAATACATTTGATATCAACTAAGGTCCACCTTTACCCCAATATATGTTAAAATCACACAAGAAATTACTCGGTACCGTAGCTCCTCTTTTTCAGGATCATATAACTTAAAAAAAAGTAATATATCATCACTGGTCTTCTTCAGTAGTGCAATGGGACGTAAATCCTAAATAATAGTATAGTTTGTCAATAGGACTACACTTGAATGATGTTTTATACGCTATTGAAATAGTTACAACTTCATAATGTAAATGTTACCAGCCCACGCTCCACTTCCAAAAACAATTCCAATTCTACTATGTCATCATAGTATGCGTCTCTAAATTTTCCAACCTGCAATTTGATTCAAAATGAAAAAATACGAAAAACTTCAGATAATGTACTGCGCAGACATCGAATCTTCAAAACTGTAAGCGCTTGCAAGCATTACAAGAATAAAACTATGAGATCCAAAACACTCCATATGAAAAACATGTGTATATGTTGCATATGCATCATAAAATTTAAAGAAACAAAAGGAAGGTGGTCAAAGATGGAAAAAGATAAAAAAAAAAGATAAAAAAGCCGACATAGACAAAGAATTAAGTGTTGACCTGGCCCATAAAACATTAAATAAGCAGGTTGATATAAAATTTCGTGAACAGATCAACATAAAACATAAATGAGGGGGAAAAGAAACTATTTTTTTTAAAAACAAAACTAATATTTGCCTAAAAGCCAACAACCAAAAACGAAAAAGTCATAAAATAAGAAGCTTGAAGGGAGAATGTGAGCAAATTAATATTGAAAGTTTTCATAGATCTGATGAATTTACAGGTCCTGCGTCCTCAATGTGTGTCAAAGGCCGAGAAGGTCGATATGTATGGTTTTGACGCTTTTCCCATAACCAAAAGCACTGGAATTGAGCTGGTATGCCAAACGCAACAGCAACCTCTTCCTACGTCACATATTAGAAATCAAACAGAAAAATCAAACTTACAAAAATAACACATCTGTTGAAAAATCATTACGAACTTCATAAATTATTATATTATAAATGACAAAATCAAAAGCATAAAAACCACATATTATTCATATGACGAATACTTTTCTTCTTCTTCCAACTAAAGCATCATGCTTTTAATATTTTAGCAGTACACAAACTAAACTTTCCCCACTTCCATCACTCGTGTATTTCTTCTTCCAGGATATTGCAAGCTGGGAATGATTGGCACCCAGTCACCTGCTTGAGTGGAGTGTTGTAAATATGTAATTGGTACCAATTTAGGATTTAGTATTCTCAGTACTTATTTAGTTGTATCTGTGATTATTAGGACAGATCTGATTCTTGTTTTTCTTGATTATGATTTATTAGGCTAGGTCAATATAATCACATTAGTGCTTGTACTTCAATTATCAATTAACAAGATTCTGTTTTCTCTAATTTCCGTTGTCATAGTGTAATTGATGATGATACCTTTAAATCGTTAAATGATTTCTGCTTTCGAACATAGAACGTCCCCACTTTGTCATGGTCTACAAGATCAAAATATATATCCTTTCCAATCTGTTTTGCAAGGTCTTCATCTCGTACCACCTAAGAAGTATCGAGCAATTAATAGCATGTTTCTAAAAAAACAATACTAATTTCTAGGGAAGGAATCTTAGAACACCTTTATAAAAGCGTAGAGGTGAGCCTCTGCCTTTTCTTTATTTTCGTGCTCTTTTACTTCCCGGTCTTTCTTCAACCTCTCCTGCATAATCCCGTTGTCCAAATTCAGTGCAGATTTTCCAGAATAAACCAACATAAAAAGTGCAATAGAAGTTGCAAGTTAGTGGCAAACGGAGCTTGGTTTAATTTTGGCTTGAAATACTAATAAGTTATCATGAGAAGCAAATAAAAAAAGTATTGGTTTAGGCAGAGTTCAAATTTGGTGAAGAAGAAAATATGACATAGTTTCGGTCAAGAACAGCCATCCAGTTGATTAGCTGAATATGGCGTACTATCTTCATTATATCATAAAATAAGTTAGCCCTCTGAATTTGTTTGGATGTTAAACTTAAAATAGGTTTCTACCTGACTTGATTTATTTTGGGCCATAAAGTACATAAGAATATTTACTTACCCATAAATGTTCAGCAGTGTCTTTCTCATCCACATTGCATATTACTTCAACTTCAACTACAAGAGTATCATTCACAAGATACCCTCTTGAAGGATCAAACAATACACCAAGAGGTATGAACTTTGCGAAACCCCGATCCCTTTGAAGTTTATTGAATTGGAGCTGCGTGACTACATAGTGCAAACAAAGTTACCAAAATAACACAGCCTATGCCCAAAAATTATGTGCATTTCCACATTTCTTTTCCTCTTTCATTTTGTTCTCAGAGAAAACAGCAACGCAACATAGCTTTATCAAGTGTAAAATTCTATTTCACTATGAAGGATTTCAGAGAATAGGAGTATTGCATTCTCATGGATTGAAAAGACGGTTACAAGGAGTAAATATAGGAAGTAGCCGCTCAGCCACTGTCACCCTAGGAACTAGAAAAGGAAACTAATCAATGAGGAAAGTGGTAACATAACTACCAAAACTGGATTGCACTTGTGTGACATAATGTCACGTGACATTGCCCAATTCAATTGTGACACGTGGCAATACAATTTTTTTAAACATAAAAAGATGAGAGAGAGAATAGTTGAATTGGCTTATGTGTCACAATTGGATTGGCCAATGTCATGTGACATTCCTGCCTTAATGGTACACAAGTGGTGTCCACCAAATCCCTTTTATTTTATGAAAAAATAATACTAAATAAACCATATTAATATGCCAGATTCCAATAGAGTAAATAAAACAAACATATGTCGTGTAAGCACAACTCAGTTGGTAGCTGCAACGACGATAATAATATGCAGGGGCCGGGGTTCGAACCTCGGATTCCCAACTTCTCCACACTTAAAAGTATGTTTGTCCAGGCAGTAGGCTACTTGAGCAAAAAAAAAAACATCTTACAAATTACAATACTCTTTGGTCTTAATTCTGGCATTGTCCTTTTCAACATACATGCATGGTAGTTCATTAGCAACAACTGCAAGGAACAAACTGAATAGGGTACCTTTTGTCAAATTGTACTCATCCTTGATTTGATTAACTACTGTCAAACTAAACTGTACAAATCTGCTCCAACCATCCGGCAAACTAGCTGAATCTGCAGTGCACAGAGACACGTGCAAATAGTCCATTACGTTGTTCCCTTTTGGGAAAATAAGTACACGCCTGCTCAGAGTGAAAATAAAAAACCATAAGGGATCGACGAAGATAAATACACAGGAACTAAAATAACAACTACAACAAAATCACTTCCCACAATAGATAGAGCCGCCTATTTCATAATATATCATGTCTACAAAAATAGAAAGATGAACATCATGAATTGATTCGGGGAATGGGTAAGCACAATACCATTTATAGCCACCAACTTCAAATACATCTGAAAAGATCTCTCTCGTATTCTTCTGAGAAAATTTGTCAATTGTCCATTTGAATCGTTTTGGCAAAGGATCGACAGTGTTGGCAGTTTCAGGTTGAGCAGCAACTAATGTTCATCAATTTAAATGAAAAGAGAAATTAAGTATCATGCCGTGAATTAGCTGAAAACTTGGAGAGGTAAAACAATTAAGAGTCGTCCTACAGTGCAGCGAGACAATGTGCATGATATTAATGCTTAGTCATACAGTTTAGGAGAATATATTTTGAAGTTCAAGAACCTAATTCGAGTATCTGTCACTGTAATGAGTTTGTGAACCTGATTTGTATACCAAAATAAACTTATATAATTGTATTCTCAATCGTTCACTGTATTCGGTTATTGTAAGCCTTTGAGTTACATATAAGAAGACATTACCAGTATCAACAAATTGTCTCAAGGAACATTGACACTATTTATATGAAAATTTGAAAATGGACTATCTAGTTCAAATAGGTTGACATAGTTATAAAAAAAGGGTAGAAAATGACATTGAATACCTGTATTTGTTGTGTCATAGAACATTGACACTATTTCAATAAAAGAAGCTCTATTTTCATCTTTGCTACCTCCTGCCATCCCCTGTGAAAGAATTTCATTTTTAAGCACTGGTTGCAGTTTGAAAACAAACCCACTTTGTTTACTACTTTCAAAGATTAACAAAGGAGTTTTCTCTATTTTTTACTACAAACCTTTGAAAATTGAAAACAAGGTAGCATCTTTAAAAAAATAAACAAATAAGCAATCAGAAAATGAAAAAAAAAGGGAAATGTTCATAAGCTATCTTAAAGAAACTATAAAAATAAGCTGAGATGAGCTTATGAACATGTAATAAGCTATTTTCATAAGTTAAAATAAGCCAATCTTAAATCAGTTCATAACTTAGTTAAGTTGTACTCTGTCCTATATCACTAAAACCCTGTTTGGATAAACAACCTGCACCTTATAGCACAAGCGCTTATCATGATAAGCACTTATGAATAAGCTATTTTTTTAATATTAAAAGATAAAATAAAGTTAATTGCATTCATATAAGTTATAAGCTGTTTTCATAAGCTATCTTAAAGAAGTTGTGAAAGAGTGTATGAACATGTCATAAGCTGTTTTCATAAGTTAAAATAAGTCAATCCAAATAGATCTTAAATCATGAGTTGATGAGTTAGTTAAGTTGTACTCACTATATCCTATATGTGGAAACTAAACAATGCATGAAGTTGATTAGATAACATAAACAGCAAAGGAGAGGGTAAGTACCTTTGTCCTCTGCTTCGGACTCTGTTTGGGTTGAATGATCATATGCTCCAGCTCCTCCCTTTTTTATAAACTTTTTTTAAATTAGTATAATTTTTGTTTCATCTATAATTTTTATTTTCACATTTATTTTTGTTTTGAGTAAGATAGTTTTTACTCACAGTGAAATTAACGTCAGTTTTATACTTTGGAATGGAAATAAATCTTGTACAAAGTGATAATACAAATATGAGTTGCATTCAATAAATAATGTTAGAGAAAATATTTGAAAAAAAGGGTTGTAGTCAAAATAAAAAGTTTCACATATATTTTAAAATGCGTAAGTATGAGTGAGTTGTGGCTAGGGTGTTCTTGTTACGGTTTAAATCAGTTTTGATAAAAAAAAAATTCTTATTTAAAAGTAAAATTATATACAAATTAGTTTGGTTTAGATAACTCAATTAAAAAGATTAAGAGTGAATAACCATTTTAGTTTTTGACGAAGCCTTTGTTTCGGTGACACGTAAATTACCCGGAAATAAAAATATTAAAATTTGATTCCTAGGTGTTTTTTAAAAAAAGTGTTTGACAAATAAGTTGATCCTGGGAAAATTGGAAGTTACGAATTTAAAAAAAAAAATCTATGTAGGATTTTATGGGAATAGACATTCTCCTTTTCACATGGGAATAAGGGAAGTTACTTCATTCCCGGGAACCTTTATACCCTGGAATATTTTTTCTCAACCTTATAACAAAGATGTTTGTTTCAAGTTTAAAAATGACATTCCTGGGAATATTTGTTAGGGAATGATTATATACATGTTTGTTATAAAGTTGAGAAAAAATATTCTTGGGTATAAAGGTTCCCGGGAATGAAGTAACTTCTCATAACTTCCCTTATTCCCATGAATTTATTCCCATGTGAAAAGGTGAGAATGTCCATTCCCATAAAATCCTACATAATTTTTTTTTTAAATTCGTAACTTCCAATTTTCCCAGGAATGTCAACTTATTTGTCAAACACTTTTTTTTAAAAATACCTATGAATCAAATTTTCATATTTTTATTTCCAGATAAGTTATTCCTGAGTATAATTTGTGTGTCACCGAAACAAACGCACCGTTGGGAACTAAAATGGTTATTCACTCTTAATCTTTTTAAATTGAGTTATCTAAACCAAACTAATCTATATATAATTTCACTTTTAACTACTCCCTCCGTCCCTATTTATAGGAAGTAGTTTACAAAAAAAAATTTGTCCCTAAATATAAGATCATATACAAATTTCTAGATGCATTGATTACTTTTTTTTCAAATATACCCTTTATTAATATTATCAATTTGTCTTGTTATATGAAAAGTTAACATTAAATATATATTTAATTAAGGGTAATTTAGTAATAGTCATACATATTTAAAACAACTTTATTACTTCAACAATTTAATAACTGCTTTTATTTTCATAGACTAATAACTGCTTTTATTTTCCCTTACAAATTTTCTTAGGGGGTGTTTGTTTTAAGTTTAAAAATGACATTTCTGAAAATACTGGTTAGGGGAAATTTGTGAGGAAAATAAAAGCAGTTATTAGTCTGAAAAAAATAAACCAGGACAAGTTAGTATTGTCTTTACCATCTTTACACTTTGATTAATCGGTTAAAAAAAGATAGAGGAAGGAAAAGAAAGTGAAAATAAAATATTATTAAGTGGTTTAGTTCGAGAAAAAATGAAAAGAAATTATGATAGAAAATAAATATATGTATTAATAAAATGACATGAATATCTTTAAACAAAAACTTGATGTAAAAAAAAACTATAATGATTAATTTTGTTAAAAAATAAAATAAGTAATTTGTGACAAGCAATTAAAAAATAAAAATTAAAAATAAAATTTGTTCTGGTGCACTGTGAGAGTTTATGTATTAACAATGATCGTATCATATACACCAAAAAAAAAACAATGATCGTATCATATTTTTTGGGTTGTGTTTTATAATTATGCTATTTTTAAACTATGTTGTCTGATATGTCTGAAACTTTCAATTATGTGCTTGCTTTAAATCATACAGAGAATAAATTTGAGCAAGAAATATCTCTCAAAGATTCTTTTGACCTACTACATGAGATTGAGGAACTTGTTGATTCTGAGGCACAACTTTTCAATTGCAGTTTCAATCTTTAAGGGCGCAGCTGATCCTGGCACGTCTGATAATAGCGCTTTCAATGATGGGGAGGTTATGTTTGGAGTTCAGGATATAGCAGTTTACAATCCTCTGTGAATGCTACTTGCTTAGCAGACAGTTTGATTCAAACTGATTTTCAGTATGTTGATGCTAGCCCCAAGGTGAACATATCTAACTTGCTAATTGTACTTCAGATACTATGGTTCATAGGGGCAGCTTGCTTAGCAATAACAATCTGACAAATGTGCAAAGATACTATGGCTATGTCATTAACAAACTCTCCTACCTCTCTAACCAGTGACAAAAAGCCTATGTGCGCAGTTTTAGAGCCAATCTCTAACACTGTGCTGAAGTTGCTCAAAAGAGTGTCCCTATCCTCCAGAAGTTTTGGGGTGACGAGGTTGATGATGAACCTGACGGTGGTCACGAGGTTGGTGAGGATACGGAATATCCAATGTTGTATTGCTCTGCTGCCACCGTTTTGAATTTAGCATCTAAAAACAAAAACAATAAGCAGAAGAAAACAAAGCACATGGTTAACCCAATTGTTCCACCTTCTAAAGGTGTCAAAACCCGTTCAAAGAAGGGTGGCTGCTGAATCTGTTATCTCGGCATTTGTTTTTGTTTTTGTTTTAGCTAGTTGGCGTGGACACTTATTAGTCATTGGTTGTTTTGTCATATTTGTTATGTTGTTTGTTGGGTTTTGGCCTAGTCCCTAAGGTTCAGGCCCTCCCATGAATTTTATTGTTTTCTTGTGCTTTATAAAAAAAAAAAATAAACTATTTATTTTTTACAAGAATTATAAACTATGTTAATTGTATTTCATCTTATTTTTCCAAGGCTATAATCTGCATGGAAATGGGTGGACTTTGTGTATACTAGAACAACTAGTCAAGTCAAATATTTTGGCAATAAACGCAAATGACGAATACAAATATATAATTGCAAAGGAACCAGGGTTTAGGTATTTCACCCATGTTTGGTTTTAGCGTGAAACTCCCATTTTGTTTGTAACAACTTTCCTACTTTACTGAGAGAGGATTATCCCTTATATGATGAAATGAAATTATAACATATTCCACTGTGATATATTATTCACATTCCCATTTAAGTAAAGATTGCCTCATAATAGTATTAACTAACATTTTAATTGCCTCGTACACATACTAACATCATCACGAATGAGAGCAAAGTGATGTACCTCCAACCCTTTTTTCAGTGAAAATTGGTGCCAAGTATTCATAATATTAAAATAGAATGCTAAAAGGCTAAATTGGCGTTGAAGTAAAATGTTGTGGCCAAAAAGGCAAAGCGACGACATAAATCAAAATGGAGGGATGGCCTTGAAGATTCCATAGAGCTTCTCATGACTTTCCAATTCAATTAGAGCTTCCGGAAATTGATCTTCAACACTTTTCAATTTGATTTGATCATCAGCGATGCGATGGAAAATTGATTTAACTTCCTTGTTGAAAGATGTGATCTTATCTTTCTCTTGATCTTGACCCTCAGCAACTTTGGCCCTCTCAACTTGTAATTTTTCAAGCTTGGCTTTAAGATCAGCAATCTGAGCATCAAGAGAGTTGAGTTGTGTTTGATGGTTTGTGAAGGAAGTCCTTGAGATCAATATTTTCTGTCTTGTCTCCTTCAATACTTCATTATCTTGACCGGTGCTCTTCTTAGCCAAGTCTAGCTCCTTTTTCAAATTTTCAAGTTTCTCAAACATTCTCACAATGTTGTTGAGAAGGTCTACAACAACACTGACTTGTTCTAGTTGGTTAGAGGAAAACAAGTCGGCATTAGCGTCAATTTTTTCCTTGACTGCGTTGAAGTTAACTTTAGGAGGGATACCTTCTCTATATTTTTCAACCAAGTCCTCTTTAAAGGCGATATCCCTCAATTCCTGAAGAAGTTGTTCCGGGAGGCTGGGATCCAATTTCGAGACTTCTTGTCCTTGTACAGAATGATGAGATTTTAAGGGAATAGTAATCCCTTCTGATAAAACTCTATCGATAGCAGCAATGACATCCTCATCTATCATGGCATCAATTTCTTTCAAGTCTTTGATGACGAAATTTGAAGGGTTGGCTTTGCTGGTACCTTCATCATGAGTGGTCTCTATAGCCACTTTTGACTGTTGAGCTTCAGTGTTTTTGTCAACATTCGTCTCTTTGGCCATAATGTTTTTGTTTTGCTCTTCAAATGATTCTTCATCTTCAGATTCTGTGTCTGAGGGGAAAAAAAAAGGAACCTAAAGAAGAAACAAGCCCAATTCAAGATAAGTCTAGAAAAAAGGACAAGAATAAATGGGTAACTTTCATTTTTGAACATTAGATTGAAACAAATTGGCTTTAATTAAACCATAAAGAGAAAATACCCGGCGATTGTGAACATATTCTAAGTATGAAGCCATATCCAGATAGCGATGGTGCACATATTCTAGGTATGAAGGCACGTCAGGATAGCGGATATGTTTCTCAGTATCAATAGCAGAAGCTTTCTGATAGCATATAATATCACCATTTTGTAACTGCATTCATGAAAAACAAATCAATAAGAAAGCCAGTTATACAGTAACTTAGTGTGCATCAACAGGGTATGTACTCTACCTCACTTTCTTGAAATGTTAAATTCATGTCAACAGGCTCACACATGTCATTTGGTTCAAAATTAATTTCCTGCACAAAAATTTGCACAGTTAACTCACCAATGCTACATAATTAAAGTCGCCAGTAGAGATCAGAAGATTCAAAATCTGAAGATGCCATTAAAGAATGCCGTTTCCCTTATGGTAAAGCATATGCAAGAATGATAAATTTTCATAGAACACGATGTACTTTAATTTCTATTCATCACCAGCAAGCTTAGTTACTAAACAACTGAAACCATGACTGCTTGACCCATGCTTAACAACGAAGCATATGGCTTCTGCAAGGACACACTACAAATTTAAATTTTTATGAAGTTGCACAACAGATAAATAATAAATCAGGCAACAAAAACCAACCATATAAAGTTCAATCTCTTCATCAGGATCAAAACCAGCCAATTCATTTAACCTTGTTAAGATTTCTGATGGTTTACCAGTACATTTCACAAAGAGCCTTCCAACATAACTGCCATCAAAGGGAAAAACATTTAAAGTTAACTAAGGTCCACCTTTACCCAATATATGTTAAAATCACACAAGAAATTACTCAGTACCGTATCTCCTCTTTCTCAGGATCATATAACTTTAGAAAAAGTAATATATCATCATTTGTCTTCTTGAGTGGTGCAATGGGACATAAATCCTAAATAATAATGTAGTTTGTCAATATGACTACGCTTGGATGATGTTTTATATGCTATTGAAATAGTATTCAACTTCCTAATATAAATGTTACCAGCCCAAGCTCCACTTCCAAAAACAATTCCAATTCTACCATGTGATCATAGTCTGGGTCTCTAAATTGTCCAACCTGCAATTTGATTCAAAATGAAAAAATACGAAAAACTTCAGATAACGTACAGCGCAAACAATGAATCTTCAAAAAACTAAGCACTTGCAAGCATTACAAGAAAAAAAAAACTATGAGATACAAAACACTCCATATGAAAACCCCAGGTTGATATAAAATTTCATGGACAGATCAACATAAAACATAAATGACGGGAAAAGGTCTAATTTGTTTTCTAAAACAAGGGTTGTCTATCCTATGCAATATTGCATAGGTTAACTTAAGACAACTATAAATGGTAAAAATAAACACTGAAAACAACAATTATTTATTGCAATTTTATGTATTTAATTAATATAAAGTGCACAAGCTTCAAGATAAACTTCCTATTTTTGACTTCTTATACTATGCAAGTTTGCACATCATAGAATAACCCACAAAACTAACATTTGCCTAAAAGCCAACAACCAGAAACAAAAAAGTCATAAAATAAGAAGTTTGAAGGGGGTATATGAGCAAAATAATATTGAAAAGCTTCATAGATCTGATGAATTTACATGTCCTGCTTCCTCAATGTGTGCCAATGGCCGATATGGACGATATGTATGGTTTTGACGCTTTTCCCATAGCCAAAAGCGCTGGAATTGAGCTGGTATGCCAAACTCTTTAGCAACCTCTTCCTACATATTAACAATCAAACAGAAAAATCAAACTTAAAAAAATAACACCTCGGTTGAATAATCATCACCGTCAAGAACTTCATAAATTTCATAATATTATAAATTACAAAATAAAAACCACATATTATTCATATGACGAATATTTTTTTCTTCTTCCAACTAGAGCATCATGCTTTAGTATTTTAGTACTTTCTTTAAAAATATAAATCTATGAGGACGCATCTAAAATAAAAGTTGGTTCTTTAGCAGTTCACAAACTAAACTTTCCCATCTTCCTTGACTCATGCATTCGGGTATAAAAATTTGAGATGGACTTCCCACAAAGTGGTTCCATGATATTGCAAGCTGTGAATGATTAGAATCCAATCACCTGCTTGAGGAGGATGTTGTAAATATGTGATTGGCACCAATTTAGAATTTAGTATTCTCAGTACTTATTTAGTTGTATCTGTAATCATTAGGACCGATCTGATTCTGGTTTTTCTTGATTATGATTTAGTAGGCTTAGTCAATATAATCACATTAGTGCTTGTACTTCAATCCTCAATTAACAAGATTCCGTTTTCTTTAATTTTCCGTTTGCATAGTGTAATTGATGATGATACCTTGAAAACGTTAAATGATGTCTGCTTTTGAACACGGAAACTGCTCACATTGTCATGGTCTACAAGATCAAAATATATATCCTTTCCTATCTGTTCTGCAAGGTCTTCATCCCGTGCCACCTAAGAAGTATTATATGTTATCAACATAAATATAAAACAATATGATTGAGCAATTGACAGGATGTTTCTAAAGACACAAATAATACTAATTTCTAGTGAAGCATGTTTAGAACACCTTTATAGTAGTGTAGAGGTGAGCCTCTGCCCTTTTTTTATTTTTGCGCTTTTGTACTTTCCGGTCTTTCTTCAACCACTCCTACATAATCCCGTTGTACAAGTTCAGTGCAGATTTTCCAGAATAAACCAACAGAAAAAGTACAAAAGAAATTGCAAGTTAGTGGCAAACGGAGCTTAGTTTAATTTTGGCTTGAAATACTCATAAGGAACTTCTCATGAGAAGTAAATAAAAAAAATTATTGGTTTAGGCAATGTTCAAATTTGGGGAAGAAAAACAATGACAGACATAGTTTTGGTCAAGAACAGCCATCCAGTTGATTGCAATAGCTGAATATGATGTACTTTTTTCTTCATTCTATCATGGAATAAGTTAGGCCTCTGAATTTGTTTGGAAATTAAACTTTAAATAGCTTTTCTACCTGGCTTGATTTATTTTGGGCCCTAAAGTACATAAGAATATCTACTTACCCGTAAATGTTCAGCAGTTTCTTTCCCATCCACATTGCATATTACTTCAACTTCAACTACAAGAGTATCATTCACAAGATACCCTCTTGCAGGATCAAACAATGCATCGAGAGATATGAAGTTCGCGAAACCCCAATCATTTTGTAGTTTATTGAATTGGTGCTGCGTGACTACATAGTGCAAACAAAGTTACAGTTGAGAACAAGGTTGTGGTGCTGAATTGCTTGAGGGACTAGCTCTCAGCATTTTGTATTTATAATGAGAATATGTACATAAATAATGGAGATAATTTACATAAATAATTTACATAAATGATGGAGATAATATCTCAATCAATAATACTATTTATGACACACATCTCAACAGTTACCAAAATAACACAGCTATAACAAAAAATTATGTGCATTTCCACATTTGTTTTCCTCTTTCATTTTGTTCGCAGAGAAAATGGCAATGCAACATAGCTTTTTCAAGTGTAAAATTTTATTTCGGTATGTAGGATTTCAGAGAATAGGAGTATTGTATTCTCATATATTGAAAAGACGGATACAAGGATTAAAAATAGGAAGTAGCCTCTCGGCCACTGTCACCCTAGGAACCAGAAAAGGAAACCAATCAATGAGAGTGGTGACATAACCACCAAATAATACTAAGTAATCCATATTAATGCGCCATAAAAACAAACATCTTACAAGTTACAATACTCTTCTCTTTTAATTCTGGCATTGTTCTTTTCAACATACATGCATGGTAGTTCATTTTGTAACAACTGTAAGGAACAAACATGAATAGGCTACCTTTTGTCACAGAGTACTCATCCGTGATTTGATCAACTACTGTCAAGCTAAACTGTGCACCTATATTCCAACCGTTGGACCAAATAATTGGATCTGCAGCATACAAATACATGGACAAATAGTCCTCATCGTTCCCTCTTGGGTGAGTTAGTAAACGCCTGCTCAGAGTGAAAATAGAAAACATGAGAAGGGATTGATGAAGACAAATACACAGGAACTAAAATAACAACTACAACAAAATCACTTCCCACAATAGATAGAGTCGGCTATTACATCATATATCATGTCTACTAAAATAGAAGATGAACAACATGAATTGATTCAGGGAATGTGTATGCACAATACCATTTATAGCCCCCAAGTTCAAATACATGTGAATAGAGCTTTTTCGCATTCATCCGAGAAAATCTGTCAATTGTCCATGCACGAACTACATCACCTATAAAAGAAGTTCTACTTTCATCTTTGCTACATCCTGCAATTCCTGCCATCCTGCCTTCCAAAATGCAAACCAACAATGATTCTGACAGACCCAGTAACACAACTTATTAAGCACTTACAGCTTGAAAATGAAAACAAACAATCATTCCCAAAATGCAAATCAACAGCAAGTCCTATATCACTAAGACCATGTTTGGATAAACAACTTATTTGTAACTTATAGAACAAGCACTTATCATGATAAGCACTTATGAATAAGCTATCTTAAAGAAATTATGAAAATAAGCTGAAAAGAGCTTACAAATATGTTATAAGTTGTTTTTATAAGTTAAAATAAGGCAATCCAAACAGAACCTAAATCAGTTCATAGGTTAGCTAATTGTTCTCTACATGTGGAAACTAAACAATGCATGAACAGAAAAAGAGAATAGAATGACAAGAAAACACAGTTATTTGGCGGATCAAATCAAAGGAGGGAGTACCTTTGTCTTCTGCTTGGATAGCACCACTTGTTCTGACTCAGTTAGGTTGAATCATATACTCCAGCTGAGCTCCTCCCTTTTTATAAGATATGATACGATGAGTTATGATACCCGGGCTCAATTTAGTTGGTAGGACACACATTGAGATCGTGGTTCAAACTTCAAATACTACACTTATTTATTTTATAAAAGATGATTTTTTAGCTATTAGACTACTCCTTCCGTCTTAAAATGTAAACAAAAATATATCAACATACATTGATATATTTGTTACAAATTTTAAACTAAATACATGATTTTTGTTTTCATTGCACAAACAAACATAAGACCAATTTGTTTGGTTTATGGTTTTTCTTTCAACTAATTGGTTAGATTTAATATCAACTTGTATTATGTTTATTTTAAATTTAATTGATTTTTAGAAAAATAAATAAATAAAATGACATTGGTGTAGCCGAACTAAGTATGTTGATATTGTTAGGCCGAATATCCTAATTCAAATTCAAACTGTCACGACCCAATCTCGGTCATGACCAGCACACAAGCTAACACTAACTCATCATATAATTAGTCTCGCAAGCCTAATAACTATAATAGATACCCCTTCCTAAAATATTGAAATAAATGAAAAAGGTAAGTCACAAGAAACCAATGATAGCATGATAAACAAAGTGGACAAGAAGAATGGATGAGAATTTCATGGGTTTTTATTTACACAATTTTCTTTTAAACTAAAAATCTCGTCGTTTGAAAACTCATTTATGCTTATAAAAATACAACATCCAAGAAAACATTTTTCGACAAAAAAAATCCATAATATAAACCAATGGTTAGTCGAACACAAAGTTCTACAACACATCCAGAATCGAAAATAATAATAAATTCAACATATATCATATTATTTATCATTTATTTCCTTCCATCATGTGCACATAGACCACATTATCTCTTCGTTGTGGTGAACGGGGATAGACCACATTATCTCTTCGTTGTGGTGAACGGAGATAGACTACATTATCTCTTCGTTGTGGTGAACGGATTCTGCATATGCCGTATTATCTCTTCGTTACGGCGAACGGTCTAACTTAGGCTACGAGCACTTGACACGTAGACTGCATTATCTCTTCGTTGCAGTAAACGGTATCTATTTCAAAATACTATGAGTACTTGACTCATAGGCTGCATTCTCTCTTCGTGGCAGCTAACGGTAATCATAATTACTATGAGCTCGTAACTCATAGGCTGCATTATCTCTTCGTGGCAGCGAACGGTTATCATAATTGCTATGAGCATTTAACCCATAGGTTGCATTCTCTCTTCGTTGCAGCAAACAGAAATTATAAAAAATTACTATGAGCACGTTACTCATAGGCTGCATTCTCTCTTCGTTGCAGCGAACGGTTTCTATTCATAGCGCTCACAATATTAATTCAAACAGAAAGACCAAAGTATAACACCTCGTTAAATATTTCAATCATAACAACGATTACATCTCATCTCAAATATTTCACAAATTTCAAGCCAATACTAGTTCACAAAAACTATATGCTAGAAAATTGACAATATTATTCTTGAGGCGCAATTAAAATCATCATTCTTCTACTACAAAAATACATTTGGATAAAATTGTCACTAGTAAATTAGTTACCCACAACTAGAATGATAAAAAGATTACACAAAAAAATCCACATTTATAGAAACCCCCAACTATAAAACCTAGGGTTTATAGAAACTCATGAGCAGTTTTGATTTAATTCTTACTACTTTATGACCAACCAATTACAACAAAAAAAAACTATCAAATCTAATAGGTTGCAGGTTTACCTTCAAAGAACTTTAAAAATAAATTTCCAAAAGTGGGTTCCTTGCACCAATCAAGATCACCTCTCTCAAGCTTACATTTTTAATAGATGTATCAAGTGTGATAGAAAGTAGAGTGTGATTAAGGTTAGGAATGTTAGATTGAATGATGGAGCAAGGAGGAAGAGGTGATGAAATGAAGAGAATTTGGGGCAGAGAGGTGCTTACGGGAGAGAGAACGAGAGAATAGTGGTGAGTGGTGTTTTCTTTTCTTTCTTTTGTTTTTTTCAATGGGGGAACTCCCCTTCCTTTATACTATATATGTTTTTTTTTTCTTTCGTATTCTCCAATTTTTTTATTTGAGTTATTATTATTTTTAACTTATTAATTTAATAATAATAATCTTTTAATGATAAGTTTACCAATGAGATAAAAATAATAAAAATTATCATTGATTCCAATACTTTAATGTGCTGTAAATAAATGTATCAAATTTGAGGATATTACACAAACTCAAGACTTTGTGCATGAATTTTAGTGGAGTTTGTGACGTCATCTACTGATAAAAACAATATTTATGATCTATTTAATACATATAATTGTCTTGGATGAAAGTAAAAAGGATTAAGCCACATCCCACATCATCCAAATTTGAGTTCCAAATTTAAAGTTGTAGAAAATGATAAACATTTTGAAATTTTGGATATCAAAATAACATAATTTCTTTAAAAATGAATATATTCGTGAGCCAAAAACAATGTAAACCAAAAATACAATTTAACATTTTTTTTTATTATCTACGTCGAACATTGCAAGTTAGCATTCATGACTAAAAAGAACTTTGATTAACCATACCTTTTGAAAGTTTAAATTTGATTCTAGAATTAATTTTGATATGTTTGGTCTCCTAGTGTAGAATTAGTTTTGTTTTTTAATTGATTTTAGTTGAAGTTAGAAATTGTAACTTTTAATTTTAAAATTGATTTTTCTATCAAATTTATTATAACATAAATTATTTTACATTTTAACTTAATTTTAATCAAAATCAATTCTATATAATGAATTTATTCAAAATAATTTTTTTCTCCATAGAACCAAACCAAAAAAACAAGGTAAAACTATTCAGAATCATTTTTATCTATTTTTTCACGTCATTTTGATTTATACATGAGTTTTAAACACTTAAATCTATGATTTTATTTATTTTAGTCATGTGTGTATGAATTTTAAATTTGATATTTGAAGTGTAAAAGATGTGAGTTATCAATCTATCTTCCCAAGGAAGAGAAGTTGTGAAGTGAGGGATGATAGTCAACTGTGTTAGAGTAACAACAGCCACAACCATGGTTGTTCCTTCTTTCATGACAATAAGAAGAAGAGAAGAAGACATGTATGCTTCTGCGCATCTTCTTCAACCAACATCAATACAGAGCAGTTACGTTCTCAACTTGATCATCTTCATGCTGAAGCAGACACCACCAGAACCAAGGGTACGGGTACCCATTATTCATTCTTGCTTAATTTCATTCTAAATTTGTTTCTTTCTCCGAAAACACCCATTATTGTCACCCGCTATGAATCAATTATGTAAAAAGCTTTGATTTTTTTTTACTACAATTCCTATCCAAGAACAAAAAACTGAATTTCAGCTTAAACGGTCAATAAAGATTTGATTTAATCACTTAGATAGAACAACCATTTTGCTTTCCGAATGTGAGATGATGTCCCTATAGTCGATTTAGCCTACGAATGTGTTTTTCGTTGGTCAATTTAGTACATAAAATACTAACAAAAGAGGCAAAACGGATGTGTTTGGAATTTCGATACATTTAGGTACGACAGCGCCTCACACATTTAAGGACAAAAATAGCATTTTGCTCCTCTACCAATATGCCTCTCAAGATTATATGGATAAAATTGCACTTCTCATCTATAGTCTTAAAATTATTTGTCACTTTTCATGTGAGTTTGACCTTGTAAAAAGGAGTTCAAATCTCACCAAGGACAGTTGTAAAATGGATTACCCTAATTTTTTTGAAAAGTTTGTCTGCTAATTGGGCTATGCTCGAAAGATTCAATAGGTTGACAAAGATTCTGATCACTCTTTTGCTTTATGAATCTACATTTATGATTTTCATCTATTCGACCTAGTAAGGAAATAATTTGCTGCTAACCTTTGCTAGAGTGTGAGTACGTCCAATTTAAGATAACAGGCTATTTGAAAGATATAATTTATAAAAAAACTTATGTTTGGTGGTTAAATACAGCAAATAGTGCTCGATTGAGGCTCCTAAGATTATCAGAGTCAGCAGAGAAGCTTCAAAAACAAGCAGCTACAAGCATGCAGAAGGGGGATGAAAATTATGCAAGGGACATGCTTTTACAGAGGAAAAAAGTGTTGCAGGCTTTGGAGAAATCTAAAAGCCGCATTGAACTGCTTGACGAGCTTTCCACAAAGCTAAGTGAGGTAAAGTAAAGTGAATTCATCAATAAGTATTAAGTACTATCAGAGTATCATGTTTACTGTTATATTTCTTATTGCCATGACTATGGCAATGTCATCATAATAATAAATATTAATATGTTGAGGAAGAACATCAATGTTAGTTAATGTCGGTTAGTTCAAATTGGTGTTATGTGTCTACCACCTCATCATCAGACATGTTTGACAATCAAATTGAAACAAATTAGTTTTGCTAAAACGTCATACAATATATGGGACAAAGAGAGTATTTTCATTACTGTATTATAATAAGAAACCTATTTTGTTTTCAGGCAATATCTTTGAAAGAAAGTCAGCTAGTTGGAAATGTCACTATGAACATTGAAGGCACAACAGAAGAAGCTTCAAGTCCAGTTCGAATCGTTGCTCCAAAGGAGGAAGTTCTAAAAGATTCTCCCAAGGGTGATTTTGACCCTAATATGATGAAATTCGTCAATATTCAAGATGTGCAAATTTCTTCAGAAAGTCAAGAGAATCTGCCGGATGATAAAGAAACAGAGAATCTGCTAGGATCTCTTAACACCGACACTGGGAATGAAAACAACATTCCCATTAGCTTGTCGGAAATATCCTCTTATGAGGATTTCATGGAACATATTGATCAAAAGCTCCGTGAGATTGAAACTGAACTAATTACTGTTTTGAATGTCTCAGTTTTAGTATTGGATAGTAAAGAGAGACCAAAGAATTCCAGGTGGCAACAAACAATGGAACTCCTTGAGAGCATTCATGGCATTAGACAGAGGTACAATATCTCAGTTCTATTAAAGAATAAATCAGACTGTTTCATTTGAAGTTTTAGAAATGAAAATTTACTTTTGATTAGGTGTGTCCAAGTTATTTTAATTTTAGATCATTTTTTAAGAGTATTCGTATAAATAGGGGGGAAAGTAACACATGTCTTTTCTCCAATTTTCGAACTCACAGGATCAGAAGTGCCAAGGAAGCAAAAGTAAGGATCTGATCAATTTTGCTTTGCTCAACTAAGCTTCTGCTGCCAGATGAGAACTAGCTTGAGTCATAAAATAATCTGCCACAATTTTCTTTGTAGCCCATAACTACTTTATGTGGAAACAGGAAAAACACATATGAGATGCTTATTGTTAGTTGAGTACAAGGCAAACAAGTGTATATTTATTGATTTACTACTCCTAGTGGCCTAGTCCTTCAAAAGGTGTGCGTGGCTTTATTAGAGTTTGTAAATATGGCTTCCTAGATTCATATATGTTTGCTTCGTGCAATACCATAAATTCCAATCATGTGTTTGAATTTACACAATCAATTTATACTTCATACAAAGATTTGACATTCTTGATACCTTACGATGTCATGAGCTTCTGCAACTAGGGATGAAATTCTATTTTTTCGGGCTATTGGGAATTGTGTTAACACTAGGCATTTATTCTTGCTGACTGACTAAATGACTTGTTTCAGTGTGATTGCCATCAATTTAGATTTTGAATTTGTAACTCCATTATGGGGATGTATGCTACAATCCTAAATTTGTCTACTTTAATTGTTATGAAAACTGATAAGGTGCAAATGTCACTGCAATTGCTCTAGACTGGTTACCAAAATTTTGCCTTCGCCGAGTGAGACAACATAACTATATCAATATCACTGAACTGTAACAATATTGTGAACTAAGGTACTGATTCTGACAGCACATGTTAGTGTGGAACAAGGTATGTTAACTCCTGGCCATTATGAAGAAAATGATTGAATTGTTATACATTAGTAACCTAATCAGTTGTAAAACAAGAGAAATATGTATCCGAAAAAGCTATCAAATTTTGCACATATGTATGTGTGCTGTTCGGATGTGCATTTGTATGGGAAGTTTTTAAGTAGCAAGGGAGGAGGAAAAGTAGCGCTTAAAATATTAGATGTAGCATTTATAAGAACCTAGATTATGGGCTATGTTACTCTCACAAATTTACCTTTTTACAGACCCACAACGTCCATGATATGGCATTGCGACCATCACATGGGGAGTCATGCATGTGGATAAGAATTTTCTCCCTTTCTCATTAGTCTTTGTGATAACTTAATTTATGCAAGAAACTTTAATTCAAAATTTATTCAGAAAAAGTACTACAAGAATCTATATTTTGTGTATACTTATTACATTTATGTATGACATCACATCAGCACACCAACAGAATCAGCATTACAAATAAAACTACGCCTTTTCAGTTTTCAAGTACCAGTGGAGATGAAGGCTAGTGTTTCTATTCACCGAACATCCATGTTTCATGTACCAAGGCAGATGACAGTAAATGCTTGGTACTTCCAGACACGACACTGATTACATCCTAGAGACTGTTGCCCATACAAGATCAGGAACATAATCTTACATTATTTGAATAAGGGATTAATTGAAGTGGCCTGACTTTAGTGGTATATCACATATCCTCATAAAAATATGGGAGGAGTTTGATTCAACATAGGATACTTCCCTTTGACTTTATTAAGAATAGAAGATGATCCAATATTAAGGTTAACTTTATGGCTTCAAGATATGATCACAGGTTTTAGTTGCTGGCCATAGTCCTGAATAGTGGTGCTCTCTTGCAGTACTAGTCTACACTTATAGAAGAGATAGTTGAATTAGACAGTTTCCATGAGGTCAGCTAGAGTTATCTTGCCATACATGCCATGGTCCAAGGAATCAAACTGTTTGCTAATTTGCATAATGTCTATCTCAGTAATCTTTCCAACTTGCTTAAGCTTGTATATGACAAAGTCAGACTTACTGCACAAAAGTAAAAGGTTAACAAAAATGAAGCTGATATATGTGATAAAACTTGAAAAAATTACGAACAAATATCAGCTGCGCAAAATGTGTTCTCTGTCTTTGTTAGAAAAATTGGCATAGTGCTCTTCAAGAATTTCTTAAAAGGTAATCGGGATCCATGTTCTTGTACTAGAGTGAAACTATCTTCTCTTTCAATGGTTTATTCAAGGCTGAGAAGTGAATGAATAATACAACTTGAATGAAGAATACAACTCGGTATTCTCCTTGATTATAAATTTCTGCATCAGCTTTGCATGCGATATAGGCTACCTTTTAATAATCTCCTCCTCTTTTGATTCTGTTTTGATACATTTGCATTGTCATTTTCTCAAATCAGAACTTCAATTTTTATGATGCAAAATATATAGTCGAAGACATTGTAAAAAAGACGTATTGGAATTATGACAATATGCTTCCTGAGATTCCAACTATTGGCATTTGAACTGAGATTCATGTTTCAGCTGCAGATGATTCAAAGTTTCTAAGGTCATTTATTGTCTTGGTTAATGCTGACAGAAATTCAGATCCCAATTTTGATACCCTGTAGTTCATTCATATATACAAGTGAAAAAGTACAAGGATAGATATTATATCATGTTACCAACAATGAGGCATACCTGATTGAGCCATCATTATCAAGATCTGCAGCTGCTAAATCTGATAAGGTTATCTTCTTCTGAAGAAGCACTTTTGCCATTTCACGGCTTCTCTTTTGCATGCTGTAATCAGTGAGGTATAGAAACGCCCTTGCAACTGAGAATGTGCTTACCAAAAGCCACAGAATTGCAAAACATCTTCCTGTTAAAGTTCTGAAAGAATAATCTCCATAACCAACCGTTGTAACAGAAGTAATGGAGAGATAAAAACTGTCAGCCCAATTCAGATTCTCTACAAAGTGTGCTGTAACTGTTCCAATAGCAATGCATGCAGTAACAACAACCAAAGCAGCACAAACTTTGGTTCTTATCCGCATTCTTCCTTTCTCTACATCAACCATGTAAGTCCTCAGTATTTTCTTGTATCTATCCTCATCCATCATGCTCAATAAGAATGCCTCATGTGCATCACAAATGTGTACAACCAACTCATTAAGCATAAAACCAATAAATCCAAAACCAACCAAAATGAAAGCACATGTAAACATCTTTGTAAATATGGTATCAGGAACAATATCTCCATATCCAATAGTGCATAGAGTTACCACTGTAAAGTACACAGCATCAACAGGCCTGAATGTGGCAGTGCCCTTGAAACTCCCACTTATCATATACACTGCAACACCAATAGCCACATACAAAAAAACAATAATGAAAGATAGCCTAACTATTAATGTTGAGGACCTATATGCGGGTCTATGATCAGACGGCTCATGAAAATCTACTGCCATGTTGGTGAATAATATCGATGGTGCAGAGCGAGAGCGACGAATAATCTTCGCTTTCTTGATGCTCAAGTTGGCTATGAGGTTAATAAAAGAAGGTTTCCTCGCTTCATTGATGATAAGAGGTGAATTTGATTGAGACAGTGATGGAGGAGCATGATCAAGGACATATTGATCATTGAGTAATGGTTTACTTATTGAATGTGTTTCTCCATTACTGGAGAGAAGGCTGAGGAGAGGCTCCTGCATTGTGCATTGATTAGATGTGAGTTGGAGACTAATGGGAGCAAACTATAGTACCATAGATACATTCAACTACAAGTCAAACTTGGGGAAAGGTGGTTAGCTGTGTGTAGTAGGGCTCTGAAGAAAAGACTTCAAGCGTAACTGTGGCTAATTTCCTTGCTGCCAACTGATTTAATTATTAGGTTTATTTAATAAATCATAATATATAGTATATACTAATATAAGATATTTTAACAAAATTTCATTTCTAATGCATAGGTTTATTCAATGCCCCAACTATAATTTATATGAAAATGCTACAATTGCCCTTAGAGCATTGTTTCAGCATCCAAAAGTTTTGTGCAGTTATAACTTTAACATGTATTTAACTTGTACTATTTTCAAGACAAAATTTCTTTTTGTGAATTCCTTAAATAATAACTTGAGACACTTGTTAGCGAGACCCTAGATTATAACGTCTAACTTTCATATGGCTGCTGTTTGTGTATTGCTTTTTCCCCAACTACGTGGAACGAGAACCCCTTTATGCTACGAGTCAAAGTAGCTAAAATTGTCAGATAAGAGAAATACTAGCTACATCATCTTTTATACACACTCTTCAATTCACTTTGGATAATTGATCGATTTAAAAAAAAACGACCAATTTGCCTCGTAAATTAATTACTACTTTTAAATAGTGCCGATAGGCCTAAAGAAAATTTTTAGTGTGGCCTTTTAAAATCATTTTTTAACACAATAATAAAAATAAGGTTTAAATGCATTTTTTATCCTCTATTTTAACTTAATTAGAATTTTAATCCCTCTATTTTCAAAATCACTATTTTAGTCTCCCAATTTTACATTTTTTTTGTTTTTTTAATCCCCCACTGTCATTAATGATGTTGTGTGTTGACTAATTAAGTTTTCATGTCATTAACAGAAATAATTAATTACATACAAAATGTAAAAACTAATTGATTAATAATTAAAAAAACAAAAATTGAATTAAATTATAATAAGAAAATGAATCAGGTTTGATAACATGAACCCTAATTTCTAATATCCCTAATTTCTTCAATCTCGATCTACTTTTTCTTTCTCATTTTTGTTTGTGTCAAACGAGAATGAAAACTACTTCACTTATTCGTTGTATACCCCTTCCATTATATCGCGGTTTGTGATGGGTATCTTAGGCCAGATTAAGCAACTTACATGGTTGGAAGGTATCAATGAGTGGAACTTGTTTTGGGCGCAGCCAAGAAAACAGTGTGAGGTTTATGCTTTTTGCGGTTCGTATGGAAGTTGTACCGAGAACTCGAAGACATATTGTAATTGTTTGAGTGGTTATGAGCCAAAGACATTGTCTGATTGGGATTTGGAGGATCACTCAGGTGGGTGTATGAGAAAAACAAGGTTACAATGTGAGAGTTTTGATCGCTCTAATGAGATAAAGGACAGGTTCTGTGCAATCCCCGACATGAGAAAGGAAAAGTAGATGGAGATTGAAAAAATTATGGATTTTAGAACTTAGGGTTCATGTTATCAAATTCATTTTCTTATTATAATTTAATTCAATTATTGTTTTTTTAATTATTAATCAATTAGTTTTTACAATTTTGTATATAATTAATTTTTTCTGTTCAAAAAATGAATTGTAAACTTTTCTCAGCTTAAAAAACATGGATGTGGTGTACACTAAGAATCTGAGCCATGGCAAGCTAAAGTTGTATCATAAAGTCAGTTACATCAGTACTTCTCTGGTGTATAATATTTATGACTAAGTAAGACTTCCAAAGGAAACGGCAAGATTTCTCATGAATTTCATCTAAATTATCTAACCCTCTTTTCAAAAACATCAATAAAGGTTAATAGAATTCTACATATTAAGACTACCATGCCGTCATTTCTTTTTCAATTTTTACGAGTTGGCCAAGATAGTCCCTTCAATGACAAACTCGTTAATTTACGTAACAAGAAAAAAAGGGCATAATAGATTCATTTTCATGTAACCAATGTGAAAATTTATTTCTCAAACAAAAATTTCATGAGATAAACCACTTTCTCAAATCGTCTTTAGAATAATCAATTATACATTTCAACAGTAACTGGTGTTACCAAACATCATATGTATAAGCCGTAAAATTTAGAGGCTGAGGAAGAACCATACAACTGCACTACAAACATCTATCGATTGAACAAGTTTGAAAACATGAAGCGACGACTTGCACCATTTTGTGGTCTAACTGATGCAGCTTGAGGAACATCTTTGTGAGGCACCGTTTTCCGTACTTGCGCATGAGTTTCTGCTTCATGTTGGAACATCTTAACCAACTCTTGAAGCTCTAGTTTTCTCTCTACAACATTTTCTTCAATGATTGGTTTTTTCAGCCCAAGATAAAGCAATCCAATTCCAATTAGGACTACTCCCAACACAACTAAGACAACAGAGAAAAGAACAAACGCATAAGGAGTTGCTTCAGATCCAGGTATTCCATCCACATTTATGCCAAATAGTCCGGTAATGATGGAAAGGACAAGACCGCAACCCCCAAACACTCCCAAGTTATGTGTAACTGTGAGGCTTCTGTCCTAAAATAAGCAGCAGAGAATAGTCAGATTTTGGTTTAATTTCTTTTCCTAGTTGGAAGCAAAAAAGCAGATACCAGCGAGTGTGACTGCGAAATAAATCTTTTGCACACTTATACTGGTAAGTATTTGTATTCAGCTTATGAATATCAGATAAATGGATTCAATAAAACATTTGTAGCCAACTATTGTAGAGATTAAATTTAAGTGGTCGGTAAAGATTACAAAACCTGCAACCATGCACGGACCGCGCTTTGCATTACATCTTGGATCGTGAATAGGCGACCTCGAACTGCTTCTTGCTCCTCAATCATTTGCCTTGTACTCTTCATTACTCCAGCCAGCAATGATCTTGTTACATTTCCTCTCAACTGTTGAAGAAGTTCAAACACAATTTCCTCTCGTGCATGTAGTGACCATTTCACTCTTATAACCTACTAGGTCGTACGAGAAAGGAACGAGTGAAAAATTCCAATGAACACAATTAACATAATTACTATGGACCCAAAAATAATCTAAAAATCAGATTTATAATAAACACTTTAAAGTTACTTACTACAGCAGTGCAATCAGTTATTTTTTGTGATAAGTAAAGTTCTACTCTACAACATTCTTATATATTTAACAAGAGACTTATTATGGTGTCAAGAGAAATACCAACCAACTAAATGGAAAGAAAGAAGATATTGAAAAGACTGAACCAACCACATACAAAATAGCTGAGAAATTCATGATATAGCCCATTGGCTTCCAATTATGTTTTAATTTTATTTTTGTTACATTATTCATAACAATCCTTTTCTTTTCCTTCATAATTTCTGCAGCACTTTATGCTAACAAAAATTTATTAATAAAGAAAAAACAATTAGCAAAATAAATAGATCGAGAAGATGCACGAGGCGGGAAGTTGAATAATTTCTTAAACTTCAATACAACAATGTGAACCAAGGACTCGCAAGCATGCTATTAGCCAAAACAAAAACAAAGAAACATATTGCAACGACCAAATAAAACTTTTGTCCAGCATTATCAACACCAATACAATTTGTAAAACTAAATTAGAAGTTTATGGAAGATGCTCAACCAGTACAGCATTGGTCATTCTGTGGTCTGGAAATTTACCTGGGTTGATAGTCTTCTTATTTCCTGGTTCAATATTATAGTGAGCAGATGTAAATCCTCATGATTCCTCCTAAGAAGAAGGAAAGGAACATTGTATATCCAAATTATTAAAAAATGGATAAAATGACCACCTATGCTACAAAGAAATTCTTATGTTTAATGGTCCAAAGCACATGCAATCACCTGTTCATAAACATCAATTCAATTTCATCAGCAGCCCCAAAGATGTGTTTACGAAACAACCTGTGATATCATATGCATTAGTAACAAATAGAAAGATGGCAGTGCATATTAAAAAGTGATCCAAACTAAGTATGATTGAGAACAAAATAGAATGTTACAAATTAATTATTCACAGAGATTGAAAACTTCAATGACATCAAGAAAACTGATTAATATAGCCAATTAAATATCAGCATCAAAATTTTAAGAATAAGAAATCAATATGTCCAGTAAAATATTATATAAATATAGAGAAAAAGAAGGAAAAGATAGAATGATTTCAGTCTAAGTACTTCATATTGAGATAAGCTCAATAAGTCCACAAACTACTACTGGAGCTAAAGCCACACTGCCTATTACCCAGTCTGATACCCAAATACACAGCATTAATGAGGAAAATTCTAACTTTATGGAGTTCGTTCCAAGAACTAAAATACAGCCTTGTGAAGGAAGAATAAAAGAGGGGGAGGGATTCTAAATATCTACATTTAATTTCCTTCTTTTTGTTCTTTTCATGTTATGGCATGGATCTCTTAAACGAAGTTTTACTTTCATTACATGCATTTCACAGATCAACATGTCATGGGGGTCAAAGAGAAACATGTTTAATTAAAATAACTGACTTCACCTAGTGGTAAAAGACTTCTGTTGTTGTTGTTGAAGTAAAAAATATTAAGAATGGA
This sequence comes from Medicago ruthenica, assembly GCA_018208015.1. Classification (NCBI taxonomy): domain Eukaryota; kingdom Viridiplantae; phylum Streptophyta; class Magnoliopsida; order Fabales; family Fabaceae; genus Medicago; species Medicago ruthenica. The sequence continues at coordinate 6,317,949 of CM031375.1, read as the reverse complement.
CGAACGACAAGATTATTTTTGAGGTCGCTTGCAGTATTCGTGGTCTATGTTTGGGTGAGTGTTTGATAAACGTGATATTGAATCAACTTGATTTTATAAAATTGAGTTTGAAGTGATTTATGCTACATGGTATTGGGGGCTATCATATGCCACATAGCAACGTTTCTTTTAAGCATGTCTACACTGAACTGTCAACTAGGAAAAGGAATAGTAAACTGCAAAGCTCAGGTTTCAACACTCTCAGAATCAAAGTCGACCTAAAGGCTATAAAGCATATTCTGAATTTCACTTCTTCATTTGATCACAATGTTATCCACCAAACCAGATTCTATACCCTCTTCCTTAAACAATGCTGAACCGGTAGATACTGCAATTTCATATATTCTTTCAAATTTGACAATATTCTTATGTTAGAATACTCATTAAGAAAAATAAACTTTTCTTTCCTTCATTCTGTGTATACTATAAATCTATAATCACATCCAGCTACCAATTGACCCTAGAAATAGTATATCAACATATAGAAGATTTAATATCAAGAATTGCAATCCTTCACCTTAATAAAATGTCTTGTCAAAGCAACACTCTTAATAATGTAGTTGAGGTGCAAGTTTAATTACTCCATTTAAGACTATATTTATCTTTTATATGAAAATCATACCGATGTAAAATACCAGTAGAAAAGGTAAAAGTAATTAAGTCAGAACTTAACAAAAAGCAAAGATTAATCATACAAATTGCAAAAACCAACAAAAGATTTTCTAAGTTGGAAACCAGATGTAAAGAATATTAACCTATCATCCCATCGTGCAAGACGACAAGCTAGGTGTGCTACAACCTCATGAATGCTGCATGGAATGTTAGCTCCTCCACCAGCCAGAAGTTCCTGCCAAACACAGTTGAAGGTAACTAAGGATAAAAATAAAATAAAAAATAATGCTTTCGGCAAAATAATTGTCTGAGTAACTTAGTGAAGCTAACTAACCTGAACTTCTAAAATACCTAACACATTGATGTTTGATGCAGAGCCCTTAACATGCAAAACTGTCACCAGAAAGTTTTGTGCCTGCCATGCTCGTAATACAATGGGAATGTCATCTTCCTCAACAAATGGATCGCCTGCAGACTGCCCTAGAAGTTCAAACAGTAATCCACCAGCGACTCGAACAGGAACCTGTCAATCAAAAACTTATTTCTAAATTTGAATGTCATCGCAACGGTTCACTGAATCATTGATTTTACTGAAAGAAACATAGCAACCAAGAAGGTGTCAGGCAGGACCCAAGAAACCACGAGATGTATCTAAGGACACATTGGCAAATATGCCTGCTCCCGTGGTGGAATGGGCTCAAACGTGCAACCAGAGTGAAGCTCCAAAATTTAGCTTCATAATATCACGACAAAATTGACTTTGTGACACGAGAATATTAGAATTGACGCGGAACCAAACGAATGCAAAATGGTAAAAGTAAATTCGAGTTCTTTTAAAATAAAAATTTGTGAGTTTCAATTTCATGTATAACTAATAACTAGTTTATTTACCTCATACAGAAGGTGTTTCATTCGATCGCTTATTAACCTGCTTTCATCATGCAAAGCAATGCTAATAGCAGGATGTAACCACTGAGAACTAGCAAGCCATGTAGTAACATATGGATGAGCAGCATCCAAATGACACCACCAGATTGGACCCACTGGCCTTTCCCAGTAAGGAGTTGCTACATCTGCAACCGGAACATCACTTTCATCATCAGCGAAATCATGTGGCTGTGATGCCCAGCTAGCATCACTATGCACAGCCTGGACAAGTTCAGAAACTCTGGCCCAACCAATTGGTTTCCAGTAACTTCTTGGAAGACCCTCTTTGCCAAAACAGTTATTGTTATCGAAATCTTCGAGATCCAACCCTCCAGTTGATTCATCGACAGGTAAAGGTAATTCATGAAAGCCACTTCTACTAGGACTTCTTTTCAAATGATTAATTTGATTGCTTTGAAAACCCTTCTTCTGGGCAACTTCTTTAACTGCTGCTGAGGGATGAGTCTTCCGAGATCCGCGGATAAACTCAAAAGCACAAATAAGTCCGTCAGTCCAAAGTTCCCTAGTCTGCAAGTTATCCTTGATGGAGCAATGGACTTTATGATTCCCTTGGTCCTTCGCTTCATTTCCAAATGAAGCTGAATAATCTTCATTGGCAACTTGCCTATCATACTCAAGCAAAGGAACCAAAGCCTCAACTACCATTGATGCGACAGTCACGAATCGTTGAAAAATGTGTCCGATCACTTCTAAATGGGACTACTTAAAACGCTACAAAATCACTGAAACACCACAAACAAAAAATGCATAGCTATAGTAAGTATTTCATTACACACAACACAACAGAACAAACCTAATCAAGTAGAAAAATAACAAAATGAGAAATAATTTTTGAACAACCAATTTTATACAACTGCGACAACTATTTTATGTGGCTAATTACATTTAGGTTAATTGATATACAGGTGTTAAAACTCATTAACCATCTATGTAACTTCGTTAGCCATGAAATTGTACATGATTAAACATAATTGTCAGGCATTCAAATCTACATGTAGTTGAAAAATGAAAAATTATGGTTAATCACATCCAAATTCATGATCACCGAAGTTATATAGATGGTTATTGAGTTTCAAGACATGATATATCTGATCGTAATCTATGAAGCACGAATTACATAATTCAATGTAATGGTGGCGGATACGACACATGTCGGACACTGGACATGCTTTGGTACTAATTAATGATCTATTTGAGCTGTTTTAACCACTTAATAGCGAAAGTGTCAAATTTTAGTTGTTCAAATAACACAAAGAGTGCAAAATAGTCCAATCCAAGAACCAACACATTATTTTGATCTCACTCACTCACTCACTCTTGAAGAATGTATTGAAAAAGAGTGTAATGGTAACATTCCTCGAATAAGGAACAAGAAATGATTTCTTTAGCGAGAATGAATGAATCATAATAATAACTCATAAGGTAGAAGGTTTACCTTTGAATTTGGAAGCAAAAATGGAAGGGAGAACGATGTAATTGAAAACGGAGAATGCATAGTTTGAAATTGAATGATGCGGAGCGAAAAAGACGAAGAGAACCGCAACGGAAATCAAATCAAATCCTCTACGTAATGCCAAACTAATAGATTCTGCCGCTTAATAAAACACACTGTCCCAAAAGTTATCAAAAGATACTAAAATTAACACTAAATTACACTTTCTTCCCTTAAAAAAAGTTTTTATTACACGCCTCTCATTAAAATTAATGTAAATAAACTCAATTGTATTTTTTTTCCTCAAATATCTTCTAAGCACGAGTGCACATTATCCCTCAAATCTTATAGGACATAAATGGACAGCAAATTATCCATAGAGTTTTAACATTATTACATTTTTTAAGTTGGATTCGAATCCATAACATTTATTAAGTTTACCCAATAGCATGTAGTTATTAGATGAGAAGAAAGAAGAAAGTGGTCGCGAGGTTTGGACAAAATATTTAGACACACATAAAAGAAAAACTACAAAAAGAAAACAAGTAAATAATTAAATCAAGTACTCTCTCTCAGGTCTCAATTATAAGCAAATTTTCAATTTTTAGGTTCATTGAATAAATGATGTATGTGGTCATTATCACATACTTCATTAATTCAATGAACCTAAAAATTGAAAAATTGTTTAGAATTAAGACCGAAGAAAGTATAATTTTATGTGTGTGTTAACAAAGGGGATATACTGAGAATTTGAGTACCGAGTGTGCCTCCTAAATAGTAGTGGGAATAGGTCAGACGAAATTGGCCTGAGCCTGACCTTTTTGAAGGTCTGGCAAGCCCAAAAGCATATTTAAAAGTCTACTTTATATTAAGACCTAAACTCTGATCTTCTAAGTAAGTCATTTTTATAAAGTTCTAGAGACGATCTTCGTCAAATAAACGACAAGAATGTTGTAAACGGGATATTTTTGCAGAAAATAATTGTTCAAATGATTATCATCATAGTTAAAGGAAATGATAGGATAAAAGGAATCAAGAGGATAAAATGGATTGTATTATACTCAATGCAACTATCTTCTAAAATTTACTAAATTTTTTTAAAAAAATGCTAATATAAAGTATTTTCTTTAAATATAATAAATATTAATGTATCATTATGGCAACGTAAAATTTCATCTTTATTGAAAATGTTAATTACATAGAGGTATTGAAAATATTAATATTAATTTTAAATTCTATATTGTGTATATGTGTCTGTGTGTGTATATAGGTCGGCATGTTAGGCTTGATATACTTCTTTATACGTCCAAGCCTGGTCTATTTAAGTAAATAGGCTTTTTAAAAAGCCTAAGCCTTGATCATTTACTAAAAAGGCTAGGCTACGCCGGATCTTAAATAGGCCATCGGCCCCTGTCGGGCGTCTTGACCTATTCCCGCCGCTACTCTTCAAGAAGCAAGAGAAGAGAAATGGAGTTTGTTAATTCATTGATAAAATATCATAAAGGAAGTACAATGATTAAATAGAAAAAGAGATCCTTCCAGGTGAAATAATTGTGTAACAGTTAAGATCAACGACTCAACCTTAGCCTTTTAGAACTAATTCTCTGATCACTTTTAGGGTGTGTTTGGATGGAGGGTTTAGGAGGAAAAGGGATGGGAAGATTTACTTTTCATTTTTAAATTACGGACACTATGAAATGTTTTTTAGAAAGTTAACATATTAACATATGATAAACGATCATATAATACTTCAATCACACTTAGGGTCCGTTTGGTGCTCATGATAGGAAGACATGAGATGATAAAACTATCATATCTTGGTTCAATTTGTTGTTTGGTGCGTCAATAGGAAAGGATAACTTAAACCCATTTATAATCATATGATACTCACCCTTTGTTATTTTTATCCTTAGTTTTTTGTGGGTTAGAATTATCATATCACGATTAGCACTAAAATGCTTATTTTGCCCCCTCTCTCAATTCATCGCTCATGTTCTCTATGTTCTCCATCCATCGACCTCTACATCTTCCTACATAACTTTTCAACTTCATATCTTCTATTTGTTACAGATCTGACCCCAATTCCACCCTACAATCACTTTTTCCACAATCTGCTTAATTGTTTGTTTCTTTCTTTCTTGATTGTCTATTTTGTATTCAAGTCAAATTTGAAAAGAGATGAAACAAAGAGTTTTGGAATTTCGTATTATTTTCAACAGAGATAACAATTAGTTTGATCAAGAGCTTGGATTGTAATTGTAAATTATTTATAGATTGTTGTTGGTGTATGAATTTTTTTGCAGGTTGAAGTTACACAAAGGAGTTTTGATAGAACTTTGTAATTAAAGAAGAAAGAAGACAATAAACAATTTTTTTAATAGAAGAAGTCATGATTTTTTTAATTGAACTTTAAGAATGAAGATTATGGCACCCCTAGAAAAAGAAAGAAGAAGATTGACAATAATAGTTTTGTATCTAATTAATAATAACTTAATTATATTTAATTATAATTAATTACAAGGTTACTTATGTCATTTAATTGTGATATATATGATATTATGTTTGTTATCATGTGTGCAACAAACATTTGATAAGATAAATGTTTATCATGTCCATATCATTTCCTATCTTTATCCAGTATCATATATCTATCATATCATGTGCACCAAACGAGCTCTTAATTTATTTTAGAAAAACGTTGTTATATATTCCATAATTTAAAAAAGAAAATCAAACACTCCTCTCCATTCCCTTCTTAAACCTCCAATCCAAACACACACTTAGAGCTTAGCAGGGAGCTTGATAGTGTGATTGGGACTGTTGTAGATTGGACTTGCCTCATAACTTGTTCCTTAATTCGAGGTGTCTTCTGTAGTAGTAGGGGTGCGCATAACAATACCTTCGCCATCAAGGTTCTGGGTAGAGGAAAGTGATCCCAATCTACCTGCGTCGATAATAATCATAACTATGACAGGGTGGCCTATGATGGTGTTGATAATACGAAATATATCAGAAGCTTCGTTAGCTGAGAGACTGTGGAAACTGGATTGTAAGGGAGTTGAATCGATATCGAGAGCGTGAGCCTCCGCCTCCAATTTCAAGTTTGTTGGGACTGATTCTTCAGAGTCAGAAATCATGAGGAAGAGACGGCCACAACAATTGTATTATCGGGACCATTTTGGCCTTAGAGAGATGACATAAATAAGGATTTCCCGGTGGTGTTGGAAGAAGTCTCGTAGAAGAATGAGATGCACATGGCTACTGTGACGCACATTCGATGATCGGAGGAAGCCTGGAACGACCGGTGCGCTGCATATCTAGTAAGTAACTTGTCCTCATGTAACCAAGCTAAACCTGCTGCCTGAGAAATGAAGGAAGGTCATGGCGGAGATCCATTTTCAAGCCGGAGAAGAGAAGAAACATCTTAACAGATATGGGGGGAGAGAGAACCACAATATGATTTGCAATCGACTCGAATTCAACCAAATGTGCTGAAATTGTGGTGGTTTGGATGAGTTTGAAGAGGTTACCGCGCATCATTAATTGGTTCCTTTGAGGTGTCTTCTGTAGTAGCAGTAGTATGGGCGCACATAACAATGTGCCCAAATATTATTATTTGAGATTTTGACCAACTAAATATTTCTCTTGAGATTAAATGAGATGATATGTGCATGTTTGGTATGAAGGGTTTTGGAGCGGAGGAGATAAGAGTATATACTTTTTCTCTTTTAGATTACAAACACTATAAAATATTTGCACTTGAGTGTAGAGAATATACAATTAAATAAAAACAATGTAAATATTGCAGTATATCATAATTAATTAGGATATTGTAAAAATAATGATCCTTAATTTGCCCACTTTAAACCTAAAATCCAAACCCCGAACCTTTTTTTTTTTATAGAATCCAAACCCAAACATTAACATTTTAAAAAAGCCATAATAGTTCTTTAAAAAAAAACCATAATAGTTAAAAAAAATTGGTGGCATGAAGTTTTTTTTTTAGGGTAGCATAGAGTTTTTTTTAAGGAAGGGTAGCATAGAGTTTTGTTATTCACGTTAAAATATTTAAATATAAAAATGACATGTCATTAAATAATTAGATTTTTTAATTTAATAAAAAATAATTACTTTTTTTAGGGGAAAAAATTACATGTTGAATATCATGCCCAAAAATATTATACAATAATAGCGTATAATTGTTAGTGTATATTTTTATCATTTGTTATATATACATTCTTTCAAAAAAAAATTGTTATATATTGTTATAGATATAGATATAATATATGACTGTGACTTCAAATTATAACAAATCATACATATGGTTTTCAATCCTTTCAATGACACCAACAATAATATAACACTATCGTCTCTTCGAAGACATTCGATAAAATTGGAATGATAGAGGGAACAATATAACCTTATTCTTTTATATATTGTCGTAGATGTAGATTGCAACAAACTTATTTTGATCTCCTTTCATATCGATTAAACATTTATTTTTATTTCATATTTAATAATTTTATCCAGACTTTTTTAATTTTCATGTTGAACTCCAGGTTACTAGATTTCATTTCCCCTGAGGATCAGAAAGTTAACAAAAAAAACTAAAAATCTACCGTAAACAAAATCAAATAAAGTATTTGCACAACACCTATATATTTAGATTAACTTTTCATATAGAAACATTTTTTTTAAATATTTCATATAGAAACATAAATTGTAAATTATATGAAATTTATTTTTGTATGAATGAACTTTTATTTAATTTTTATTCACGACTCTCCGTATAGAACTAAATAAATTGTAATTCAAAGATATATAGAAACAAACTAGCAAATCCTAACTTCACAAAAAAAAAAAATCAATTCACCAAAAAAAAACTAATGAATCCTACAAATACTCCTTTTTTTTTTTTTTTAAGAATCTTACCTATGCAGCTCCAATACCTGACACGATACGAATACGATACGATACTGATAAGGTGATACCATAAATTTTTCAAAACTCCCGATACGGTACGACCTCGATACGTTATTAAAAAATTAAATTTAAAATTAATAGTATAAATGCACAATGTATAAACATAACTAAAAATGATAATAAACAACACACACATTAATGAAAATGATCAAAACAAATGACAATTACATATTGTTTCTGCACAAACTAGAATATAGTTAAACATCATTAGTACCATCCAAAGAGAACACTGTTAGTACTATCAAAAAAGGACATCATTGTCTAATGTTGACTACTTAATAGTTAACACTAATTGAGATTGAAAACAAATGATTTAAAAACAAACAATTTTTTTTCCAATTAGAGAAAAGAAGAGAAGAAGATATTAAAGGGAGAAGAACAAAAGAAACATAGCATTAGAGAGAAGAGAAACAGAGTAGAACTCACAGAAGTGTTGATGGAGGCAACCGGTGATGTTGATGTTGAGATTGAGTTAATCGGTGATAATGGTTAGAAGAGGGAATAACTAGCGCTCAGTGGTGACGAGGAACCATATTTGTTTGGGGTTAGAAGAGACAATATGTTTTTGATAGCGTTGTCGGTCTTTATGTATTTTTATTTCTTACTCTTTTATTATTTTTTTAAGGGAAATATGTAAGACAGAAGTATAGGTGTTGGAGTATAAGTTAACCGTATCGGAGTATAAGTTAGTTGTATCTGACACGTATCGGTCAATTTTTTCAAAAAAAAAATAAATATTAATTGGCCGCTACTTCTTTGATACACGTATCAAGACGTATCGATATCGAATAGATATCAGACACGATTCTTCACCATTTTTAAAGTATCGGGGCTTCTGAGAATCTTACCAATATTCTGATAAGTATTCAAATTCAAATCCTAAAATTATTTGGGAAATTTTTGTTTACCCATCAATAAAAGGTGAATAATACTACCTATGTTGAGTTGGTCCAATCAAAACAATGTATTTATATAACATTAAAAATAATAAAAAAACAAACAAATAACTTTGATTGGTGTCAACTCAGCATGAGTTGTGTTACCCACCTTTTATTGATGGGTACCCAAGTTGTCACCAAAATATTTTATTTTAAATTAAGAAACAAACTTGGCATAATATTCTCAATCAAAAAGATAAGGACAAAAATTTAAACAAACTTAAGCGTAACACACTCTGCTATACTCCAGCAAATCCTTCTCCATAAACCACTCTAAACTCTCCAAATCCCTTTACTATAAATAGAAAGAGCATGTTAACCTAGGAAAAAACAAATCAGGAAAGCGACTTCATTAACAATCGCAAAATAAAATAAAATCCAAACACTCAACTCAACACAACCACACTTTTCTCTCATCTTCATCGTAAAAACATGGCTTCAGAACCCCATCGACGTGCCGTTCACGGCGACGTCGAAAACTCCGATGAACAACTCGAGGAGATTTCCGTTGAAAAAGGGTTTGAAGGAAAATCTGTTCCTACGTGGCAGAAACAGGTTACGGTTAGGGCTATATTCGTGAGTATCATGTTGTCGGTGATGTTCACGTTCATTGTCATGAAGCTGAATCTCACAACTGGGATTATTCCTTCTTTGAATGTTTCTGCTGGGTTGTTAGGGTTCTTCTTTGTCAAGACATGGACCAAGTTGCTTGAGAAAGCGGGTTGGCTTAATCAACCTTTTACCAGACAGGAGAATACTGTTATTCAAACTTGTGTTGTTGCTGCTAGTGGAATTGCATTCAGCGGTAATTTATTACTCTAATTACTCCTTTTTTTTTTGTTTTGTGTTAAAGTTTTAATTTTTTGAAAAAAAAGATTTGATTTTTATGTTTGATTTGTGAAATGAATTGGATTGGGGTTACTGGGTTAATATAGGTTTCTGGTTTTTTGGATTTCTTGCATTGCTTTGCATGTGTTTTTTGTTTAGTGTATCATGGGGTGGGTCCCACTGTCAATAGGATAGTGACCAACACAAAATCTTTGTGTTTTTGTGTTGGTGGTCCCTTCACCCTTCCTGTTGCTAGTTGAAAAGTATGTATTTTTAATTTAATTTAATTAGGAGTCAATATATTTTTAATGGTATTTGTGTTTCTTTGATTCCATCAAGTTTTTTTATATTATAAGGATAAGTTAGTTTTGAAGCTTATTGGATAATTAAGTGTTTGTAGCATGATAAGTGATTATGTATTAGTTATTTTTAAAGATTAAGCTATAAGCCGTTTCTATAAGAAAATTTGAAATAAAGTCAAACTATTTTCAATTAAGCTATAAGCTGTCATAAATAATCTCACAACTGATATAGTGCTTATATCAATAGATAAGAATGCTGTGCAAAAAGTCCTTTTCTTAAGCTTATCATAATCATAAATGTTAAGAATTAGTAATTTACACGACAAGTAATACTATATAAACATAAAGGTTAGTAATACGATAGAGTTTGAATGTTTTGAATATTTTTGTCATGCCAACTTGCTCTTTTACCCTTCTTGAGAAATGTTGTGCAAACTAAAACTTATGTGCTAGTAGTACTACCTCTGTGGTCTATCATAATTTTTAAGTTGCAATTACTTCAATTCTATTCAATGTGGATTCTCATTGGAATGAGTGCAACCCCAATTTCTAATTGAACTCTGAGTTGGATAAATGTTTTATGTTCTAAAAGTTAATTGCAGTTCTGATACAATGACCTTATTTGTTGTTGACAAATCTTTTACTTGATTTGCTTGTGTAGGTGGGTTTGGTAGCTACTTGTTTGGAATGAGTCCAACTATTGCAAAACAAATTCCAGAAGCTGGCACTGCCGATGATGTTAAGAGTCTTGGTTTAGGATGGATGATTGCATTTCTATTTGTTGTTAGCTTTCTTGGTCTCTTTTCAGTGGTTCCACTCCGAAAGGTACACTAACTTGTTGCATCAAATAATCAATACAATGTATTGATAGGAAGAAAAAAATAATAATGTAACTGACTGTCATACCTTTAATAAAATGTAACTTGCACCACTACAATATAGGCCTTTTTAATTATTTGAATTTTGTATTGGAATATTTGCTTGCATGACATACATCTTTTCTATGAATGAACTATATTTTAAAAATACCAGCAATGTCTACAGTTTGATTGCGGTTTTGTCCTGGTTCAATTAATTTACAACAATTGAACATGCTTGGACTCTGCTGTGATGTTTGAATCAATTTTTAAAACATGGGAATGACTCCAAGTTCTTCGGTTATTGCATGTTGAATTGACATTTAGTTTTAATGTTCCCTGTTGCAGATTATGATTGTTGACTTCAGATTGACATATCCAAGTGGTACCGCAACAGCTCATCTTATCAACAGCTTCCATACATCAGAAGGTGCCAAATTAGCAAAGAAGCAAGTACAAGCACTGGGAAAGTTCTTCTCCTTTAGCTTCTTGTGGGGTTTCTTCCAATGGTTTTTCACTGCTGGTGATGCTTGTGGATTTACAAACTTTCCCACATTTGGTCTAGAAGCCTATCAAAGGAAGTACGTGACTCACCTTTATTTTATTAATGATAGAATTAAAAAAGGAATTAACAAAGGATGCATTTGGATTATAAACTATACAGTATAAAAGCAACTGAAACCTCTATGTTCTTGGTGATAGCATGATGAGTTAGCAACTTTTTTAGATAATATTGCTGTGATAAAATAGATTAATCTGTATTTTAGTTCCTTTTCTTTTATTTAACATTTATTATTTATTTATGTACATAACAGGTTCTACTTTGATTTTTCTGCTACCTATGTGGGGGTTGGGATGATATGTCCATATATAATCAATATTTCGCTGTTGATTGGTGGAATTCTTTCATGGGGTGTCATGTGGCCTCTCATTGGTGCTAAAAAAGGAGATTGGTTCCCCGCTGATCTCAAAGAAAGCAGCTTACATGGTCTTCAAGGTTACAAGGTATGTTGTCTTTCTACATTTCAATTTTTTATTTATTTAAATTGTAGGCGAAAATCTACTATTTTGACAACGTATAACACAGTTAATTGGATTGAAACAAGTACAAAACTGGAATTTGGACATATTCTGATGCAATAGATCTTTTTCAATGTGACTGGTTGGTAATGTATTCTTTTGGTATTTTTCTAATTGTATTCTCTTTAAACTACAGGTTTTCATAGCCATAGCAATGATTCTTGGTGATGGTCTATACAACTTTGTGAAAGTTCTTAGAACAACTCTTTTAGGTTTGTATAAGCAATGGAAGAAAAAAGACAAAGGAGCAGAGTCTGATGATCCAAATGCTCCTCTCTCACCTGCACTTTCATTCGACGACAAGCGCAGAACCGAGATGTTCCTCAAAGATCAAATCCCCTCCTGGTTTGCTATCGCAGGCTATGTCATAATTGCTATAATCTCAATCATTACCATCCCCCACATTTTCCACCAGCTAAAGTGGTATCACATCATTTGCATTTATATCATTGCACCCGCACTAGCCTTTTGCAATGCCTATGGTTGTGGACTAACAGATTGGTCCCTTGCATCTACCTACGGAAAATTAGCCATCTTCACTATCGGTGCTTGGGCAGGTGCAGCCAACGGCGGTGTCCTAGCCGGTTTAGCAGCATGTGGTGTCATGATGAACATTGTTTCAACAGCTTCTGATCTTATGCAAGACTTCAAAACAGGTTACATGACACTGGCTTCGCCGAAATCCATGTTTGTGAGCCAAGTTATTGGAACTGCTATTGGATGTATTATTTCGCCTTGTGTTTTCTGGCTATTCTACCATGCTTTTGGTACTCTTGGTCAACCTGGTTCAGCATACCCTGCACCTTATGCACTCGTTTATCGAAACATGGCAATACTAGGTGTGGATGGATTCTCAGCTCTGCCGAAAAACTGCCTCGTACTTTGCATCATATTTTTCATCGGTGCCATAATTATTAATTTTGTTCGCGACTTGGTTGGAAAGAAATACGCCAAGTTTATTCCAGTTCCTATGGCTATGGCAATACCATTTTACATTGGAAGCTACTTTGCTATTGATATGTGTGTTGGAAGCTTGATATTGTTTATTTGGCAGAAGGTTGATAGGGCCAAGGCTGATGCATTTGGATCAGCTGTTGCTTCTGGTTTGATTTGCGGAGATGGAATTTGGTCACTTCCTAGCTCCTTTCTTGCTCTTGCTGGAGTGCAGCCACCTATTTGCATGAAATTCTTGTCTAGAGCAGCGAATGCTAAGGTTGATGCGTTCTTAGAATCTTAAAGTTGACCTATTGGATCTCAGACACAACAACCTGCAACCACTTTACAATCTGTTTGCTTCTCAGACACAAACAATGGAAAACAATTCACAGCCTACTGTACATACAACAGCTCAAAGGCAACCAGCTAAAACCATTTCACAACCATCTGCTGTACAGAAGAAACAAGCTTCAACCAACTCCAAGTCACAAACAACTACAAGCAAAAAAACAGCTACAACCAGTTCACAAACAACTGCAAGCAAGTTGCAAAACAGGTGCAACCAAGTCACAAGCATATGCATCTGCTCAACCATCAGTGCACACAAACAATAGACAGAAACTGCCATTTATAAGGGATAAGGAAGCTGCAACACAACCACATTCAACTTGAAGACCTTTATGGAGTTTTTAGGCTATTGTTATTTTGATTATTTGAAATGATGTAATTTGATGATTTGGTGTCATTTTGATAATGTTTATGTAATTGAGAACCTTGTCTTTTATACCTTTTGATGAATGTTTATGTAAATGAGAACCTATGGTTATATACCTTTTGAATTGATCTTAACATTTTGGGTAGTCTCAAATTATAAGTCGTATTGCTCATTTCGCACGTATTAAAAAATGTAATTAATTTTGAATGAGAAAAATATAGAGTTGTTTTACAAAGTTGTTCTTAATAAATGATATGAGAAAAATAAATTAAAGAATTGAAAGAAAAGAGTATTAAATAATTAAGAGTATAATAGGAAAAGCGACATTAATGTTTCAAAATCAACAAAAAAAAATATGTTTAATTGTTATTGTAAACCGACTTACTCCCTCCGTTTCAATTATAAAATTATAAAAAAAAAAAAAAAAACATTTTTCCCCAAATTTTAAGCAAAGAACTTAGTTTTGACCAATTTAATTTAGTTCCAAAAATACCCTTATTTTGTTGAGTTATGTTTTCCAAAACACCTCATTACCATAAAATTGTTTACTACTTCCATCTTCCAAGGATTAGGTTTATTGATTGTTTTGGTTTTTTTATTTTTTTTATTTTTACGTTTATTGTTTTGGTTTTCAATGTGTGCCATACAAGAGTTGCTCCCTTCTTCAAAAAAATAAAAAATAAAAAGAGTTGCTCCATAACATAAATCAAGTATAGTGATTTTTTTTAAGAAGCAAACTAGTCTATCAAAATTGACACGGGAGAATAATCATGTCCCGTAAAGATTTGACATAAAGATTTGACTTTATCAAAATTGGCACATAAAGATTTGACTTTATCAAAATTGGCACGGGAGAATAAATGTCTTGTAAAGATTTGACATATGTTCTTTTCCGTCTCCCCATAACCCTTCCTCAAATATTTTCTGTCTCGTCTACATTCCTCACTTGTTCTTCTCTACGCCTTCTCCACCTTCTCGGTTTATATCCAAATTTAAAACCTGAAATTTAGTTCTTTCTGATCTTATAGTTAAGATATCTGGTGTATTACTTTTAAGCATGTGCACATCCATTAAGTGTTCCCACGTTTGATGGATGTTAACACTTAACATAGAAATGGAACATGGATTCAAAATTAAAGATGCTTAAAAGAAGGCCAGTGGAACAGGGCCGTCTGTTCATGCTATTGACAAACTGGACACAAGAATTCTACACCATATATTTTTAATGCAGGTAAGTTGGAACAAGTATCTGTATAATATTAGTAAGATAGTGTAGGTAGGTAGGTAACAATGGAATGAAAATAGTAATAATTATATACACCATGAGATATCTGCTGGAGAAGGTAATTGATATGAGGCAAAGTTAGTAAGAGTTAGGAAGAGTAATGCAAAAAACAGCAAATTATGGTGTGGTTGGTATAACTTAACTCATCCTAAAATTGTGATCATTCTTTTGGGCTCTTATAATATTTATTCTAATAATGCAACTACTTAAACCTTCAATATTGTAACAGGAGAGAGCGATTTACTCTTTCTCACTGCTCCTTTAACCAAAAACTATCTTATGTTTGGTGAAATGGAACACAAGCAAGAACAAGACAATGGTAACCAGAACAATAATATGTCTGGTAATGGTATTGATGTTACTCTAATGTCTCCTAAAATTCCAAAATCAGTTTCACCAGTTTCTTCTGCAGCTGAGGGGGAAACCTTAAAGCGGCCTCGCGGTCGGCCAGCTGGGTCAAAAAACAAGCCTAAGCCACCAATCATTGTCACCAGAGATAGTGCTAATGCACTGAAAGCTCATGCTATGGAAGTAAGCTCCGGGTGTGATGTGAATGAGAGTTTGTTGAACTTTGCAAGGAGAAAGCAACGTGGACTTTGTATACTTAATGGCACCGGTTGTGTAACTAATGTAACGCTGCGCCAACCAGCTTCTTCTGGTGCCATTGTGACCCTTCATGGTCGATTCGAGATTCTCTCATTGTTGGGGTCAATTCTTCCCCCACCTGCACCACCAGGAATCACTGGTCTTACAATTTATTTAGCGGGTGCTCAAGGACAAGTTGTTGGAGGTAGTGTAGTTGGTGCTTTGATTGCTTCCGGACCTGTTGTGATCATGGCTGCATCGTTCATGCATGCTACTTTCGATCGTCTGCCACTGGAAGACGATGAACTTGCTGCTGCAATGCAGAATCAGCATTACCAAAATGGACGCGCACAACATCATCTCGATATCTCTGACTTATATGCAATGCCGCAAAACCTCCTCATGAATGGTGCAATGCCACCTGAGATATACTCTTGGGCACCGGGGCGAAACTTGTCAAAAACCTGAAACTTAGTTTACTATTAGTAGTTGTCTCACATTCACAAAATACACTATAGGATAGCTATAATGTCACTAGATTCCTGTACAAGCAAGGGTATAAGAAGGTTGACATTGCTAAACAAGATCATATGCTTATGCTTATTCTGTTGTATTACTATTATCAATTGATTTAACAAATTAATAAGTGCTATGATTTTAAAAACTTAAGGTCTACTTTTCTTAGTTAGATATCATATATGGAGCATTTGGTGTTAAAACTAACAAACCAAAACATGCATGCAGCACAGAATCTGAGATTCCTTCACTAGGCTTATTGGTAAGCATTCATATGCCAGAGCAATGAGTAAAATATAAAACATCATTTATGCGTAAGCAAAACCTACATTTAAATTCCAGTAAAATATACTCATTCAAATAACAAGATGAACTTTCTTTTTCTTTGTAAATATATAAACTCCAGTAAATCCAAATGCTTCCAAGTAACTATATGAACAAGCGAAATGGATATTTAGATGGTGTAACTCTAATCTATTGTAAATCTTCTCTATATTACAGCTATTACTTCTTTATACAGATTAATGACAAAACTTCACAAGTTCATCATTTCACGGATAATCAATCTTGAAATGCAAAACTGGAGTCATTCAATTAAATGGTAGATCTCTTGAGTTTTAGGATGCAGCCTTCCCCCAGCTAGAAACTCATGAACCTCTCCATATAATTCAATTGAACTACAACCCGGTTCTTTCTCTTTCAAGTTTTCCTTCATTAAAAGCCTTTGCTCTATTGCCTCTTCAAATTTGTTGGACGCAGCATGAACATTAGACATAAGTACATAACCACTAGCATCACTTGGATTTAACTCATAAACCCTTTGCGCAGCTCGTCCCCCAATCTGTACATTCCCATGCTTCCTACACGATGAAAGCAAAGATCCCCATATAATGACATCTGGCTTTAAAGGTATGCCCTTTATGAATTCCTCTGCTTCTTCTAGGAGTCCAGCTTGACCCAGCACATCAACAATACAAGTATAGTGTTTTATTGATGGTTCAATCTCATACTTATTCATCATCAATTCAAAATAGTCCCTTGCTTTATCAACTTCTCCTAAATGTTTACAAGCAGTTAAAACACCAATAAAACTTACAGAATCTGGCTTTAACAATTTCGAAGATTCAAGCTTAGAGAAGAGCTCAAAAGCTTCTCTTTCACGACCATTCATGGCTAGCCCAATTATAATAGAGTTCCAACATGACAATCCTCTTCTAGGGCATGCCTCAAAAACTTCAACAGCATTTTCAACAGACCCACATTTACAATACATGTCAATTATTGCTGTAACAACAATAACATTCAACTCAAAATGATTCCTTTTTATATAATCATGAACCCATTTCCCATGTTGAAGTGCTCCTAAATGAGCACAAGCATTTAACAAACTCACCATTGTAAACTCACGTACTTCAACCCCTTCAACTTGCATCTTGTTGAAAAGTTCTAAAGCCTCCATTAATTTCCCATTCCTAACATATCCACTAATCATAGAATTCCAACTAACTGAAGTTCTTGAAGCCATATTATTAAACAACTTCCTAGATTCATCAATCTCACCACACTTAGCATAACCCATAATCATTGAGTTAATAGCTACAACATCATGATCATAAAGTTCCATTTTTTTTCCATCAAAAACTCTTCCAGCCTCACTCATTAATCCACTATTAGCATACATATAAATAATAGTATTACAAATAAATTGATCATTTTGAAGACCTAATTTCACAACCCTACCATGAAGCTGAGCTCCATGATGAGCATGACCCAATTGAGCATAAGCTTTGAAAACAGAAGGGTAAGTCAAATACTGAGGTTGAATTTGAGAATACAACATATCAACAAAAAGTGATATAGCAAATTGTGGTGTTGAGGATCTAGAAAAAGCTCTGATAATTGTGTTCCAAGAATAAAGATTTGGGTTTGGCATTCTAACAAACAGTTTGTAGGCATAGTTAATGTTGCCAGATGGTGAGGCACAGAAGGTGAGGGCACGTGTGGAAGCAATTGGGTTGAGGGTAAGGCCAGTTTTGATGATGTGAGGGTAGATTTGGTGGAAGTGGTTGATGGTGGTGCAGTGGTTTTGGAGCATGGTGAGACATGGGTGGTTGGAGATGAATTTGGATATGGAAGGTGGTGGTTGTGGTGATTGAGAAAGTGTAGAACAAGAAAGAGTTAACATTGTTTCTGGGTAATGGAAATTTGGACCTTTGTTTAGGATGTTTAGTTTAGGTTCCTCCAAGCATATATTATTATGCAATCTTTTATCAATTGAGTTATATTCATGAACCATTTCAATTGCTTTTCTTTTTCAGTTTAATTTGTAAAATATAGAATTGATTTTTAAAATTAGTTCTATATTAAAATCTACTACTTATTGAGATTAAATCAAAAATCCCTAATTGAGTTTTAAAGATAACAAACATATTAAATTAAGATTTATTAATTCTGATATTAATTGTTATTTAACTTGTGCTCTTGAGTGTTTTATTTTAAGTCAAAAGGTATAAAACATTATATGATTATCAAGGAAGCATAAAGTCATGTTGGGAGAGACTGATCTCAACTATGGTCTCAAGAGTGTTGGAATATTTTGAGCAAAAACGCACAAGGCCATGCAAGAATTGATATTGTCACATTTAAGGAAGCAATAAATATTGAAGGAATTAAATATGTCATGGCAAGGATTTATTTCAATAAGCATGTGAACAAAAAGAACATATTCATCTCCATGTACAAAAAGAACTCAGCCAACAAAGCATAAGGAAAAGCCATTAAAATTGTGACAACACATCAAAAGCTTATGACAAAAGTGGTACCATATAATTATATGATCCTTTGGTTATTCTTTATGCTCATTTCACTACATGACAAAGGAAAGCTACTACCTAGTACAAAAGCTCCTTTTCTTTGGGCTCAAGTTTGATAATACAGCAACAAATGAAAAGGCAATGAGCTGTATAAAGCTCACACTCCACGTGACAAAAGGAACAAGGCTCCAGCCAGAGATCGATCTCTGCAGAAATCAATCTCATCTCATGTTTCACTTAAAGCCTTGGCCTCCAAGTTTGAGGAAAGATAAGATGACATTTTTTCTCCTATAAATAGAGGACTGCAGCAAGTGTAAAGACACAACTTTTTGAGGAAGAAACCAAGGCAAACTTCATTTACAACCTCTTTCATATCAAGTTGCAATCAATCAAGAACAAAATCCAAGTTTGAGAAAGCTACTCATTTTCGTATTACATCTTATAAAGAAGATTAATACTTTTCAAATCAACCTTCATTTGTAAAGAAATTGATATTGTGCAGAAGGCACAAAGTTTGTAAAAGCTTGCTCGTAACAGCAAGTGTCTAAACCCGTAACGGTTGAAAGAAATTGTTGTATAGATCAAGAAGATCTAAAAGAAAGAAGGAGTTGAGATTAAGTCATAACTCAACTACCTAGTGGAAAATCTCACAAGAACTGTGAGGACTGGACTAGCCCACGTTGGGTGAACCAGGATAAATTTTTGTGTGTGATTTCTCTTTCTTATCTCTTTAAATTTATTATTCACACTTGCACACACATTTAAATATTTTTGACTAACCAAATATTACTCACCAAGTTTGTTGTTAAGTTTTTTTTTAATAGGTAATTTTTAATTACATCACAATTCAAACCCCCCTTTCTTGTGATAATTTTACTTCACTACTATCATAAGAAAACTCATTATCATCATATTTTCATAATTACTCTTCTTAATTTTCACTAAATCTCTTATTTTACGGGTATAATTGTTATTTCCTCACTTTAATCAATTCTAAGCTTCTCTTAATAGAGCAATTATTTACTATTATCATAAGAAAACTCATTACCACCATATTTCCATAATTACCCTTCTTAATTCTCACTAAATCTCTTATTTTACGGGTATAATTGTCATTTCCTCACTTTAATCAATTCTAAGCTTCTCTTAATATAACAATTATTGGACACCAAATACTTTTCGTATTCCCAAACAATTTTTGGTTTCCCACAACACCTTTTGTTTCTACTTAATGGTATTTTTGTATTTTAATTATTCAATGTCAATTTTAATCATTTAATGAGCACTCCTACTATTTCAAGTCTCTACTTTCCAATTCACACGAGAAACTAAGGAGTAAAGGACACAATTTGTTGAAAAGAAGTATTAATCCTCATTTTTGTAAAAAAACCAAAGTACTAATCCCCATTTTTTCAATTTTACGCTAACACTTCAACCAATAACTATATGATTACTAATTTTATTTGGAAATCAATAAATTGGAAAATTATAAAGTCTTTGGTTAATCTCTTAATCTCACTAATTTGTATATTAAATAAAAAATATTTAATAGAAATACTACATTAATGTTGGTATTAAAAAAATAGTTATAAGTTTTAAAAAATTTATCATATAAACTTTCTCATATCGATAAAAAAATCTTTCCGCCAAATTAAACACATAAAATCTTCAATGAGTGTGATGCAAATATTTAACGATATTTTGCATATAAAATAAAAAATATTTAAAAAAAATGCTACATTAAAATTTATATTTTGAAAATAGTCACGGGTTTTCAAAGTTTTATCCTATCAGTTTTCTTGCTTCAACATATACATTCTAAGTACATAAAATCTGTAACGAATACAGTGCAAATTTTTTACGGTGTTTTGCATATTAAATAAAAATACTATATTGATGTTGTTATTTTGAAAATAGTCACAAGTTTTCAAAATTTTATAATATCAATCTTCTTATATCGGTACATAAAAATTTACTTCCGCAAATCTAAGCATATAAAATCTGGAACAAGCACGGCGCAAATATTTATTAGTGTTTTGAATATCAAAACATTACATTAATGTTGATTTTTTGAAAATAGTCACGGGTTTTCAAAACTTTGTTATATCGATACATAAAATTTTTGATTCCACAGATATAAGCACAAAAAAATTCCAATGAGTGCAGTGCAATTATTGTGTGTTGCATATAAAGAAAATATTTACATTAATGTTATTTTGAAAATAGTCATGAGTTTTTAAAATTTTATCATATCGATATTCTTTGTTCCACAGATATAAATATTTTGACGGTGTTTTGTATATAAAATATAATTTTCTAATAAAAACTATATACTAATGTAGATATTTTGAAAATTTTACATATAAAAAAAGTTAATAGAAACACTACTTGAATGTTTATATTAATAAATAGTTATTAGTTTTTAAGATTATATCATATTGACTTTCTTACTTCCATGTATATAAGCACATAAAATCCCGAATGAATGCAATGCAAATATTTAATGTGTTTTGCATATAAAATAAAAAATTATTTAATGAAAACATTTTATTAATGTTGATACTTTAAAAATAGCCACGAGTTTTCAAAATTTTATCATATCAAATTTCTCATATCGGTAGATAAAAAGTTGACGTAGATATTAACAACTAAAATCTACAACGAACGTGTTGCAAATATTTAACGGGTTTTTGTTTAAAAGAAAAAACACATTTAATAAAAAGTACATTAATACTGATAATTTTTATTCAAAATCTTTAAACATTTCACAATATTTACTAATGTAATTTTTTTTATATAATTATCGCAATGTTATCTGACCCGTGTGAATGCACGGGTCTTTTACTAGTTGTAACAAAAAAAACCATTTCAATTTAATTTTTAAAATATAGAATTAGTCTCTCCTTCAAAAAAAAGTATAGAATTAGTTTCAAAGATATATAAAATTTGTGAATTTAGTTTATGATATTAAAATGTTACTCTCCGTTTCAAAAAAATTTTCTATCCCAAAAATATTATCATTTTAGAACATCAATGTAATATATTTTTTTCGCTCATATATATTTATTTATTGAATTTCATTTTACTTAATTACTCTACTAATTACAATTAAAAAAATTATTTTAGTAAGGAAAATAATTTCATTGAGATAAAGAGAGATGGAGAGAGAGAATGAATTGTTGAATGAGTGAAAGAAAATAAAATAAAAGGTATACATATATAAGTGCTCTTTAGTAAGTGAAACTAATTTCACTGTTAAAATAAACCAATTTAATCATTTCCTTAAGAACCTCATCTAGTCGATTTTTTCCACTGATTTTCTCTATTAGAGTTAATTTTACTCAAGACGTTCGGTTTGGATTTAAATTTGATTCGCTAGGTTGTGAAATTATAGTCCATTCCATTTGACTCGATCTCAGTTGATCAAAATCACTTTTTATCAAGATGAAAAGAAGAAGAAAACAAAAAAAAACATTTCCTATTAGGATGAAAAATTAAGATGTGATTCAGTTAGTGTAAAGTGCATATTAGGATGGCAGCATAGAGCTTTCAAATGTTACCTTTTAGGCTATTGGTCTTTTTGTGTTGTTGTTACAATTAGGCAATTGTTATAATCTTTCAATAAGTCAAACAAAATTTGGTTTCTATTTCTAACCTTATGCGTGATGCCGAGGAACACACAATCAACCTACTCTACTCAGTACTCACTACTCACATGAGGGCAAAAATTCCAAATTATAACGACAAATAAAAGATAACAATAAGTCACAAATAAGTGTTCTATTGTATTTTAGTCTTGGATGTCAATTATTGGTTGTCATAAATTTGGCCTCTCTTGCACTCTTGTTTATCCTTTTGTTGAGCTAACTAGACTATTTTTCAAGTTACAACTGGTCAGCTAAATTAATTTGACCTTAACTTAAGATCCTCCCAACTAATAAACACTAGTCAATTAGTTTAGTTGAAGAAAGTTTGACGTTTATCTACTGATGAAGAAAAAGTGACATAAGACATGAGCTGGGATGCAACATCATGTGCACCGTTCTTTGCTACAGACATGGAGTCAGTTAAAGTGAAAATTTTGAACAAGAAAAAATATGATAATGGTACGATCAAATAGCAGTAATTAGCACTTTTGCTTCTGTGTGCCCAGAAGAAGTCACAGTCAAGTAACAACTCAATTAATAATTATATCAGATGACATTTAGCATACACAAGTGATAGTTTTTGTGTATCATACACAAAGTTACTTATTATCATTGATTTAATATTAAAAAACTCAATGGCTTGGATGCTATATTTATATGGTGCACCCTTCCGCACTCAATTTTTTTTTTCTTCTCTTCTCTTGCCATATATCTGTCATCTCCTTCCTTTCCCACTTTTTTCTTGCCTCTGCTGTTCACATGTCAAGTTCTTCAATAAGATTATGAACATTTTAATTTTTTACAAAACCTTCAATTCCCTCTCATAATTTAATTCCACTCTTCAAAATTGCTCTCTTTCTCTCTCTATATATATATCTCTCTCTCTTGCACTCTCTCCCTCTTTCCACCTCTCGTCGAACGTTTAACCGCCGGCGCACATAATCTTTAGCTTCAGCCGTGAAGAAATTCAGAAACTAAGAGCAAAAGCTAATAACAGACGGTGGCCGAAAACAACGACGACATTGAATTGACGCAGAAACACATGAATAATCACGATATAGAAAGGAAAACATTGTGTGCAGGAAGGTGAAGGTGTCGAACATGGAGGTATTCAAGAGAACGACAGTGTCAGTGTCAATGAGCAAGAAGAAGGGTTTTGCAAGTAAAAATGAAGAAAAAAAAAGTTTGGGTGCAGAAAGGTGCACGGTATAAATATAAGATCTAAGTCATTGATTGTTTTAATATTAAATCAATGGTAATAAGCAACTTTGTATATGATACACAAAAACTATCACTTGTGTATGTTAAATGTCACCATTATATCACGCCTTGATTAAAAACCAATAATATATGAACTATGTATAATATTTTTTCCACCGATGTATGAACATAAGTACATAGTTTATGTAAAACTAAGATACAAGAATAGAAATAGAAACAATTTTTTTAATAGAACATCTATTATAGGAGAAGATTAGTAGGGATGTCAATTGGACCCGATAGATACTCATAAAAAATACCTATAATGAGTATGGTAAAACCCCGCTTCCATGAGTCCGGACTTTGTAATTACCCGCAAATTTAAATGGGTATCGGCGCAAGTAAGGATATTATACTGTCCAGCTCCGCATATACATATTTACATAATATGATAAATAATTTATTTATTTTTTGTGTATAATTAGTTAATTAATTTAGATATTTAAGCCTCAACTTAAACTTAAAAACTACTTAATTATGTATCCCTTATAAATTCCTCTTACTAGTGTACAGTTTTTTAGGGATATTTTGGATGGTTTTATTTGGCTAAATACTACGACTCGTACTATTTTATGAGTTG
Organism: Medicago ruthenica; assembly: GCA_018208015.1. NCBI lineage: Eukaryota > Viridiplantae > Streptophyta > Magnoliopsida > Fabales > Fabaceae > Medicago > Medicago ruthenica. The sequence continues at coordinate 6,293,593 of CM031375.1, read as the reverse complement.
ATTTGAAACTTTTGGACCATAGTTTTATTTCAACTGTGATGTTTTTATTGTCTTTTCATAGTTAAAGTGTAGGTAATAGATGCGGGGGTGGGCACTTAGATGTCCATAGAGTATGTGAAAGGGCACTAAGGTTGTTGCCCACATGGGTATGAGCTCGGGTACGGATATTTTTTTTATAAACGCGGGTATAGGGAAGGGCACTATAGTACCATATCCATAGGTACACATTGCGATCCCTAAAGATTAGTGAGTCTGGGTGAATAACATAATTAAGTGTTTGTGTATAAGCTTTTTTTATAATTAAAAGAGAAAATGGGATTGAATAGTTTTTTTAATATATTTTTTAAGTTTTTTTTTATAATCTATCATGAATGATTTATTGAAATATGTTGAAAATAACATTCATCCTTGTTATAAGTTGACAATAATTTATTTGAAGTCTACCTGTTTACATGTGTTTTTGGTAAACAAGAAGACTAATTTTAAAATGTTGCTTGCAGGATCAAACTAGAAATCCTAGGACATGTGCAATTGTTTTCCAAAAAATGTATGAACATTCATCATATTCATGAGTTTGTTTATGAACAAGATGAATAAAATTGTTCTTATATGAAGATAACTGCAAATTTCGACAAGAATCAACAATAAGGTTTTTATGAGTAAAGAGTAAAAAAACTTAAAAGTTTAAACACAAAAACTTAAAGAAAAATGTAAATTGCATTGCATTGAAATGTAAATGGCTTAGCAAATCTTTACATACATTCTGTGACTTGTTTCTCTAGACGCTGGTACTTTGAGTTTTTAGAATTCTGTAAGTACGATTTGTGACTGACCCCGTTTTCCTATGAAAAACTAATATATATATATATATATATATAGAGAGAGAGAGAGAGAGAGATAGAGAAATCACAACTAACATACCAACGGCTAGAAACTAAAACATTTCGACAGCTTTGTCATGTTTTCCACGTGTCTGAACCTTTAATCTTGCCTCTTCAGTTAATATTTGAATTCCTTCCGGTCGAAACCAACACTTGTTGAATCCCTTCTGGTCGAAAGCATCAACTTATGTCTTGGACTTTGGAAAACCTTGCAATCATGGACACCCTTTTCCTGTCGAAACACTCATACTACACCCCACACTTATAAAAATTTATGGCTTGGTTGAAATACATATTCGAAAATATAGGCTAACCCTACCATGTCCACATTCTTAGAATTTAGGTGGAATTAATTTCGACTTCACAAATCCAGCTTATAAAATGCGAACTATTCTAGTTTTATTCGACTTCACAAATCCAACTTAAGCCCCGTTTGGTTTGAGCCTATGAAAAATAGCTTATGTAAATAAATAAGCTTTTATTTTAATTTATAAGTTCTCACTAACGAAAGTTGTATCTTCATAAACTGTTTTTTCATAAACAACCTTAAAAACTTATAAATACTACATAAAAACTTATTTATTTGCATAAACTATTTTATATAAGTGTTGGAAAAATTAGGTCTTAAATAAAACAGATTTCATATAACATGTTCAATAGAATTTAATTATAAATAGCGGAAGCAAATATTGAACATGAATGTGATTGAATCTTCGACATGTTTGATTTATCAAGGATATCAATGATTAGGGTATTAGAAATACCTGAATGAAGCTTTCATGGCAGCCCTCTCATCAACAAGGATAACCAAAGAGAGGAGATGATCTGAAACAAACGATAGAGTTAGCGGCGGCTGATTTGGTTCTTCCTCAACCGGTACCTTTATGCCTCAAGTTCTCTTCAGATGGGGAGAAGAGAGTGTTTTGCCGTGTACGGTGTATTGGGGACCATAGCCTCTTTTATATTGGATGACCATTAGGGTTTCCCATTATTTCGTTAATGGGTCATCCGGACATCCACCCATATTGAGTCCATATCAATTAATTAATTAATTATCTAAATAGAAATTTAATTAGCCTTATTACTTAAATTGATCACTAATCAATTAAGGCTCTAAATTGATAAATAGCTAATATAATTATTATTACGATATTTGCCCATATAATGATATCGGAATATAATTAAATAATAAAATATTCCAACAATCTCCCACTTGGGCTACATATCTTAATAATTATACCATAATTCTTTAGGCGCGCGTCTGAATGCTATTCATCTTTAGATTTCAACTTTACAATCTGGTCCACCTCATACATTAATAATGGGACCACCGCGGCTGTCGTCACTGACGTATAATGTGACGGAACCCCGACGACCACCATATCAATGCACTTGATGACATAGATCGATATGGATGAGTGGCATGGAAATTTCATGTGATGTGATCTCTAAATCATGTCTATTTCCAACTGGTTCAACTGAAAACTTTAGTGAGATCATACTGAAGTTTGCAAATTCAATATTTGCACAAAATGATACAGAAATGGTTATAACAAAAATAACCTCATAAACTTTATTTCTGCAGAAAATCATAATATAAAGTCTGTATCGATATCAAAACAGAAGTATAGAACATAGAATAAAAGAGACTCCCACTAATCTAAGACATCCTTAATGACAACAACCATATGAAAGACTTTATGTGTCATGTCTTTGATTAGTGGGTCACCTAGCATAAAGTTTGTCTTTAATGTTCTATCAATTAACAACAATAATTTATAAGGGGATGAACCTTATAAACTTTGTTATTAAAACATTATATGACTACATTATGTCACTATATAACTTAAATGGGTTTTCAATACCTTTAACAATATGCAACCAAGTGACATAAATACTTACAGTCATATTTCCTGAGTTAGAATGTGTATTATCTACTTACATCCAAAAGCCAGAGTCTGACACACTAATGATCTCCAAATTGTCAGATCCCTGATGTGAGAATAAGCTCTCTTGTTCTCTTTAAAGAATCCTTATGGTCGCATTTTCAACAATTCAAACTTTGAATTGCTCAAATATCTGCCAAACAATCTTATTATATACGCTATTTCCAAATGCATATAATAAAATCATACATAAAAATCTTATAGGAAAAGTGTAGGAAAGTACTTAAATTTCTGAATTCATAAATTTCCTAATGGGCAATATTTGAGACTGAAAAGTCTCTCTCGATGATTGAGGTTATCCAAAAATTTATTAACTTTAATGTCAATTTATTTTCAACTTTACTGATATAACTCTTTTGTGATATCCGAATAATACCTTGAGAAGAATCTCTAAGCATTGAGATGCCTAATACAAAAGAGGTGTCCCCATGATCTTTCATCACTAACTTTTGTTAGAGATTTCCTTGGTTTCACATTACTAACATATATCATAGTTGACTAAATAAAATAAAATTGACACATTAAAATAGGAATATAAATTTACTCCCACTGAGCTTACTAAATCCACAACTCTACTTAATATTATCTCAAAACCAAATGAGACAATTACTTTATGAGAATTTGTGGTAACACTAAAGAGACAAATTTCTTAACTTATAAGTGGATTTCACGACTTTGCATACCATCTACTTTGTATCAATTGACACAAAAGCTTTATTCCGTTGCACCATATTATATCATTAATGTCACCATTAAGAAACACTATATTGAAATCCATCTTATGCAGCTCCAAAATTATAACAAGCAAACTAGTATCATGACTGTCTTAATAGAGTCTTTCAAATAAAATAAATAGAATTTCTCTTTTCAGTCAATTCTTTATGATACTAGAAGTCCTAGTTCTTGAGGGTGTTGAGTTTGATCTATATGAATTAATTTCATAACTTGATTGAGAGAAAGAACAATAATGTCCTTATGAGGTTCCAAATATACTATACTAATAGTAACAATATGAATTGGTTCCAATTCTTTCTCATTCAATTTTATTCTATTTCCATATCTCTCCCCCAAACTCAATATCCTCAAGAAAACTTAACAATTTATGTCTCAAACATTTCCTTAAGTTGTGGGACGAAAAACTTATAGTTTTCAAACCCTTAAACAATTATAGAATGTCACAAGTCATAACTGAATTGACTCTAATAACTAAACTTAAAAGACACACTGAATCATCATTTGAAAATAAAACTCGAAATATCTTGATTTAGTCAAAGAGAAATTAAAACAAAAATTAATTCAAATAATGATTCACCAAATTGTCTTTTAAATACAAAAATAAGCTAGCAATGACAATCTAAAATTAGTATAAAATGAATAAACAATCTTTATCGACTTTGTCCATTCTAAATTGATATATCTTTCAACATCATTGGACATAAGTCAGTCAAGATTACCTTTCTTTATTTGCCCTTATCTTTTTGAGGTATTTTCCGAATGAACACTATTTTATTTTCTCTTGCTTCAGCTTTTCTTTATTTGCACACTTTATGAATTGATCCTTTAAAGGATCATTTCTAACTTTAACAGTTATAAACTTAATTGTGCAAAGAGAATACTAAATGCTGAATTTTCGAACAAGTCATATGATAGTCGAAATTACTGAATTTTCGAACAAGTCATCTGATAGTCGAAATTATAATGTCTCAGCAAGATTAAATATTTACATAATGTGCTCAATATTTTCTTTGCCTAATAATCTTAATGAAATATCACTCTCCAATGAGAGACTGTCTTTCTCTATATTGCTTTAAAGGCACCTTAGTTTAAGCAAAGAAAATGTGACAAAAATTGTCAACTTAAATAACACTGATAGGATTTCTGATCTTTTAACTTTATGATCACATAAGACCTATAAGATTTGGTGTATACTCACTTGTCAAACTTGATTCTCACATTAGATACTGAATTTGCAAGAGAATGCGAGTTTCACCACCCTTATATAAGGTCTAGATCCAAGAACAATGTTAATATTATCCTTTAATTCCTAAAAGTTAAAACTTTTAAGAGTTAAAAATTTAACTCAAATTAACAGATACATAAACTGTATTAGCTTAAAGAGAACAAGAGAAGTAAAAGCACTCACAAAAATACCTAGTGCACCATTAATATCAAGTCTTTAAACAATAATATCAATTGCTAGTGATATTTTAAAACAATGATCAAACAATGACAATTTACTTTGACAAAGAATAAATTCTTCTAATTGTCATATGTTTACCATTATATTCGTGTGGATGTAAACTCTTAAATGTATAAATAAGTTTACACTCACACAACATTATCACACATGTCAATAAAATATTATAGAAACGTGCATCTTTATTTGTAAATAAAAGACCTTAACAAGATATCAAGCGCACCATTAATTCCCAATCTTCGGATTGTAAAAATTAACTGCAAGCGATACTCTCAACGCAATGATCAAACATTGGTGATAAGTCCCGTCAAATAATAGTCACCTTCGGGCATCCTATTATCCACATGGAAAAATACTTTATAACCACCACATATTTACCACCACAGGTATGTAACTATCCGGCCAAGTTGTGCCTTCCTTGGGGCCGACGACAACTCGCATAAATAATTACACACTACATCTTTTGTAACTTCAGTTGAGTCGAATCTACGCAACAGAGGTTACTTGGGCAACATTATTGTTTCAACCGACTCAACCGCAATTACTAGATAATTTTAATATATATTAAATGGGGTGATAAGTCTTGTCAAATAATAGTCACCTTAGGGTATCCTATTATTTACATGGAAAATTACTTTATAATCACCACACATTTACTATCACATGCATGTAATTATCCGGCCAAGTTGTGCCTTCCTTGGGGCCGACTACAACTCGCATGAATAATTGCATACTACGTCTTTTGTAAGTTCAGTTGAATTAAATCTACGCAACAGAGGTTACTTTGGCAACATGTTGCTTCAACCAAAACAACTGCAATTACTAGACATTTCACAATAAATTAAATATTTTTAATTGGGAATGGTCTTTAAATTTACAAGGCACTACTAACATAATGTAAGCCGAATTAGTCCATTATGTCGCTAAGTAACCATAAGGCCACTCAACAACCCTTAAGTGTGAAGACAAGTTCACAAGAATTTGAAAGAAGATGTAAGTCAAAAATCACACCAATGTGTGTATGACAATACATTTACAGGTATCGCATAAAAGCGAAAACATAAATAGCATGAAATATGTCAAAAATGCATGATTGGAGGAAAAGAAAAATGATGTTATTGTAGAAACTTAATAACAATAATCTCAAACATCACAATCATGCTATAAACCAAATATTCAATTTCAAATTAGAAGAAAATTGAATCTTATATGCCAAAAATATTCATGCTACAATTGATTCATATATATAAACTGAATGATTCTTTAAACAAAATAAAACATAACTCTAGCATAAATGTTTTCCTAAATAAAGGAAACAAACTTTATATGTCTATAGACAAACAAACAAAACTAGAATTATTATTTTCCAAAATTTAAAGAATCTAAAACTTATTTTCTGCACTACAAAATTAAGGCAACAATATTTTGAGATTCATTAGTAAAAGGCAACAAATATTCCACAAGTATATATATAATTACCAAATATATATTTGCCTTATTTTTCTCAAAATAAACTTTATGTACAAAATCTTTGTGAATCAAAACTAATTTCAAATAGAAATTAAGTTGCAAGGTATGATAACAATATCTGAAAATTATTTTTACCAAATGATTTAATATAAAATCAAATCACCAAAATCAAAATAAAATCCAAATCTTTATTTATCAAATCCATATAGTGCACAAATACATATATGTGCAACAAATTTGATCACGATCCAATAAATAAATAAACATGGTATCATTTCAATCCTACTAAAACAAACCAAAGTGTGCTCAATATTCAACCATATTTGAAAGAAAAGATACATGCCTTATATCAACCATTAACTTTTCAACAATCGAATTCCAGTATTAAAATATAATCACAACTTTAAGTTGAAAAAGCAAAACAAGCCACACTACTAAGAGTGTATACATCGATCTCTAAACTGTGATATGTTGTCAAAGAAACACCTTAACAATTATTGCAAACTGGATCTAAAGTATACAAAATCCAAAGACTAGAATCGATGTAGACTTTCAAACAATTTCCAAATAATTGTTATATGGATTCCTTTTAAAAAATAAATAAAGATAAAACTATTTCTGAATCAGATAAAATAAACAATTTTAAATCCATATTTTCTCAAAAGCATCAATTCAACCGATTATGAATGCAATATTTTATGAAATAAAATCAACTTTATCCATGCGTCATATTCAAGTTTATATACTGCATAAGGAATGGGAAACATGAATTTTCAATATATACACACACGTGCAAATCGAAAACAACATATATGATTATCAAATCAAATTGATTCTCGGATCCATGATAGAAGAAAAGTACATGAATTCAGGATCAAGTAATTCCATTCCAAAAAATACAACCGTAATTGATATTTCAAAATTCATGAAAGTAGGGTTTATAAAATTGAAAAACAAAATAGAGAACTCAATTAATCCCAATAATCAAACATGAAGACCTGCTCTGATACCACTTGTTGGAAAAATTAGGTCTTAAATAAAACAGATTTCATATAACATGTTCAATAGAATTTAATTATGAATAGCGGAAGCAAATATTGAACATGAATGTGATTGAATCTTCGACATGTTTGATTTATCAAGGATATCAATGATTAGGGTATTAGAAATACCTGAATGAAGCTTTCATGGCAGCCCTCTCATCAACCTCAACCGGTACCTTTATGCCTCAAGTTCTCTTCAGATGGGGAGAAGAGAGTGTTTTGCCGTGTACGGTGTATTGGGGACCATAGCCTCTTTTATATTGGATGACCATTAGGGTTTCCCATTATTCCGTTAATGGGTCATCCGGACATCCACCCATATTGAGTTCATATCAATTAATTAATTATTTATCTAAATAGAAATCTAATTAGTCTTATTACTTAAATTGATCACTAATCAATTAAGGCTCTAAATTGATAAATATCTAATATAATTATTATTACGATATTTGCCCATATAATGATATCGGAATATAATTAAATAATAAAATATTCCAACAATAAGCTCTAAAATAAACTAATCCAAACATACCATTATAAGGTGCAAAATATTCAAATTTTATAAACATTAATTTAGTTTTTTTTTGAGAGAGATTAACATTAATTTAGTTATTTCACTTATCGTTGTCGAATATCACCACAAATAATTTTTTTTGGTCAACTATGTGGTACTAAATCTGTGAGTAAGATTACAAGATAATTTATACATTAAAATTTACATCCTGCCAAGGAGAAGTCACATTCACATACAAGAGTAAAAGGGAAGATTAGAAAAAGAATGGAAATGTATACATCAGCAGCACCATGATTACAATCATCACTTACTAGCCCACAAACCCAACCTCTGTTCTTCCTTTACTTTCTTCTCAACTTTCTTCTCCACCTTTTCCCTCCTTTTTGCTCCTTCACCCTCCAACTTTCTTCTGCACCACCACCTCATCTTTGTCTATCAGGCCCACACACACTCTACCACCACCAATATATATATATACTTTTAGTTGAACTTGAATCATTATCCCACACAACATTCAACAAAAAGTAAGAGAAGAGAAGGAGAAAGTGTTACAAAGAAGTAGAACAATAAAATTAAAGATGAAAAGGAGTGTATATTACTATGCAATTTTTCTCCTACTAACTCAAATCCTTTGCTCAGGTGATTTTTTTTCTTCACCTCTTCTATGGTATTTGGTCTATCTCCTTCAGTACTGATCTTATATGAGTTACAAAGTTGCTTCTGGTTTAATATATTGTTCACTGTTCTTGTATCTCACATTTTCTTCTGTTTTCAATTGTTTCTGTTTGTATTCATTATCATTTGCATGCATTATTTTCTTTTATCTTTATTATTTTGGACTCTTTTGAATTCTTAAACTACAAGATGCTTTCCTTCTAGGATTCAATTGCTTTATTCTTTTAGTAATTTTTTAGTTCAACTAACATGGTTATATATACATGTTGGACTAATTGGATGCAATGCACTTTTTGGTTCATTAATTGAGCATTTTTCGTGTCCATAAATTTATTTCTTCTTTTTATGGAAAATAAACAAATTCCTTAATTGCAACAAAATGCTGTCTCTTCTATTATTGTTTAGTCACACACATGATAATAGAGACATACTGTACTTAGCATACAGAAATTAGAACAAATTCTTTTGATTATCATATTTCTAGAGTTTCACATTGGGCAGTTGAATCCAACCTTTTCTCCAGTACTTTCACATGCAGTTTCTTGAAAACATACAAGGGTCCAACTACTTTGACTGTTATATAGGGTCTCAGTACAGAGGATACCCCACATGTCTCAATTGTCCAATCTAGAAGATGCTCTAAAGAAAACTGTTGACATTTGAAACAATATAGATTGGTGAGGTCTAAAGGCATAATATAATAATTACTTGAATTTTTAAATGCAAATTTCTCCAACTTTTCTAGTAGTGAATAGGAAAACAATTTTTTTTGAGTTGGGCTGTGTTAATTTGATACACAAATTTGACATCCAAATTTGACTACAATTTAGATGATTAACACAGTTTAAATATGTGATTAAATACATTTAGTTGTTGGTTAATGAATATAAGAAAATGTCAGAACTCATAAAGCATCTCATCCACATGATTTTGAATGTTATTAACCACAATTTTCAAGTGTTCAACTATACATATATCCATTCACTATCTAAATTGTGTTCGTATATACATAATTTTCAGGTGTTAAAATATACATAATATTCATTAACTACGATTTGTGTTTAAATATACATTTCAAAATTGTGGTTGATGATGTTTAAAATTATGGTTAATTGTGATCAATGAATGGTTAGTGAATTTCAGCATCTTGTTAGATTCATTAACCATGCTAAACATAATCAACCAAATGTTGAAACTACATTAACCCATCTATTGTATTGTCGATTTTTTATGTCAATTTTATTTGTCAAGGTATCATTTCTCTATTGAGTTGAGTTTCATGGAAGGTACAAATTGAATCTAGCTGTCCATTTTTGTGCCAGTTAAGGCTTAAATCAATATATTTGGTATCTCTTATCACATGTTTTAGAAACAGAACTGACAAAGTAATTCAATTATCATTTCAAATTCAGGTTCAAGTAGGACAGAAAAGGAAGCACAAAGACATGTTAATGTACTACAAAGACATGAAGTGAAACATGAATTTATTACTGACAAATTTTCTACTGTTCAAAAGGATATTACCACTCCAATTACTACCATTCCAACAATTACAACACCTGATCCATTTTTCAATCCTAATTCCAATCCAGACACAGTTTCTCCAACTTCCACACTTCCATATACCAATCCAACCACAGTGAATTCTTTTCCAATCTCTTCAGGTTCAAGTTGGTGTGTTGCAAGTCCAAGTGCATCACAAATTGGTTTACAAGTTGCATTGGACTATGCTTGTGGATATGGTGGCACTGATTGTTCAGCAATTCAACCTGGTGGAAGCTGTTACAATCCAAATTCTATTCATGATCTTGCTTCTTATGCCTTTAATAAGTATTATCATAAGAATCCTGTTCCAAATAGCTGCAATTTTGGTGGAACTGCTGTCATCACTAGCACTAATCCAAGTAAGGCTTTTCCTGTTATACTTTTCATTGCAACTTTTTCAATAATGTTAATTGCATCCTTATATCAAACTCAAAAGTATGCATATGTTGTTAATTATATTGAGAATGGCAGAAAATTTAAGCGTAAGTTTGGCATAGGGCCTATTGGATTGAATTGTTTAAGCTTATTTACCAGTATAACCAAGTGTGACACCGTTTGAAATAGCGTATGACATGTACATGAACTATTTTCAATTTGCTTTCGTAAACTCTCAATGATAACGTATGAAAATAGGTTATAACTTCCGTTGACTTATTTTATCTTTTATTATAAAAATAGTTCGTTGATAATCATTTATATGATAACAGTTTATACAACAAATGCTTAATTACTCAATGATTTTGTCTAAAAGTATACTTCTAAGATGAAAAAAAACTATGCTTTTTCAAATATATTTTCAAAGTGACTTTTATAAATAAATAAACAAAATCAAAGTAATTTTGGGGATGGGAAAATAAGCTTCAATATATGGACAATAAAAAATGAGCTAGGAAAAGTAGTAGAACTCTAATGTGTATCAAATAGATACAAAGTCTTTGGTTGGTAATAAGACATGTGATTGTTGGGTTCAATATATTGAATAGACTAATAGAAAAGAAACCTTTATTTGTATCTTTCAATATACTTTGTGGTTTGGAGATGTAGGAAGCTACTAAAGTGCTACCTGATACAAAAGTCAAACTTTTTCCTCTCTTTTTCTACTTTGTTGGTAACAGCATCTCAATTCTCACAAAAGCCCCCCCTTTTTTGTCACAAATGTCTTGGAAGTATTACAGTTCATTGCATTTATTTTCCCCCATAAATCATGCATAAATAACTAATATAATCCTTGGATAACATATTTATGCTTTTTTTTTTTATCAAATATATTTATGTTTTAAAGCAGATATAATTAAGTCGGGTGTAGTAATTGTTTTTTTAAAAAGTAAATAAAAATTTATCAAGATTGTTTCATTTAGGATTAAGGTTTTATTTTATACAAGGATGAAATTATTAAATTCATTCTACTTTTTTCTACTTATGAATTCATTTTACTTTCGGTTGTTGAGAACTTTGATGATGGTATTAAACGTGTTTTAATTTTGTAGGCACGGGAACATGTCAATATCCATCCACAAGGTGAATATCTTCCATACATATATACTTCTAATTTCATTCATTTTCCTTTGCCACACAAATGGAAGTTCTGAAAAATTATGATATTAACTATAAAATTGCAGTACAAGTTCATCAATCTTGAATACGACAAACTCAAGTGGTGCCAACGTCTTTGGTTCAGTGCCAGTGCCCACCAATCCATCTCCCTCTGCTGCCCCTGTCACATTCAATAGCTTTGCTGATTTTTGTGTCATTCTTTGGATTATATCATTTCTGGAAAATAATTTTTCCATAATCATCAATTTTGAAAAATATGGATATGAGAGTTACATTTTGCTGATTTAACGCATTTTTTGGGAGACTGGAAGAGCACGAACAGCACATACATAGTACATATTTGGAAACAAGCACAGTTTGGAGTATTAAATATTGTGTTTTTTGAGTCAAATCATGACTATTAAGCTAACTCTAACTAACTTTTTTATTTGAGTAGTGAAGATAGATAACTTTGTTCATAAGTAAGGTTGAACGGATTATCTATTATACCACAACTATGAGTTATCACATTCGAACTCGGATAAAAGTGCTTAATCTATCAATATTGACATTTTGCGTTTCAACCAAGCCTAAAAACATTGGACTACTCCGCTTTAGCCAATATTTTTGCATGAGGTATTGCTCCAAAATGTAAACAAAAAAACAAATACTCATGATTTTTGTTTAATGTGGTTTTTTGCTAGGAGAGGTGACAATTATGCTTAGAGACAATGATGTCGGTTAATATGAGCCTCACAAATTCTCAACACAACCCGGCGTGAAACAAATTTCTTAACTGTAAATATACAATAATGTCACAATGTAGGCATGCAGTATATTGAACCCCCACCACTACATTCAAATCAAACCCCTAAAATCTAGCTGGAACTACCAACCCCATTTAACAAACACACCGTCATTCAGTTTACTCAAAAGTAGACATCTCAACAAAATTTGGGAGTTCTGCCGTCGTTTAGTGGTGAGTAAACTTTCTTTATTGAAGAATTTGTTGGACACACAAGATAGATTTTTTTCCTCCAACCAAATTTTCTTCGTACGCACTAGTTAAGTCAAACTTATGAGTATTTATTTAAAGGATTCAAATCTCTTACCATTTGAACCAATTCATCGTTTTAGTATCATTTATTATAAATAAATAAAAACATGTTTACTTCTATAAAAAAATAAACAAATTATTAATAATGTTAAAGAAAACTAATGGGACCCTTACTTTAGTGTTTATAACTCGCTTTCATTTGGTGGTTTTGTACCGTATGGTAAGTCTTTTCAAAGCAGAATGGGCCTCAACTATTAACTGAACTCAATCATAGCTGTTCCTTTATTTAAAGGCCATTACTTTTCACACCTAAACACCAGTTTGGATGTAAATATTAATTTTGCATTAATTTATTTTTTAGAAGAAATAAATGTTCAAATAAACCACATTTTATTATTTACTATAAAATTACCATAAGAATAGATTCTTTGCCTTCATTATCCACAAAAAAGAATATACTTTTTGCAAGAGCTTTAACATTTTTCTTGTATTATGATGGCTTAAATATGTCATTGGTCCTTGCACTTTTACCAGATTTTGGCATTGGTCCTTGCACTTTTTTTTGTTTGGCATTGGTCCATGCACTTTGTAAAAGTTTTGGTTTTGTTCCTTCTGTTAAGTCCAGGTTTTGTTCCTTCTGTTAAGTCCAAGTTAAAAAAAACGCAAAACTAATAGTGTGCCACGTGGACCAATCATTCCACGCCACGTGGCACACTAAAAACAAAAAAATCCAAAATTTTAATTGTTATTCTATTCATTATTTTTTGACTTAAAAATATCATTAGTTCTTGCACTTTCAGCATTTTTTTATATTAGTCCCTGCACTTTGGTATTGGTCCTAGAACTTTTTTTTCTTAAAAAAAATACTTTTAATGATATTAGGCTTAAATGTACTTTTCACCCTTTAACTTTCAAAGTGTAGCAATTTTGACCCCTATTAAAAAAATAGCCAAAGTCCCCCTCATGTTTAGCCCCCTAGGCTTATAAGAATGTATAATTACATGTATAGTCAATGTGCAATTTAATTTTCATCTACTTTGTTAATTTTCATCTATTGTCATGGTGCTAATGTTGGTGGTGGTGAATGTTAGAGAAAGATAATATGTGATACAATTAAGGCTTAATTCTTTTTTTAAAAAATATTTTATTTTTTATAATTATTCTTAATAAAAATAATGAACAAAATAATAATAAAACATAATAATATCATTGAAAGTATTTTTTTTTTAAAAAGGGTTCAAAGACCAATACCAAAGTACATGGACTATATAAAAAAATTCTGAAAGTGTAGAGGCTAATGATATTTTGAAGTCAAAAAATAATGAATAAAATAATAATTAAAAAACTAGAATTTTTGTCTTTTAGTATGTCACGTGGCATGAAATGATTGGTCATGTGGCACACCGTTAGTTTTTTTTTAACTTGGACTTAACAGAAGAACCATAACCAAAACTTTTACAAAATGTAAGGACCAATGTAAAAAAAAAAAAGAAATACAAGGACCAATATCAAAATCTGATCAAAGTGTATGAACCAATGACATAGCCTATTATGATTTATTCACCATCGACCAAACATACAACGCTTTTCTCAGGCTTTAGTGGAAAGGAAACTTTAAATAATTATATTTTATCTTTCTTATATTTAGTTTTGGAGGGAGTACATCATTCTTTTACAAGGAAAATTTTAAATAAGAGGATCAATACATGATGTAGTAATGGCATAATAAACTTGAGAATTATCGTTGTATATGACTATATTAATAAGATTACATGAACAACCATATTCACGTAGACATGAGAGTTAAAATTTAAGACAATTAGACTCCATTAGAGAACAACACATTCGAATAATAGCATCAAATTCAGTAAAATCATGTCGGATATAATTGAATGCATCCGCTACACTCTTCAAATCCGTAGAAAAACTACACGATTAATGGCCAACTCTTTAATCCAAGCCATTGTTGCAAGTAGCTAGTCCTCTAGCTTCCCCAACACAAACAAAAAGAATCGTCTCCAATAACAATGGTTTGGCTCCAACAAACAAGCCAAGCTCGTCTCTTAAACAAAACCAGTTTCTACCATGATATATATTTATTTATTTTAGGTGAATTTCTACCATGGTATAATGAGTGGAAAAAGAAGCATCCATATTGCACTTTATATACCCTTGATGAGAGCAAATCCACCTAATTATTTGATCAACAAAAGTCCAATCTAAACCCCTAGAACATCTAGAAAACTTCCACTCTTCATTTGTTTCTTCCTAGATAGATATGTTACTAGTCTTTGATTGATTTTTGAAGGGCATTTACTCTTTAGTCTTTACAACAATAATGTATGATTAATGAAAAAAAAAAGTTTTACATTTGTCATCTATGATTAATAAATTCGATAAACATTTTGGAGAATTTTCATATAGCTTTGTTATATATGAAAAGGAGTTCTGGAAATGAGAATAAATACTTATTTTAGAGTCTTTAAGACACAAATAATATCAACTTGATATTAAAAAAGTCATTGGTATTTTAATAATTAAATGGAAATTCTTACCTGTGTCCTTAATGCATTTGTTAATGCACTAAAAATAGTAGTAGGCGTTGTACCAAAAAAAATGAAATAGGAGTTCACTCATCTAAATAGTAATACTATTAATTTGAAGATTGAAATCAATGGATTGACCAAAACCAGACAGGGAATAGTGAGGAGGAAACATGTGTGCCGTGATCCTACTAGGGTTATTTATAATGAGCTTATCTTGGTGAGTGACGTAATTGATGGCCAAAAAAAACTTGCCAACTTCAGCAATCAGAACTTGTCACGTGCACAGTGCACACTTATACTCATTTCATCAGCCATTATACTTTTGGTACACAACATATTTATTCTGCCTGCAGTTACAGATTTACTGCAGTTTATGTTTAGACATTTTTTCCCCGCAAAAAAAAATGTATGGTAGATATTTTTTCCCTCAAAAATTATTTTACGATAAATAATATTTTTTTTTATTGTGGTTGAGATTCAGTTGTCTTAAAACTAGAATCCATGAAAGACAAAAGTTTCCTTAGTTCCCCAAAATGCTCAAATTAATGTTAATCTAATTTTTGTAGGAAGATAAAAATATTAATAGATACATATCGACATATACATGAAATTGACAAAAATATTTCCTTAAAATCTTTAATTTCGTTGAACAAATTTTTTGACATTATTATTTTCACCACATCAAAACCTTGGTCGCCTCTATGTTGGAGGCTTCAAATCAAATTCGCAATTTCCAAACTTCTCAACACATAACATGTGTTTGACTTGTATTTGCGGTATGGACATGTGTTTTTCGCACATTGACAAATTGGAGCTTCACAAAAATCATGTTATGTTCAAGAGGCATTGGGACACAAGAAAACCCCCTTTAACCTTGCTTCATATGTTTAGTGTGTGTGAGCTTCATTGCAAAACTATTTAGAACAAAAAATTTTATAATATTAACAAAAAATACTTACTTGGCCACAAGTATTTGGGCGCTATATTTAGACACAATCAATCACTCACACCCTTGAAAAAATATAGAAATAGAAAAGAATAAAATAATGTGTATTTTCAAATAACTAAATGATAAACATTTTAATGCGTGTGCGTTCAAATTGTGTGCCCACATGTTTGTGAATATGCAAGACTTTCTCAATATTAACGTATGAAACAAATTACCCTACATTGTTAACTTGTGAAATATTGTTTGCAATGTCAATTGTTAAAGCATAATTAATTTTTTTTTCTATTTAATTCACCACAAGTGTCTGCCGTAAAGTATTCTCACGGCTTATGCTCTTTGGATTTGTTATGGAGCTAATCCTTGAATTGGCAACGAAATATCTAGGTTTTATTTTTGTTAGGGGTGAATATCGCTATATAATGGGTGACTCTAAGAATCGAACTCAAGTTCTTTTTACAGCGAGAGTCATGTTGTCAACTCTCCCATCACATATTGAATAATTAAATATTTTCTTCGTTTTCTATAGTATGTCACTTTGTTACTTTCACACATATGTAAAAATAATCTAGTAATTTTGTATAGAAAAGAGAAGTTATGAATGATTTTGTAAAAGTATCATTTATCGATGACATAAAAAAATTAAAAGAATTGAAAGAAAAAAATGTAACTAAAGTGTGTGATAGAAAAAATATTAATATTTCATAAATTATAACTCAGAATTTAATACAAATTTCAGTGTTCAACTCTTGAATATCTGTTCCTTAGAAAGAAAGAAAAAATGTTGAATGTCTTTAGCACAAAAAGAACATCTACTCAACTAGTCAAACGATGATATCTCATATCAGGTCCAATGAGTCCAAAATATGTAACTCGTTCGTTGTAGTTCCCAGAGAAATGACATGTGCATGTTAATTTATTAGTCTACCAAAAACACCTTCATGTGAATGCTACAGCTACATGTACATATTTATTTCACCAACGCTGCATGCTATGTTAATGCAAAAACTTTTCACCAAATGTATGGCACAGGTGATGAGCAACAATTCAATTTCATAGGGGAGTAATAAGTGAAGTGAACCATACTTTCAATCTTATCATATAAAATTTTCATGTTTATCTCGTTTTCATAGAATTTGATAAGACTGAGTAAAAAAGATAGAATTTGATAAGATAAATGTTACCAGAGTCTTGCTTCATTATAATAGATCATCATATTACTGGATAAGGCCATAGAAAAAAGTAAAATATAGTAATTCAATACTATTTAATTTCCTCAACTACAAAAAGTAGCACATCAAACTAGACCGTTAAACGGATACATTTGATTAGTTGTTCCATTAACCAGCGACTAACAGAAAACTTGTGTCATAAATGAGACAGGGACGTAAATGTTCATTTATATTTTAACTTTTTCCTTAAAAACAAAACTATTGCATGAGTATGAATTAAATATAAGTAAGGTAAAATGTTTTTGTAAATGTTTTTCAATTTTTGGCACATCTTGTGTATTTATTGTTGGCTTTTTCAAAAAATATAATTATATTTTTTTATTAATACTATTAAATGTCTTAGCAGATTTTATTGAAAAAAGATCAACAGTGTTTTGGTAGATGAGAAGTTTATGTACAAAATGATGTTTGAGAAATATCTATGCATAAGGGTTAAAGGTTGTTCTCCTACTTCTGCAATTGATATTGGTATCCAAAGTATATTATAGCTACTAATAAGGCATCTTCTTTCCTAAAATCTAGATTCTTTAAAGATAATAAGAATCGTGTTATGTATGTTGGGTCTTCAATTAGACCTAGTCTTAAAGAGTGGATTTTTAATTTGACCTAATTTTAAAGTGCGGAGTGGTAACTCATATTTACGGTTACACTCTATCTTTATCAATGGGTCCTTATATTCTCAATTATCCATTCAGATGGTTGTGTTAACGGACGTAATATGCATTTATTTTGATCATCGCATTTCGTTGTAACATGGTCTAAATGCCTCTCTTTTATAAAAAAAAAAAAAAAGAAAAGAAAGAGAGTCAATTTCTTTCGTTTCCCAGTTCCATTCATAGTTCTTGGCATATTGGTAACGGTGAATTAATTCATATATCGAAACCTTTGCTTGTCTTGTCAGTTTTTTAATAGAAAGTTGACATTAGGGACCGAAAACAAAGACATAAGATTGAAACCAAAATTATTTTTAAAGTGACTAAAATTAAATTTTCACAGCATTTGTATGAACTTGACACACTTTTTTTTAGGAATCAACACACTTATATAAAATTTTTAAATTAGAGTTGTATCAATTAACTTGTTTTCAATAGGTTAATGTTTTTTCAGAGATATAAAATTAATGTTTATTCAGCTAAAAAATGTAATGTTTAATTGAAAAAGTTATATACCGACAATGAAAATTCATGACTAAACAGCACCCCATCAAATTGAAACAGTCTAGGTTATTTACATAAATAGTACTAATACCCATGATCTCGTTATTTCCTTGATTCAATAAGATTAATGTGTCTACCTACCTATCAACATCACACATACAAATGTAATATTATGTGGTGTAGATTTTTCATTTTCATACATTCAAATCCTCACTTTTACGAAATACTATGGCTCTTAAACTAAAAAAAAGTGACTTGAGAAAACGTATGATTATGTGTACAACTACTGTCATTTAGAGTAATAAATAAATGCATCCAAAAAGGTCAATTTTTAAAAATGTGTACACATCGAAAATGAAATTTTCTAAAAAGTGTATATACTTTTAAAATGATATAAAACTTCGTACCTTTTAAGTGTGCATATTAGGTAATTAGGCTAACTTTAGTTTTTTGTGGAATAGTGCAAATTGGTACTCTCGGTCTAAAATGTTTCAAAAACAGAATCAAACATTGAATCTACAAGGTCTCGGGTCATAGTTCAACTTATGAAAATCGCGATGAAACAACCGTTGAACTGATCAAATAACCGAATTAGATACATTGTCAATTTATAGCTCGACGGATTAAACCATCTGGTTTAATTTTTAAAATACTAGAAATAAACATTCATGTGAGGACTAGGAATAGAAATACATTGTACACTAATATCCAAGACACTTTCATTCCTTCAATGTCACAACTCATAAATGTCATATCCAACAAGAACAAACAAGACCACAGATTAATTTGGAAACCAAAAATAAATAAAATGAAGTATAAAAAAACAAGATGGACTAACTTCAAAAGCATATACATATGATCATCATCAAGAACATTTTTTCAAATTAACTTGTTGAACAATCCCTTCATTCCCTGCAAGCATCATATACTTATCCCTCCTAGTAAAATTTGTACACTCAAACCCCAAAGCATCACCCAACTGTTTCTGTATATAATTAGCCACTTCAACACTTGACTTTCTTCCAGCACATGTAAGTTCTTTAGGTACCTTCCCAAGAATTTGAATATGATAACTAGGCTTAGGATTCATCAAGAAAAAAATAGGATCCAAACACTTCAATCCGCTTGCTGTGGTCCCATAAAACATGCTGACATGAGTATTCATTGCCACAGGCACTATCTCATTAGCCAACTCAGCAAACAATGAACTAAACCTTAACAAATATGGTTCTCTACATGTTGTTCCTTCAGGACAAACAACTAAATCACCTTCTCTTAGTAACTTTTGCATTGTTTCACCATCTTGTTTTCTGTCTCTTGTTAATCTCACTGTTTTGATTGGTGCTATGAACTCAGAAACTTTGCTTAAACTATATGTTACTGCAGTTAAAGGCTTTGCTAATGATGTGCTTAAGAAAACAGGATCCAACAATGTCCTATGTGTGCATACAAACAGAACACCCTTGTTTGGTTTTGTTTTTTTAGGGATAGTGCCTTTGATTTTTAGATCTATGCCACTCCAAACTCCTAATTCAAGTGCTAATTTGTAAGGAAGGAAAATACCAAGAAGAATTCTATAAATTGCTAAAATAATTCCAATTGGTAGCCACATGAACATGTAGAGTGTTGCTAAGGGTGTTGGCAAGAATGCTAATCTTCCATCATGAAATATTAATGGCTTGGGATATTTGTCCCTTGGCATGATTGAGTTTGGACTATTCTTGTTTTCTTCATTGTTTACCACATAAGCTTCCTGTCATAATCATGCAGAGCTGGAATTAGACATAACACATCAACTTAATTAAAACATGTGTACTAAATTAATCATGTTCTATATGGAATTAGATTTGTACTATGTTATGTTGTACTAATAAAATTAAAATTCCAAATGAGGAAATAATAATGTTTTTGGTTCATTGAAATCGAACTCAATACCCCAGGTTTACAACACTCACACACATTATGCACCAACTACTTGTGCTAGACCCGGCAGTTAGGAAATAATAATCTACATCAGAAAATACACAAAAATGTTTTATAGATAGCTTTGCCAACCCTTTAAAAAAATTAGGAGGACTTGTAATCAGTAATTAGAGAGCGTTTTCTTTGTCTTAACCCTCTAGTTTTCAGAGAAAAAGGACATGAGAGAGTTTAAGACATAGGATTAAGTCTACAAAACATTTGAGCTAACTTAAAACTTACCTTGCAAGTGGAAATGAAAAGATGGTGATGTAAACTTGAAGTTCCAATTCCAATATCAGGTTTTCTATCACCAAAATACTCCTTAAGTGCTCTATGCTTCACAAGTAAGCCAGAACTAGTGAGAAAACCAGTGAAGTAGCAACCAAAAGTGTGCAACTCTGTGCCTAAAACATCACCGACATTCAAATACTCTTTCAAAAATCCTTCTACCATAACTCTAGGCACACTTGTGATAACAACTTTTGACCCAGCTGAAGCAAGAACGTCGTAAACTTGAAGGTTAAGATTCTCTAAATAAAACTTTGGTAAAACAGCCCTTGAAACATTTTCCATGTCCTTTATTCTTAAACCACAAAAGGTTATAAAAGTCATAATCTTTAGTTTTAACTCATGATCACAAATCAAGAGTAAAGGACAAGACATAAGCAAGAAAAATGCTCTAAAAATGCTGCCACCTTCAAAAGCAACAAGCATGAAATAAGGAAAAAATGAATGAGACCTTAAAAGGACTCTATGAATGTCACAAACAACTGTTTGTGACATTCTACCTTCTAAATCACATTTTGTTATACTAGGAAAAGAACAAAGTTGATGAGGTGGTTTAGATGAAAGATAAGCTAAATTAAAACCATAACTTTTCATTTTTCTTGCAGCTCTATAGTATGAATTTGCAAGTAGTTGGTACAAAACCAAATCTACAAGCCTTAGAAGAACCATTGGAAACATCATGATATTTCAAAAAAAAATAAAATAAAATACTCTTTGTGGATGATTTTTGAGAAAGCAAAAAGTAAATGGAAAAAATTAAGGATAGGAATTGGAAATGTGTGTGTCTGTGGTGAAGAGCAAAGTGTACAGATAGTAATATTTATAGAGTCATTAAAGGAGTGATTGTAGCATTTGGTTAACCACACAGTTGGCATTAACTTCACCTTGCACATTTTTATTTAGATTTTTCATTTTTTGGTATTAGAACTTGAAAAATGTTATTTCATGCTAGTGCTTCCAACATGTTGCCAGATAGTAATAATGTTTAATAGAGTAGGTAGGTTAAAATGTTGGTGACCGCCTTAGGCTTTGAGAGTCTTGGTAATTTTTTTTTTTTGAAAAAAAAAGTTAGAGCAAGCACACACACTGTACTACCAATTTTAAATCATATAGTGTGTAGTTTAAAATTTTAAGAGTGATTCGACGAGTTTTGGATCTTTTACGGTTTAATTAAATTTATGAATTCGAATTTAGACTTAAAAATACAACAATTTTAAAACGGTTGAGAGAAAGAGTTTTGTCGTTCAATATATTCTAATAGGAATTGAAAGATAAATACTCCCTCCGGTCCTTATTATAAGAAATTTGTCAAAAAAACCTTTGGACCTATTTATAAGAAAATATCACAATTTTTAAGAAGTATTTATTGCGTAAAAGACTTTTTTAACCCTCATTTAATGCTTGTCTTTTCAATATTAGTGGGTATATTTAATACTTCACAAATTTTTATGAGGGTATATTTGTAAAAACATTTAAAAAGTTCCAACAATTAATGACTGTCTTGGTTTTGATGTTTTTTGGTTTCTCTTCTTATATTAAGGACCGGAGGGAGTAATTGCATTTGTGTGGCGATGATTAAAAAAAAATACTAGTACTTCTTTTGAAAGCCTAATTTCATCAAACAAATTATCTAGTTCTATTTCTCTTGCCGTTTGTGTCCATATATGAGCCAATAGAAAGTTAGATCACCCACATCATTGGATCAATTGACTTTTCAATAATCCATTTTTATAAGACTCATCTTTTGGTCAAAGTGCTCCTTCCAATAAACCTCCTTTTGTCCTTGACTTTTACTACTGTTGCTTTATTGAAGAGAAGACTGTCACATGTTTGACTTTGGTTTGTTTACTCTGTTTAAAGTTACACATTCCCAAGGCTGTTATTGTTATTGATCACCATACTTGAAGTCGATCGGTTAATAGATACCATGATTTTAATTGCTTAGAGGAGGTAATTAATCACACACTTCTAATGTTCATATTCTTTTTTTTTTTACTGGTCTCTTCGCTTAGTTGAACACATGTTAAACTCAATGTTAAAAAATAAAAAAATGTTAACGAATGTTCCAAATTTGAAAATTATATCTAAAAATTATGTTTAAAAGAACAATTTTTAAACTTCAAAAAATTTAAAAATTATGTTAACGAATATGAACATTAGGAGTAATATTTAAAAATTTATTTTAAATTTTTTGAAGTTTAAAAATTGTTCTTTTAAACATAATTTTTAGATATAATTTTTAAATTTGGAACATTCGTTAACATTTTTTTATTTTTTATTTTGTATATCATTGAGTTTGGGTCCCAATCGTGGAGTAGAACAACTATGAAAATGGTTAGATCTGCTTTTAAAAAATAGCTAAGTCCAAGGAGGGAATAGTTCTAGTGACTCCCAGAGTTGTTGCACCGTACAGTTGTTATATGAAATCCAAATATCATCTCCATGTAATTGCGGGCACATGAGATTTAATTAATTTATTTATTTGACAAAAGACATTTAATTTATTATAACTTTTAATTATTCAAATTCAAATATATAATAAGTGTGATTGTCATCTTTTCACCTGCACCATATACTTCTAATTTCTGGTACACATAGTACACATGATAAGAACTTCTATTTGATTTTACAAATTAAACAAGTTAGTTATATGTCACTTCTATTTAAATCAAATGAAACCATAGTTATGACATTAATATTGTGGTGTACAAGTAGTATTATTGTACTTTATGCCATTTCCTACAAGCCAGTCAAGGTAGGTTAGGCAGATTAAAATTTAACATGACTTTGGTAGTAGTACATATTAAAACCTTCAATAATCTTAATACTAGAAACTTCCATCTTTTTTTCTTTGTTGTGTTTGTGTGATGGTTAGTAGAACAATTCATGTCATCTTCATTTGGTGGTTCGGTGAACACTTAATCATTTGATATGTCTGTTCAAATGCACAATGTTTGCATGGACACGTTAAGAAAGATTCACGAATCTATGGTTCTGTTTTTCCTCTCTTACGTTTCTCTTGCGTGAGTGCATAAAGATACAGTTTTTGTTAAATTAAAATGAAATATTCAAAAAACTGTAAATTACAAATAATCATTTTTATAAGAGGTAAATTGGTCAACTAAAATTGATGTGGTATTTAGTTTGATTTTAAATCGATTTCCAATGTCTTGGGGCACTCGTTAACATTTTCCCATTAAAATATATGGTTTGATTCAATTTAAAAAGAAAAAAAAATTAACATAAATTTATTCCACTCCGGATAGTTTTCAAAGAAGGAGATACATATATACTCAAAAAAATATTCGCTTTTATGCATATTTTTTTGTTTGTGTAGCTCGATTTATGGTTGAATCATATGAGTTTGAATATGAAGACCCCTAGTTGAAATATAATTTATACGTTCTAAAAATTTAAAGTCTTAGTCTAACCTATTATCGATTATTTATAAGTTTGATTTGATTTCTTAACATATTTACTGTTATAATCAATTTTAAAATAAAAAGCTCAAATTTCTAGCTTAAATAGAATAATTTTTTTAGGTAAAATCAATTCTATTTGAGAACAATCGGTAAGTTGAAGGACATAAGGCAAATAATAAAAAACTTTATGCATGATGAACCTATAAATTTTATAAGGATCATGCTAAGAAGTGTCCATGAGATATTTGTTAAGAAATCAAATATAATAGTATTACATTGAAATCAAATAAACTTTATGCATTGATGTTTTTTTTTTTGTTTTTCTTCTTATAATAAAGATCAGATGGAGTATAAATTATCATTGTTACCATCTTATTATCCAAACTTGTTCAAATAAGATAGTTTGTTTAGCCTACGAAGCCTTTTAAGTGGCTTGTAATCTGAACTATGTTGTTAAATACTATGTTATTTGTTTAGACAATAGTCATTTTTATCTTTGAATGTGTAAGGAGTAACGACAATAATCCTCGATATAACAAAATTACAAAATAGTATATGACTGTGCACTATATTAGTCAAAATAATCTCTGATGTTTGTTTTGTTAAGATTTCGATTTTTTGCAATTTACCTGTTAGGGTTCATTTCTTATTATGTAGCTTAACACCGATTGTAAGACCTTTTATGTTTGTTTATTGCACTTTTTTTGTGTGTGTGTTTTCACTTGATCATGTATACGCCTCTCCGGTCTCTTGTACTTTGTTTTTATTTTAATCTACTCTCCTTTTGTCCAATAATAAGAAAATAAAAGTAATTTAAAACGAATTAAATTCAAAATAATGTATGTATATATATATATATATATATATATATATATATATATATATATACAAAATAATATTTTTCAAACCAATGAATAATTTCTCAACAAAAAATTACCCTAAACAAATATTGTTTTTTAGTTATTCTTGACGAGACATCGATGCTATGTATATTTTTTTTAATGAACTATGGCATGTATATTTTTATTTACATAGGTAAATATATAGTTTCAATAGAATTGAGCATCTTGAAGATGAGAATGGGTTTGAATGTAGGTCTGAAGACGATCTAAAGTATATAGCGCGTGATTATTTCATGCATCTTTTTCAAAAATGACCAAGTTCTCGTGCTAGTGTCATTAATTTGGTTCCAACTTCAATCACTAGCGAGGATAATGATATGTTGACTGCGGCTTTTACCTTAGAAGAGTTCAAACATGCAGCTTTCTCTATGCAAGCAGATAAATGTCCAGGGCCGGATGGCTTTAACCCAGGTTTCTATCATCATTTTTGGGATACTTGTGGTCATGAAGTTTATCAGGCAGGTTGTCAATGGTTAGCAAATGGTGCTTTCCCGCCACATGTAAATTCTACTAATATTACACTTATACCAAAAGGTGATTCTCAGACTTCTATGAAGGATTGTCGGCCTATTGCTCTATGTAATGTTGTGTATAAAATTGTCGTCAAGGTGCTTGCTAATAGGCTTAAGCAGGTGCTTGATAAATGTATATCTATCAATCAGTCAACTTTTGGCTAAGGTAGATCCATATTAGATAATGCAATGGTGGCCATTGAAATTGTTCACTATATGAAGGCAAAGGCTAAAGGAAAGAGTGGAGATGTTGCTCTTAAGTTCGATATCAATAAAGCGTATGATAGATTAGATTGGGATTACCTTCGTGATATTCTGCTTCAAATGAGTTTCTCCTCCAAATTGGTTAGCTGGATTATGCTATGTGTTGAGACAGTTGATTACTCGGTCTTGGTTAATGGTGCATCGATAGGTCCTATTGTGTCAGGGCATGGTCTTCGTCAGGGTGATCCACTTTCACCTTATCTGTTCATCATTTGTGCTGAAGGCCTTTCTTCCCTTATTCGTGAAGCTGAACGTCGTCATGATATTAAAGGTACTATGATTTACAAAGATGCACCTATTATTTCTCACCTTCTCTTTGCAGACGACTGTTTTCTCTTCTTTAGAGCTTGTGAACGTGAGACTGTTTGTATGAAAAATATTTTGGCTACTTATGATGCGGCTTCGGGGCAAACAATTAATCTACAGAAGTCAGAATTATTTTGCAGCCGTAATACTCCGGATGATCTTAAGAATCTCATTGATTCTACTCTCGGTGTTCGTCAAGTTCTGGGTACAGGTAAATATCTGATGTTATGTTTATTCAGAGACAAGTCAACGAAGTCGCTCATAGCTTTGCTAGAGTGGCTTTGCGTCATGCTAGTTTTCATATTCATATTAGGATTTCATCTTGTATCTCTACTATTATTTTAAATGAAATGCAATAAGTTTCTTCTTGTCAAAAAATATAGTTTCAAATTAATATTTAATTGTTTCTAAAAAAAATTAATATTTAATTTATCGTTTCCACTAAAATTTTAATTTAACATACATTGCATCGGTCTCACTAATATTTATTTAATTTAGTTTTTAAATCTCCGGAGGAAGATTTTTATTGAATATGTTATTATATTTAATTTCATTGTATTTAAGCGCATATAAATTGTTTGTGGGAAATGTTATGCCTCTTGGGGAACTAGTTAAACAAATCAATATAGAAAGATTGTATTGAGAATTGTGGAAAAGTGAAATATTTAATTTTTTTAAAAGTCAAAAATTTGTTATTTTAAAAAAAAAAATATATTTTAATTTTCTTAACTAATGTCCGGAGACATTAATTAACATGACTCATTGTTTATTTCCCGTGTTTATTACTTTCATATATCTTAAAGGTTTACGTGTTTATTATTTGGGTTTGTCTAACATATGCAATATTGCACATGTTAAAGCAACTAAAAGTAGTAAGTTTTTATTGAAAAACTCAACTATTTATTAAAAAGTTATACATTAAATACAAAATGTGAAGGTGAGAAAAACACACACACAAGAAGGGGGGGTTGAATTGTGTGACTCAAAAACTTGTTTTCTTTTCTTTTCAAACTTAAGGATAAGTTCAGAAGCTGATATGAATCAGTTCTGAACTGTTATCTGAAGTTATGCAGCGGATTCAATAATGAAAAGAGAAGGGTAAAGAGAGAGACACAGCAAATTATACAGGTTCCTTCTCAATGTGAGAAGTAGTCCTGTCCCCTTGTATCCAACAAGAGAGTTTCACTATAATCTGAAGATTACACAATGCTCAACCACTAAGGAAGAGACTTCCAGTTGCTCAATCACAAAGAAAGAGACTTCTATGCTCAACCACCAAGGAAGAGGCTTCCAATGCTCAAGTCACTAAGACAAGAGACTTCCAATGCTCAAGTCACTAAGACAAGAGACTTCTGACTCAGACCACAAAGGAATGAGGTTACAAATGCTTAGTATACAAACTAAGACTTTAGGGACCAAACTGGTTTACAAATGAAATAGTTTGGGATGAACACTTGATCAAATAT
This sequence comes from Medicago ruthenica, assembly GCA_018208015.1. Taxonomy (NCBI): domain Eukaryota; kingdom Viridiplantae; phylum Streptophyta; class Magnoliopsida; order Fabales; family Fabaceae; genus Medicago; species Medicago ruthenica. The sequence goes on along the minus strand of CM031375.1, from coordinate 6,265,729 downwards.
CAGAGGTGTTCTCTAAATACAACACAGGTTAAGACTCTTAACCTTAAGAAATTCTAAGTTACAAAGACTAAAGAATTTCTAAGAGTTTTTATGAACTTGACAGTTTTTGACAGAAAACAAAGTGCAGGTTCAGCAATACGTTTCAAAGAGTCTTAGGCATTTTCTTCTTCAAATCTTCTTCCTTTTATAGATGAAAATAGAGCTGTTGAAGATTTGCTTGAATTAAGGAATTTAGTCGTTGCAATTGGACTAGGTTACTGCAAATGTGTGCTGCACTTTATCAGTCAGAACAGAGCAGGTGCCATTTTTGAATTGGCCCACCTTAAAAACTGGAGAATGTTTGGGTCAGGGAGACAACTGTTCCATTGAGTTGTTCTGACACATCCAGGCATTAAATGTGCACAGTACTGGTCAATATCCAAGCCACATCAGCTTCAGAAGCTTCTCTGTGAACAGTGATCAGAAGTTGCTTCAGTTGTACGGATCAGAAGCTGGCTTCAGGAGTTGAATGTTGCGTTGACTTCATCAGAGGCACCCAGACTTCAGAAGCTGCACTTCAGGAGCACCACTTCAGGAGTACTTCAGAGGCTTCACTTCAGTAGCACTTCTTCAGGAGTACTTCTTCAGGACCAGTTTCTTTCTAGCTTTGCAACCTTGCTTCTTGGCTTTCCTTCTTGCTCTTTAGCTTGTTCTTCATAACCATTATCAATCAATACTTATTAAGCATGTGGTTCTGAAACACTTGAACAAAGCATTAGCAAATAACCAATTTTCTTTTTAATACTTTGTTATCATCAAAACCATAAAGAGAGATATGTTTACACATAAATGTTTCAACAATATCCCCCTTACTTCATAAGAGACTTGTTAAACACATTTTGTTCCAACAATCTCCCCCTTTTTGATGATGACAAACATAAGTATTAAAACAGAAAATTGTTGTTAACTTAATCAACAAGTAAACTACAGGGTGTGAGGTTTGTAAGCTCCCCCTGAGTTTGATCCAAGTTAATTAAGTTCAGTTAAAAACATAAATGTGAAAATTTCAGAACTGTTGTTACGTTTAATTAACAATGTGACTTCAGGAGAGGTTTGTAAGCTCCCCCTAGGTCTTACAATTCTCAAGGTTAGGTTTGTAAGCTCCCCTTGATTCTTATCATTGTTAATTAATCTTAACTTAAAACAATATGGTGAAATTTACACTCAGAATTTAAAATGACTTGTTGACTTCAGGTTCTGAGGTTTGTAAGCTCTCTGAGTCTTATCCAAGTTATTTTAAATTCATTATAACTCACTTAAGAGTTATATATCTCACAGAATGTATCAGAGCCAGAAATTCACTTCAGAGGCTAAGAGTTAGAATCTGTTCTCATAAGTTAAATTTAGTCAGAATTGTATCAGAGCTTAACTGATCAGTATCAGAGCTAGCTTAACAATTGTATCAGAGCTTAACCCTAACAATTGTATCAGAGCTTAACTTAGCTTAACTGATCAGTATCAGAGCTACCTTAACAATTGTATCAGAGCTTAATAAACTTAGCTTCTGACAATTTTAACTTATTTGAGCTCAGGTGCTTTAATACTTGTTTTACTTTTCTCCCCCTTTTGTCATCAACAAAAAGGATTTTACTTTCTCCCCCAAGACAGAAAATTTCTCTCCCCCTTTGTTCAAGAGAGTTTGAAAATATATCTGTATCAGAGCAGAAAAGGATTTTGAAAGTATGTATCAAAGCAGTTCAATTTCCCCTTTAAAATAGTTTTAAAAAAGTTCTGACACCAAGTTTGAAACTATTTCAAAAAGATTCAGAATTGGGGGGTTGAACCAAATAAAATTGTGAGATATTTATGCAATCATATGGATAATCAAGCAGCAAATATGAGTATCAGAGCATACTTGACTTTCAATGAGTATATGACTTGCATTAAAAGAAATGCTGTTCAGAAGCAGAAAAAGTTTGGAGCTTCTGACCAGGTCATTCTGTGTTCAGACATGACTTGTTCAGTACAAATGGTTCAGTATCAGAACAAAAACAACCAAATTGACATTTCAGTGCTGATACCAAGATAAAAAGAGTTCTTAAGACTGAACATGTCTGATACACTTTGGGCTTTTAAAATGTGTCTGTGCTAAACATTTTGAAAACAAACTGATACCAACTTGAAAATTGTTTGTTAAGCAATTTTAACATTGAATATCAGAGCAGAAAATCACATTTTTACTTGATGACTTTGGGAGGATTAGAGTATAAACTTTCAAAGCTTTAATCATCATTGCCCATAACTATACTTATCAGATTCTGACCAACATTAGATTTTTATCAGATTCAGAAGGCAGAAAATCCAGGTTCTGATCCTTCAGATTCTGAAGTTTTTCAGGCTTAACTTTAGTCAAGCTCTCAGAAGATGAGTTTTGATAAGTCTTAGCTTATGATAAACTCAGAATCAAGGAATACATTCAGATTCAAGCACATTTTCAAGAGATGAAATGCATGTTCAGATTCTTTTTAATAAACTTGAATCTATCTTCTGTTAGGGGTTTTGTGAATATGTCAGCCCATTGATGATCAGTATCAATGAACTGAATATCTAAAACACCCTTCTGAACATAATCTCTTATAAAATGATGTTTTATTTCTATGTGCTTGGCTCTAGAATGCAGAATTGGATTTTTAGACAGACATATAGCAGCAGTATTATCACAATAGATTGGGATATTATCTGCATGAATCTGATAATCCTCTAATTGATGTTTCATCAAGAGCAGTTGTGTGCTACAACTTGCAGCTGAGATGTATTCTGCTTCTGTTGTTGACAAAGCAATGGTTGCTTGTCTCTTGCTGGCCCAGGATATCAGATTCTCACCAAGAAACTGACAGTTTCCACTGGTGGATTTTCTTTCAATCCTGTCCCCAGCATAGTCAGCATCACAGAATCCAACTAGCTTATAATTTAGAGATTTCTTATACAAAAGTCCCAAATTAGTTGTTCCTTTCAGATACCTGAAGATTCTCTTGACAGCAGTCATATGAGATTCTCTAGGATCTGATTGGAATCTGGCACACAGACATACACTAAATAAAATATCTGGCCTAGAAGCAGTTAAGTATAGGAGAGAACCTATCATACCTCTGTACAGCTTCTGATCTACTTTTGAGCCATTGTCCTCTTTGCTTAAGGTGCAGGTGGGATGCATTGGTGTTGTCATCAGCTTGCAATCATCCAACTGGAACTTCTTCAGAAGCTCCTTGGTGTATTTTGACTGATGAACATAAACACCTTCTTTGCATTGGTTGATTTGAATTCCCAAGAAGAATTTCAGCTCACCCATCATGCTCATTTCAAATTCATCCTGCATTAACTTAGAAAATTCCTTGCAAAGGGAGGCATTAGTAGAACCAATATGATATCATCAACATAGATTTGTACAATTAAGATTTCTTTCTTAACAGTTTTCCTAAAAAGTGTATTGTCAACTTGACCTCTTACAAAACCATTTTTAATTAAGAAGTTGCTCAGCCTTTCATACCAAGCTCTGGGAGCTTGTTTCAGACCATACAAAGACTTCTTAAGTTTAAAAACATGATTTGGATATTTAACATCTTCAAAACCAGGAGGTTGTTTTACATACACTTCTTCAGAAATTACACCATTTAAGAAAGCACTCTTAACATCCATTTGATATTGTCATACCCCATTTTTTGACCCGTGTTCGTCTCGTTTTATTTATTGTCTCGTTTTACGCATTTTTTAAAAAAAGGCCGAGAATCTTCGTCGTTTCAGACAAAATTTCGGCAGGGAGGTATTTTAAAATACCTCATGTCAATTTTTGTTTCGCTTTTTAATTTTATTTTTTATCACTTTTTATTTTTAATTTTAGTTTTTTTATTGTCATTCATTTTTATTCTTTTATTATTATCATTTTTTTTACTATTATTATTATTATTATTATTATTATTTTTATTATTTATTGTTATTTTCAATTTTTGTCCAAAAGTCCGAGTCCACAGTCAACACAGCCAGGCCAGTACTGTATGCGCCCCCAAACACAGTGTTTCATCATCACAAAACCTTCAATTCTATCCAAAAATCATCATCACAAACCTGCAAAAAATCCAGGAATCACATCCCATTTAATGTTGCTCAAATTCTATCCAAAACCAGATCAGCTTGCAAGCTTATCATCAATGACAAGCAGCTGAATAATTCCTCTATAAAACAGAGCCAAATCAACAGAAACAAAGGGAGAAGAAATTTTAGAACAGAAAAATTTTAACAAAGAAATTTTTTAGAGAAGAAAAAGAACCCAAACATTTTTTCCAGCAAAATAAACACGTTTTCAACATAAACAGCCCCCCTGAGTTTTTTTTTTCGGCCAGCATCCCACTCTTAACACACACACGTTTTTTCTCTAACACAACAACTCAACATAACATTTCCAGCAAACACAACAACCCATCAAACAACTCAGCCCCAAACCCCCACAACTCAGCAAGCACGCACAAACAAATACACCACACACGGCTTAACCCAAAGCAACAAACACCACACACACTTAACACACGAAAACACCACAAAATCCGCACAAAACCCAGCCATAATACACGCACCTACACACATACGGAACACAAACGAACTCGCACACACAACACAAAGAAAGCCAGCAAGAACCGAACACGAAAACAAGGGAAAAGGTGAATTTTTTTGTGTTTTAAAATCTTAGATCTACGCTTTTTGGTGAGGATTTTCGAAAATCCAAGGCCGGATTCGGGTTTAGAACGAAAAAGGGTGTGAGAAAGTGTATTTTGTTTCGAAAAAGGAGAGGTTTTAACTCTCCGGCGCGGTGGCGCCGCCGCGTGGGCCGGCGGCCACCACGCCGGAGCACCACCTCCGGCCGAACAGAAATAGAGAGAGGGGAGAGGAAGTGGATTTTCGGTTTTTAGAGTGAGAGAGAAGAGAGAGATTGAAATTGGAAAATGAATGAAAATTGTGAAGGAGGGGGTTTAAATACCCCTCCCTGATTCAGTGTGACAGGGTGTACGCGTTAGCGTACACCCACGCTCTCCTGGCCTTTGATTTTAATCATACGGCCCTGTTTTTTTTTTACCCTGTGTTTGATCAGGGCCGTCTGATTAATCAGACGGCCCAGATTAATTTACGCAGGCCCAATGCCTTTTGGGCCTTTTCTTTCAAATCTGAGTTAGTTTTTACTACTAGCACCCCCAGTTTTAATTTTTACACCTCCCAAATATTTATTTCTTTTATTTTCTTTGCAAATTTTATTTTTTTTCTTTTTTATTATTTATTTCTTTTTATTGTTTTATTGTTTTTTAACATCTCATTTATGTATTTACCTATCATATTATCTCATGCATTTTTTTTATTTCTATTATGTTCATTTTATTTTTCTTTTATGTCATTAGTATATACATTTAGGAACATATATATATATATATATATATATATATAAATGCATTGTTTTATTATTTTTTATAGTTCAATCCATGATAAATAAAAATCTTTTTATTTTAATCCAACGATCGTTTTTTTTCATTAATTCCTCGCGCTTAGCTTATTTTATCGCATTTTATTTTTCTTTTAAACTCCAAGTAAAAAATCCAAAACAACAAAAGCATTTTCTTTTTTATTATTAAGCGATAAACTTGTTCATTTTGGTTGCAACAACTAATTTGGACAATTTATTTTCTTTTTTATTTAAGTTCTAAGAAACGAGCGTTTTTTTAGTTAATACATTTTCTTAAAATTCAAGCGAAACTTGAATGAAAAAGGGTGGTTTGACGTATGTCTCTCCTTTCCCCGATCGAATAAACACTTGACGTATGTCTCGTTGCTTAGACGATCGTCATTCTTTTCTAGCTTCCCAAAAAATACGTTTTTAAATTCAAACAAAACTTGAATGAAAAAGGGTGGTTTGACGTATGTCTCTCCTTTCCCCGGTTGTACGAACACTTGACGTATGTCTCGTTGCTCGGACAATCGTCATTCTATTTTCAAAGTGAATCCAACTCACCAATCTTGGCCCTTGTGGTCAATCCAAACCTTTCGCGCCTTTGCGCGTTAATTTTAAAAACATTTACGCCTTGCGTGAATTTAACGCCTCCGTGCGTTTATTTTATTTTCAAGCTTTTGTACGCCTCCGTGCGTTTGTCTTTATTTTCAAACATTTTACGCCTCTGTGCGTCTGTCTTTTTTTCCTTAAATATTTACGCTTTGCGCGAGTTTATCGCCTTAGCGTCTGTCTTTACCTTTTTAAGCTTTTTACGCCTTTGTGCGTTTTCAAACAATTCTTTTTTCAAGAACTACGTAAGCTTTGAATTCTCCGACTACCGGGAGATACGTAGGAGCAAGATTGACGTCTTGTCAAGCCCGTTATTTAAAAATCTTTTTTTCTCTTTTTTCTATTTCGTTTGTTTTTATCTCTTTCTTCACCTCACATTTTATTTACTTGTTCATTTACATATATATATAATTAAGCGTGCAAGCAAAACGTCAAAAAACATTTTAAGCCTAAGCCAACTAAGAGGTTCCCGTTGAGTACAACGGATGTGAGGGGTGCTAATACCTTCCCCTCGCATAATCGACTTTCGAACCTAAAATCTCTTTCAAGGTAATTTAGAACTTTTTTCCTTTTTCCCCGAAAAATTAAAAGTTCAGTCGTGATTTAAATTTAGTGATTCAATGCTAGTCAATAGCTTGACATCCGAAATTCGACGCGACAGAAATGGCGACTTCACTGGGGAAATCGTGCACATAAACACTTTGTTTTTGTGTATGACAAGTCAAGCCTATCTTAGGTGGCTTTTAGGCTAAAATGTTTTATTTTGCTTGCACATTTATGCCTTATTATCATTATTTGTTTATTTTTTCTCGCTTTATATATTTGTTTCATATTGCTTTATATTTATATTATATGTGTTGTGGGGTTACTTGAGCGGTGTTACTCCACATTGTTCGGGTTAATGCCGGACGTGTGAGGCTCTATTCCCGAGCTTGAGAAAAAATTAAGATAGGATGGGGTTGCGTAGCGGAGGCCCACTTGACGTATGTCTTGAAGGGAAGATGCGAAAACCCCGCCTAGAGTAGATTTCATTTGGAATATATTGAGGTCTTGCGAGCATTTGCAATTGACGACAATAGTTCCTTGTGAGGTCCGTGATCTCTAGGGACCTTTTAGAAAATCTCATCTTTAGAAGCCTACACGTGAGGATGGGGGAAATTTTGAACATACATATGCATACCATACATTTACATGCATGAAAATAATTTTCGCATATCACTTTGCTTTATAGGAAATTAATTGCACTTTTTAATTTCCTTGTAAAGCAAAACAAAAATTTTCATGCATTTACATACATCATTCATTATCATGCATATGTCCATCTTCGAGTCCAAAACTCATTTCTCTTTTTTATCCTCAGGATTTCTCATAATCCGAATTGAGTATTCAGTGTTTGCATTTTCTCCGCAACACTACGCGTCTTTCCATAAAGAGAAGTGGCTCATCGTCTTGAAGCGACTCACGCCTACAACACTCGAGCAGCTTTAAAGAAGAAAATGGAGAATTTAGAGCAAGAGAATCACGAGCTTCGTGAAGAACTAACATCTATGAAAACGGAGATGGAGAAACTAACGGAGTTAGTGAAACTACTAGCTGCCGCGCAAATCCCGACACCTCCTCCTCCCTCCAGTTCTCAAGAACAAGTATCAGCACTTGCTTCGACTTCAACATTGCATGTTAACGCTCCACAACACTCTAAACCCCTCGGTTGTACGTGGGGCATGCCTTTTGAGTTTGGTGAAGAGTCTATCCCAATTCCCACTACTCTCCTAGAAGCTCCGGTATCTCAACCCGAGATTTCCTTCCCTCAGGCTACTGTGGCCTTCACAACGCCAGTGGTCCATACCACTCAATATGATCACGGGCCTATCTTTCATACCGAAAGTGTAGGTGTCCAAGATAAGATGGCAGATTTCCAAGAGAAATTCGAGGAAATGCAAAAGGAGATTAAGGCCCTCCGAGGGAAAGATTTATTCGGGAAGGACGCCCATGATCTTTGCCTTGTACCCAATGTCAAAATCCCACCTAAATTCAAAGTCCCGGATTTTGAAAAGTACAAGGGAAATACTTGCCCGCAAAGTCACTTGGTAATGTACGCAAGGAAGATGTCAACGCAAACCGACAACCATCAACTCCTCATCCATTATTTCCAAGATAGCTTAACCGGTGCCGCTTTAAAGTGGTACATGGGTTTGGATAGTACTAAAATCCGAACCTTCAATGACTTGGGAGAGGCGTTTGTCCGCCAATACAAATATAATTTGGACATGGCCCCGGACCGGGACCAACTCCGGGCCATGGCCCAAAAGGACAAAGAGACCTTTAAGGAGTACGCACAAAGATGGAGGGAGATAGCGGCTCAGATCAGCCCGCCTCTTGAAGAGAAGGAAATGACCAAGATATTCTTGAATACTCTTGGCTCCTTTTATTATGAACGAATGGTTGCGAGTGCGCCAAGTGACTTCACCGAGATGGTAAGCATGGGCGTACGTTTGGAGGATGCGGTCCGAGAGGGACGCTTGGTGAAAGAAAGTGCTCCATCAAGCAGCACTAAGAGATTCGGGGGTGGCTACCCAAAGAAGAAAGAGCAAGATATCGGCATGATTGGTCATGGAGGACCTCATCAAGGGTACTCAGCATATCCACATATCTCTGCCATTTCACCTACCATCTCAACACCTCCAAACTACCAGATTCAGGTCCCACAAAGGCCTCCCCCTCAACAACCATATTATCAACAACAACGTCCGCAAGGTCAGCAGCAATTCCGACCTCAAGCACCTCAACAACCGTTCAACCATCAGAATCTCCCAAGAGCGGCGTTCGATCCGATACCCATGAAGTACGCGGATTTGCTCCCGGCTTTACTTGCGAGAAACCTCGTACAAACAAGAGCACCTCCTCCCGTACCAAATATATTGCCTACATGGTATCGCCCGGACCTTACTTGTGTATTCCATCAAGGGGCGCCAGGCCATGACATTGAACGTTGCTTTGTTCTCAAAAGTGAGGTTCAAAGGCTAGTCCGTACTAATGTGCTGACCTTCAAGGACTCAAACCCGAATGTCCAAACTAACCCGCTGCCGAACCATGATTCCTCAATCAACATGGTTCAAGAGCATCAAGGAGCTAGTCCTATTTTGAAGGAAGCCACAAAGGAAGTCAACGCCATCACTGAAGATGGGCCAGAAGAAGCAACGCCCGGAGGAGTTTGCTGCAATTGGGATGCTGTCGACATTCCTTCTGTTATTCAATTGTCTAAGTAATGTGTTTATTTATTTATCGCTTTCAAAAAAAAAAGATCCCTTCGTCTTGCCCAAAGCGAAGAAGGACTCATGTAGGGCTTGTTTAAAGTACTATTATCATAAATAAAATTTGTCGTTTTTATCACGACCTTTCTACTTCGCTGTTTTATTGTCGTTTTTCCGAAAAAATGGTAACACAAAAAACCAAAAAAAAAATCAATCATAAGTATATTTTCTTCTTTTTAAATTTCAAAAAGTCTGCATTTTCTTTCATTTCACTAAAATCAATCATCCATCATTTGCAGACTAAACGTCCATAAACCCGTTGAACACCTTAACCCTAGGCTCTCTCCCAACTTTGAATTCCCTGTTTACGAAGCGGAAGAGGAAGAGGATGAAGAAATTCCGGACGAAATCAAGCGTCTATTAGAACAAGAAAGGAAGACTATTCAGCCTCATGAGGAAGCAATAGAGGTTATCAACTTGGGTTCCGAAGAGGACAAGAAAGAAATCAAGATCGGGGCATTGTTGGATGCGTCCGTCAAAGAAAAAATCATCAAGCTTCTTGAAGAATATGTGGATATCTTTGCATGGTCATACCAAGATATGCCAGGATTGGATCCCGAGATTGTGGAGCATCATCTACCTTTAAAGCCTGAATGTTCGCCAGTCAAGCAGAAGTTGAGGAGAACTCGCCCTGACATGGCCCTCAAGATCAAAGAGGAAGTGCAAAAGCAAATTAACGCTGGATTTCTTGTTACATCAGAATACCCTCAGTGGTTGGCCAACATAGTGCCTGTTCCCAAGAAGGACGGTAAAGTTCGGATGTGCGTCGACTACCGAGATTTAAACAAAGCTAGTCCAAAAGACGACTTCCCTTTACCCCACATTGACATATTGGTCGATAATACTGCCAAGTCCAAAGTATTCTCCTTCATGGATGGCTTCTCTGGATACAATCAGATTAAAATGGCTGTTGAAGATAGAGAAAAAACGTCTTTCATTACACCATGGGGCACCTTTTGTTATCAAGTGATGCCTTTTGGCTTAACAAATGCGGGTGCTACCTATCAAAGGGGCATGACCACTCTCTTCCACGACATGATACACAAAGAAATTGAAGTATATGTCGACGACATGATTGTCAAATCCGGAACTGAAGAGGAGCATGTTGAATATTTGCTAAAGATGTTTCAACGCCTAAGAAAGTATCGGCTTCGCCTGAACCCCAACAAATGTACATTCGGCGTGAGATCTGGAAAACTCCTAGGTTTCATTGTCAATCAAAAGGGTATCGAGGTAGATCCCGACAAGGTCAAGGCCATCAGAGAAATGCCTGCTCCTCAAACTGAGAAGCAGGTAAGGGGATTTCTAGGACGTTTAAATTACATCTCTAGATTCATATCCCACATGACAGCCACTTGTGGACCCATTTTCAAGCTACTTCGCAAAAATCAAGAAGTAGTATGGACAGAAGATTGCCAGAAAGCCTTCGACAGCATCAAGGAGTACCTGCTAGAACCTCCAATACTTATCCCTCCCGTCGAAGGGAGACCTTTAATCATGTACTTAACCGTATTGGAGGACTCCATGGGTTGTGTACTCGGACAACAAGACGAGACCGGTAGAAAAGAGCACGCTGTCTACTACCTAAGCAAGAAGTTTACGGACTGCGAGTCCCGATACTCTCTACTCGAGAAGACTTGTTGTGCATTAGCTTGGGCTGCTAGGCGTCTTCGACACTACATGCTTAACCATACTACTTGGTTGATATCCAAAATGGATCCAATCAAGTACATCTTTGAAAAACCCGCCTTAACCGGAAGTATCGCCCGTTGGCAGATGTTGTTATCAGAATACGACATCGAATACCACACTCAGAAAGCTATCAAGGCTAGCATTCTTGCCGATCATTTGGCTCATCAACCAATCGAGGATTATCAACCAATCAAGTTTGACTTCCCCGATGAAGAAATCATGTATCTAAAGATGAAGGATTATGACGAGCCACTATTCGGCGAAGGTCCAGATCCCGAATCTAGATGGAAGTTAATCTTTGATGGAGCTGTCAATGTCTATGGCAATGGAATTGGGGCAGTTATCATCACCCCCGACGGCAAACATCTCCCTTTCGCTGCAAGACTTTCATTCGACTGTACAAACAATATGGCGGAGTATGAAGCTTGTATTCTGGGAATCGAGGAAGCCATTGATCTAAGGATCAAGAACCTCGACATTTATGGGGACTCAGCTCTTGTGATCAACCAAATCAATGGAGATTGGGAAACTCGCCACACCGGCTTGATTCCTTACAAAGATTACGCAAGACGTTTGCTAACTTTTTTCAACAAAGTTAAGCTGCATCATATTCCTCGAGATGAGAATCAAATGGCGGATGCTTTGGCAACCTTGTCTTCCATGTATGAGATCAGCCGCCGGAGTGAGATTCCAACAATCAAGGTTGAGCATCTAGAAAGGCCTGCACATGTGTTTGCAGCCGAAGCAGTCATAGATAACCAGCCATGGTTTCATGACATCAAAAGTTTCCTCCAAAAGCAAGAGTACCCGCATGGGGCATCCAACAAGGATAAGAAAACTCTGCGGAGATTAGCTGGCAACTTCTTTCTAAATGGAGAAGTTTTATACAAAAGGAATTTTGATATGGTGCTACTTAGATGCGTTGATGAGCAAGAAGCCGATCGTATAATGCATGAGATACATGAGGGCTCCTTCGGGACTCATTCCAGTGGGCACACAATGGCTAGGAAAATCTTAAGGGCCGGATATTACTGGATGACCTTGGAGAGTGATTGCTACAAGCATGCCAGAAAATGCCATAAATGTCAAATTTATGCGGACAAGATCCATATGCCACCAACGGCTCTAAATGTCCTCTCTTCCCCATGGCCTTTCTCCATGTGGGGTATCGATATGATTGGTAGGATTGAACCTAAAGCTTCTAATGGACATCGCTTCATCCTAGTTGCGATTGACTACTTCACCAAATGGGTCGAAGCTGCGTCATACGCCAACGTCACCAAACAAGTGGTGGTCCGATTTATTAAGAATCATATCATCTGTCGATATGGTATTCCCAGCAGGATTATCACCGACAATGGGACCAATCTGAACAACAAAATGATGAAGGAGTTATGTCAAGAGTTCAAGATCGAGCATCACAACTCATCTCCTTATAGACCTCAGATGAACGGCGCAGTTGAAGCTGCAAACAAAAACATCAAGAAAATAGTGCAAAAGATGGTGGTCACCTACAAGGATTGGCACGAGATGTTGCCATATGCCTTGCACGGGTATCGTACTTCAGTACGCACATCGACAGGGGCAACCCCATTCTCTTTAGTATACGGCATGGAAGCAGTGCTCCCCGTAGAAGTCGAAATCCCGTCATTAAGAATCTTGATGGAAGCTAAATTGTCAGAAGCTGAATGGTGTCAAAACCGATATGATCAGTTGAACTTAATTGAGGAGAAACGCATGACCGCCTTGTGTCATGGACAACTGTATCAACAGAGGATGAAACAAGCTTTTGACAAGAAGGTTCGTCCTCGTGAAATCCAAGAAGGAGACCTCGTGCTTAAAAGGATCCTATCTTTTCAACCCGATTCCAGGGGCAAGTGGACGCCTAACTACGAAGGCCCGTATGTAGTCAAGAGAGTTTTCTCCGGAGGAGCTTTGATTCTCACGACAATGGACGGCGAAGATTTGCCGCGTCCTGTGAATTCCGATGTAGTCAAGAAATATTTTGTCTAAAAACAAAAGAACAGCTCGGTAAGTCGAAAACCTGAAAAGGCGGCTTAGGCAAAAATGAGCGTCTCGGTGGACTGAAAACCCGAAAGGGCGGTCCAGGCAAAAGTTAGAGACACAAAACAGAAATAATCATCCTGATAGGTCGAAAACCCGAAAGGGCCACCTATGCAAAAGTTAAGGATCAAAAGACAAGATAACTGCATCGGATTGACTACAGTTTACTTGGGGCAAATCAACTGTCAAAGGACTCGGAATCTGAAGCATCCAAACAGTGAATTCAAAGTTGTTAGGGAGAATAGCGGTTATTGTTCAATGAACCTTCCCTGTATATTTACCATTTTTTCAACTTTGTAAGATCCGTGGAGCCACGCCGTTGGCGGGCCACCACCCCATTAATAAAATTTCTTCCTAGTGAAGTCTTTACAATTTGTTGGGAATTCCCATTTATTTTGCTTAGTCATTTCTTCTATTTTTGATAATAGTACTTGGAACGAAACTCTTTTTCAAAAGAAAAATTTAAATCTTTTTAGAAAGCATAAATAATAAACACATTTTCTTCGGACTTGCGAATAATTGAAGTGCGCGTCAGCAGCTATCCCGAGAGCGGGTAAGCTTCACAGACCAAACATGGTCAATTGCTAAATAGATTTCCCCAGCGGAGTTTCCCCGTGAATCAAAGGGAATATCCCCCAATGAACCAAAGTCCGACCTCGCTCGGCATTCAATCATAATCCCCAGTGGATTAGCACGATCCCCGGTGGATTAACAAACTCCCAGGAAGTCAACCTTTGCCCAAAACAGTCAAAAGCCCAATTGTCATTGGCACCTACAATCAAAAGCCCAACCACCGTTGGCATCTAAGGCTGGATATCGATCATGCTTCCAAAATGATCTTTATATCCCCAGCGAAACTACAAATAAAGCCCAATTTTTATTGGCATCCCTCCAGTAGAGTCTTAACCCCAAAAGCCCAATCATTATTGGCACCATCCAACCAAAGCCCGACCTCGCTCGGCATCCAAACAAAGCATGAACATTCCCGGTGGAATCATCAGTTCTTTTCCCAAGCAGGATTAACACGATTCCCCCAGTGAGGTAACGATTCCCCCATGAGGTATGTGTTCCTCGTCAACGGTTGCGGCTTTACCCCGTCAACATTTTGGAGATGTTCCCTGTGACATCATCCCCATCGAAGATTACCGAGTGTTTGCAATGCGACGTCGGTCCACTTTTCATTTTACCGGTCTAAATCTTGTTTCACCAAGTTTTCGGTCATACAATAAATCAAAACAGTCGAGTGTCATCCCTAACGTGTCTGATATGTTGATGTCACCTTGTAAGCCAAGCGGCAGTTCTTTAACGAACAGTTTGTGCAATCTTTCATTGTATTCTTATGTCAAGGGACAATTCCTTAACAAACATTTAGGGTATCCCCCAGTGCAAGCCAATCTTTCACACATCCCCAGTGGGAGTCCTGCATTAGTACATTCCTACATTCATGCATTCGTACGTTTGTACAATCATACAAATCATGTGATCACGCATTCATGCATATGCGCATTCATACATGCAACATACCACAATATCATCTGTACATGGTTGCTTTAACCATCACGTTTCTTACCAAGTTGTCACAAATAATCCACTTTTTTCTTTTTCTCCAATGTCATCCTCCAGTGATGTTACAAATTAAAGCCCAATTTTATTGGCATTCCCCAGTGAGTCATCATTCACACTCACAGATACCAAATCATAACCAAAGCCCGACTTTGCTCGGCATCCCATTATAGTCACCAGTAAATGTTCCCCAAGTGTCATCCCCAATCTGTTTGGTTAAGTGGTGTCACCCTTTTACGCCAAGTGGCAGTTCAAACGAACAGCTTGCGCATCTTTTTATCATGTCTTTATGCCAAGTGACAGTTTCTTTAACGAACAGCTTGTGCATATTCCCCAGTGTTGTGCCAAGTGACAAGTTCTTTAACGAACAGCTTGTGCATCCCTTTTCCCTAAGTTGAAGGGGCAATTCTGTAAGGAACGGCTTGTCAGCCGCATCCTCACTGTCGTCAATGTACGGTTCGGTAACCAACCCGGACAGTTGACATTTCATTTTCCCGTCGTCAATGGCAGGTCGGAACAAACCGACAGTTGACATCTTTCATTTTCTTGTCGTCAATGGCAGGTCGGAACAACCGACAGTTGACATTTTATATTTCCTTGTCGTCAATGGCAGGTCGGAACAACCGACAGTTGACATTTTCCATTTCCATGTCGTCAATGGCAGGTCGGAACAACCGACAGTTGACATTTTATATTTCTTGGTCGTCAATGGCAGGTCGGAACAACCGACAGTTGACATTTTATATTTCCTTGTCGTCAATGGCAGGTCGGAACAACCGACAGTTGACATTTTATATTTCCTTGTCGTCAATGGCAGGTCGGAACAACCGACAGTTGACATTTTCCATTTCCATGTCGTCAATGGCAGGTCGGAACAACCGACAGTTGACATTTTATATTTCCTTGTCGTCAATGGCAGGTCGGAACAACCGACAGTTGACATTTTCTATTTCCTTGTCGTCAATGGCAGGTCGGAACAAACCGACAGTTGACATCTTTTATTTCCTTGTCGTCAATGGCAGGTCGGAACAACCGACAGTTGACATTTTATATTTCTTTGTCGTCAATGGCAGGTCGGAACAACCGACAGTTGACATTTTATATTTCTTTGTCGTCAATGGCAGGTCGGAACAAACCGACAGTTGACATCTTATTTCTTGACGTCGATGGCAGTTCGGAATTCAATCCGAACAGTTGACATTTTATTTCTTGTCGTCAGTGGCAGTTCGGCAACAACCCGAACAGCTGACCCTTGCATTCAATACTTGTCGTCAGTGGCAGTTCGGCAACAATCCGAACAGCTGACATTTTACCCTTTTTGGTTCCCGTGGTTAATTGTCCACTCTCCTCAGTGAGCAGTTCGGCAATAACCCAAACGGCTACCCTTTTTCCCCAGTGGAACACTATCCCCAATAGAGTCGGATCCCGTTTCTTTAACGAACCCGGGTATCCCTTTTGTCTCTGTTTGTCCCCAATCAGGTCATCTTTGTCATCTTGCATTTATACGTGCATCGCATGCATTCATAACGTTGCATACATGGCATCGCATCCATATTTGTTTTACTGTCCAAAACTGGTCAAAAAATGGTGTACTCTGTATTTAAGTTTCTTCGACCCGTCGAATCAAAATTTCGCTTTTAATCTCCGTAGCGAAGAAACTTAAATAGGGGCATCTGTCATACCCCATTTTTTGACCCGTTTTCGTCTCGTTTTTTTATTGTCTCGTTTTACGCATTTTTTAAAAAAAGGCCGAGAATCTTCGTCGTTTCAGACAAAATTTCGGCAGGGAGGTATTTTAAAATACCTCATGTCAATTTTTGTTTCGCTTTTTAATTTTATTTTTTATCACTTTTTATTTTTAATTTTAGTTTTTTTATTGTCATTCATTTTTATTCTTTTATTATTATCATTTTTTTTACTATTATTATTATTATTATTATTATTATTATTTTTATTATTTATTGTTATTTTCAATTTTTGTCCAAAAGTCCGAGTCCACAGTCAACACAGCCAGGCCAGTACTGTATGCGCCCCCAAACACAGTGTTTCATCATCACAAAACCTTCAATTCTATCCAAAAATCATCATCACAAACCTGCAAAAAATCCAGGAATCACATCCCATTTAATGTTGCTCAAATTCTATCCAAAACCAGATCAGCTTGCAAGCTTATCATCAATGACAAGCAGCTGAATAATTCCTCTATAAAACAGAGCCAAATCAACAGAAACAAAGGGAGAAGAAATTTTAGAACAGAAAAATTTTAACAAAGAAATTTTTTAGAGAAGAAAAAGAACCCAAACATTTTTTCCAGCAAAATAAACACGTTTTCAACATAAACAGCCCCCCTGAGTTTTTTTTTTCGGCCAGCATCCCACTCTTAACACACACACGTTTTTTCTCTAACACAACAACTCAACATAACATTTCCAGCAAACACAACAACCCATCAAACAACTCAGCCCCAAACCCCCACAACTCAGCAAGCACGCACAAACAAATACACCACACACGGCTTAACCCAAAGCAACAAACACCACACACACTTAACACACGAAAACACCACAAAATCCGCACAAAACCCAGCCATAATACACGCACCTACACACATACGGAACACAAACGAACTCGCACACACAACACAAAGAAAGCCAGCAAGAACCGAACACGAAAACAAGGGAAAAGGTGAATTTTTTTGTGTTTTAAAATCTTAGATCTACGCTTTTTGGTGAGGATTTTCGAAAATCCAAGGCCGGATTCGGGTTTAGAACGAAAAAGGGTGTGAGAAAGTGTATTTTGTTTCGAAAAAGGAGAGGTTTTAACTCTCCGGCGCGGTGGCGCCGCCGCGTGGGCCGGCGGCCACCACGCCGGAGCACCACCTCCGGCCGAACAGAAATAGAGAGAGGGGAGAGGAAGTGGATTTTCGGTTTTTAGAGTGAGAGAGAAGAGAGAGATTGAAATTGGAAAATGAATGAAAATTGTGAAGGAGGGGGTTTAAATACCCCTCCCTGATTCAGTGTGACAGGGTGTACGCGTTAGCGTACACCCACGCTCTCCTGGCCTTTGATTTTAATCATACGGCCCTGTTTTTTTTTTACCCTGTGTTTGATCAGGGCCGTCTGATTAATCAGACGGCCCAGATTAATTTACGCAGGCCCAATGCCTTTTGGGCCTTTTCTTTCAAATCTGAGTTAGTTTTTACTACTAGCACCCCCAGTTTTAATTTTTACACCTCCCAAATATTTATTTCTTTTATTTTCTTTGCAAATTTTATTTTTTTTCTTTTTTATTATTTATTTCTTTTTATTGTTTTATTGTTTTTTAACATCTCATTTATGTATTTACCTATCATATTATCTCATGCATTTTTTTTATTTCTATTATGTTCATTTTATTTTTCTTTTATGTCATTAGTATATACATTTAGGAACATATATATATATATATATATATATATATATATAAATGCATTGTTTTATTATTTTTTATAGTTCAATCCATGATAAATAAAAATCTTTTTATTTTAATCCAACGATCGTTTTTTTTCATTAATTCCTCGCGCTTAGCTTATTTTATCGCATTTTATTTTTCTTTTAAACTCCAAGTAAAAAATCCAAAACAACAAAAGCATTTTCTTTTTTATTATTAAGCGATAAACTTGTTCATTTTGGTTGCAACAACTAATTTGGACAATTTATTTTCTTTTTTATTTAAGTTCTAAGAAACGAGCGTTTTTTTAGTTAATACATTTTCTTAAAATTCAAGCGAAACTTGAATGAAAAAGGGTGGTTTGACGTATGTCTCTCCTTTCCCCGATCGAATAAACACTTGACGTATGTCTCGTTGCTTAGACGATCGTCATTCTTTTCTAGCTTCCCAAAAAATACGTTTTTAAATTCAAACAAAACTTGAATGAAAAAGGGTGGTTTGACGTATGTCTCTCCTTTCCCCGGTTGTACGAACACTTGACGTATGTCTCGTTGCTCGGACAATCGTCATTCTATTTTCAAAGTGAATCCAACTCACCAATCTTGGCCCTTGTGGTCAATCCAAACCTTTCGCGCCTTTGCGCGTTAATTTTAAAAACATTTACGCCTTGCGTGAATTTAACGCCTCCGTGCGTTTATTTTATTTTCAAGCTTTTGTACGCCTCCGTGCGTTTGTCTTTATTTTCAAACATTTTACGCCTCTGTGCGTCTGTCTTTTTTTCCTTAAATATTTACGCTTTGCGCGAGTTTATCGCCTTAGCGTCTGTCTTTACCTTTTTAAGCTTTTTACGCCTTTGTGCGTTTTCAAACAATTCTTTTTTCAAGAACTACGTAAGCTTTGAATTCTCCGACTACCGGGAGATACGTAGGAGCAAGATTGACGTCTTGTCAAGCCCGTTATTTAAAAATCTTTTTTTCTCTTTTTTCTATTTCGTTTGTTTTTATCTCTTTCTTCACCTCACATTTTATTTACTTGTTCATTTACATATATATATAATTAAGCGTGCAAGCAAAACGTCAAAAAACATTTTAAGCCTAAGCCAACTAAGAGGTTCCCGTTGAGTACAACGGATGTGAGGGGTGCTAATACCTTCCCCTCGCATAATCGACTTTCGAACCTAAAATCTCTTTCAAGGTAATTTAGAACTTTTTTCCTTTTTCCCCGAAAAATTAAAAGTTCAGTCGTGATTTAAATTTAGTGATTCAATGCTAGTCAATAGCTTGACATCCGAAATTCGACGCGACAGATATAAGATGATATCATGATTAATAGCATAAGAAAGAAGTAACCTGATTGCTTCCAGTCTTGCAACTGGAGCAAATGTCTCAGTGTAGTCAATTCCTTCTTGCTGGCTGTACCCTTGAGCTACTAATCTAGCCTTGTTTCTGATCACTTCTCCTTGTTCATTGAGCTTGTTTCTGAACACCCATTTTGTTCCAATGATGTTCTTCTGATCAGGTTTTGCAACAAGATCCCATACATCATTTCTTTGAAACTGGTTCAGCTCTTCTTGCATTGTTACAATCCAACCATCATCAGCAAGTGCTTCATCAGTAGTTGAAGGTTCAATCATGGATAGCAGGCCAAGCATGGACTCATTCTGAGTGAATGCTGATCTTGTCTTCCTTGGACTGTTCTTGTTTCCAATGATCAACTCCTCAGGATGTGAAGACTTGTACTTGAATGAGGTTCTGGGTGGATTGGCTTCTGAAGGGCCATCAGGGATTTGTTCAGAACCATGCTGATCTTGATTAGCATCAGGAGTAGTGTCATTGCTGGAGAGTTTCTCAGATTCTTCATTGTTTTCAGCTTCTGAACCTTCATCAGAACCTGAACTGGGTTCAGCTTCTGAAGGTTCTTCTGAGATTCTGACATCTGCAAAACTCTCAACCAGCTCTGGTATTTCACTACCAGGCTTCTTATCATCAAACCTAATGTGTATAGCTTCTTCAACAACATGTGTTTCAGAATTATACACTCTGTATGCCTTAGATCTCTCTGAGTATCCTAAAAAGGTACCCTTTTGAGCCTTGGCATCAAATTTCTTTAGGTAGACCTTATTGTTCAGTATGTAACATGTACAACCAAACTGATGAAAATAAGAAATACTTGGTTTTCTTCCTTTAAATAATTCATATGAAGTTTTATTCAGAATAGGTCTGATGTAGATCATGTTCTGAATATAACATGTTGTGTTTACAGCTTCTGCCCAAAAGTACTTAGCAATTTTTTGACTCATGGATCATGGTTCTGGCCATCTCTTGTAAAGACCTGTTCTTTCTCTCTACAACTTCATTTTGTTGTGGAGTTCTAGGAGATGAGAACTCATGGAAAATTCCATGATCTTCACAAAAGTTTTCAAAAGGTTCATTTTCAAATTCACCACCATGCTCACTTCTGATTTTCAAAATTTTCAAATCAGTTTCAGTTTGTACTTGTTTGCAGAATTTGAAAAACACATCATATGTTTCATTTTTGGTTCTGAGGAATTTAACCCAAGTCCACCTACTATAATCATCAACAATAACAAGTCCATACTTCTTCCCATTGATTGAAGCTGTTCCAACAGGACCAAACAAATCAATGTGAAGGAGTTCTAGAGGTTTTGAGGTGGAAACAATGTTCTTTGATTTGAAAGAAGTTTTAGAAAATTTTCCTATTTGGCATGCTGAGCACAAAGCATCTGAGTGATAATCAATACTGGGTAAGCCTCTGACCAGCTGTAACTTGCTAAACTTGGAGATGAGTCTCCAGTTAGCATGTCCCAGCCTTTTATGCCAGACCCATTTCTCATCACTCACAGACAGAAGGCAAACTACCTTCTGCTGAACCAAATCAGAAAAGTTTATTTTGTAAACATTGTTTTTCCTACAGCCTCTGAACACTACAGACTTATTTTCATTGTTGATTACAATGCAAGTGTTCTTATTAAACAGGACTTCATAATTACTATCACATAATTGACTTATGCTAAGTAAATTATGTCTAAGTCCATCTACCAGCCAAACATTATCAATGTACAGGGAAGAATTACCTATCTTACCAGTACCAATGATCTTTCCTTTCTGACTTCCTCCAAACCCCACAGTTCCTCCCTCTTTCAGAGTCAGGGTTTGGAACATAGACTTGTCCCCTGTCATATGATGCGAGCATCCACTGTCCAGGTACCAGGACCTTTCCTTTTCTTTGGATGACAAGCATATCTGCAATTGAAATAATCTCAGACTTAGGTACCCTGATTTTCATGGGTCCTTTGGGGTTAGTCCTGAAAGGTTTTGGCTTTTTAAACTTGTGTCTGAAGTTATGATGTTCAGACTTGTTCTGATACTTAGGATATGAATCCTTATATCTTGAATAAGTCTGAGTTTCAGAACCTGAGTGCTTCAGAACCTGAGTTCTCAGAGGTTTGGACTCAGATTTCTTCAGAACCTGAGACTTGAAGGTCTTTGGTTCTGAGTTCTTTAGAGTTTGAGCCTTTGAGCACTTTTGTTCTGATCTCATCAGAATTCTCACTTTGTTTACTTCAGGCACAAGGCAAGCTTCAGTTTTGCCTTTCTTAAAACAATCAGAAGCATAAAACTGATTGGTTTGCTTTTGCTTGCTTTTCTTAACATTCTGAGATTGAAAATGTCTTGTGTTGACTGGTTTAACAGATTTTGAAGTTTTAATAAACTCAGTCTTAGAAAAATTTGAATCAGATTTATTCAGATTCTGAGACTTGCTAGTTTCAGGTTCTGAACACTTCAGATTCTGAACAGGTTTAGGTTCAGAGTCTGATTTCCTCTTACTCTTAGGCTTAGGACCTTTTGGCTTAGATTTAGGCAAGGTTTTAACATTTGCCTTCATCTTATCCTTAGGTTCAGAAGCTTCAGAGTCTGAGTTGTTCAGAACTTCTGACTTAGTCTCAGATTCTGATACTTTCAACTTCTTAGAATTATCTGAAGCAGGCACAAAGCATATACTATTGCCTTTTAAAATATTTTCAGAACATGAAGGTGAGTTTAATTCATTTGAAGGTTTAAATGCATCATAACCAATGCCTTCACCTTTGTTTCTGATCATATTATACATCTTGGAGGCAATTTTAGTTCTATTGAACCCAGTTAACATGAAATCCTGAAGAGCTATTTCCTGTTCATTAGGAACTTCTTCAGATTTCTTATGAGCCTCTTTTCTGAGTTCCTCAACTTCTTCATCATATTCAAAAATTTGATTCTGAAGTTTAAGGTTTTCCTCAGACAGCAAGTTAGTTTGATTTTTCAAAGATTTAATTTCCTTTAACTTGCTTTTGAGATGACTCATAAGATCATTAACTGTTTCAATCAATTCAGATCTAGAGAGTTCAGAATATACCTCATCTTCTTCATCAGAATCTGAACATGATTCTGCATCAGAAGATGCAATTGCCATCAGGGCCAGGTTTGCTTCTTCCTCATCAGATTCTGACTCATTGTCCAGATCATCCCATGTAGCCATGAGACTCTTCTTAAGCTTATTTCTGAAACTGCTGGATTTTGAGCTGGGCTTCTTTGCTTTTTCCTTTGATTTTTCCTTCTGAAGATCAGGACAATCATCAATGAAGTGGCCAGGCTTTTTGCAATTGTAGCAGCTTTCTTTCTGGATATCCCTCTTTGAACTAGATCCTCTAAAGTTGCTGCTTCTGTTAGAGAACTTTTTCTTTCTGTTCATCAGATACTGAAGTCTGTTAGAAATCATTGCAAGCTCATCAGCATCTGAATCTTCATCAGAATTTCCCTCAGGAAACTCTTCTTCAGATTCAATAGCTTTCAAAGCTTTAGCATGTTTTCTTTTAGACTTCAGAGCCAATGTTTTTGGTTCTCTAACAGACTCATCCTCATTGAGTCCCAGTTCATGCACTTTGAGGGAGCTTATAAGATCCTCAATACTTAGAGTATTCAGATCCTTAGCTTCCTCAATGGCAGTCACTTTAGGTCTCCATTTAGATGGCAGACTTCTAAGGATTTTGTTCACATGGTCAGCAGTGGTATAACTCTTCTTCAGAATCTGAAGTCCAGAAACCAGAGTCTGAAATCTTGAGAACATAGTCTCAATATTTTCATCCTCTTTCATTCTGAACAGTTCATATTGCTGAACAAGAATATTTGTCTTAGCTTCTCTAACTTTCTGATTACCTTCATAGTTAGAGCAGAGGGATGTGAATATTGCCTTTGCAGTGGACTTGTCACTCAGCTTCTGATACTCAGTGTGAGGCAATGAGTCCACAATGATACCTCTGACATGATGATGCTTCCTATAGATCTTTCTTTCTGCATCACTCAGAGCTCTTCTGTTAACAGCAACACCTTCTTCATCTACTGGTATTGAGATTCCATCTTCAATAATGTCCCATAGAGTATCATCAATCCCAATAATGTGACTATACATTTTACTCTTCCACCAAGAGAATTTTTCAGGGTCACCAGTAAACATTGGAGGTTTATTCTGTGACCTGGACTTCTTTTCTTCATTATTATAGTCATATTGTACATTTCTTTGATTTCTGGGAGATGGTGGATTTCTGGGAGAGGGTGGAGGTGAACCACTAGTTGAGGTCATGTTTTTCTCAGGATCCTACTGACACACTGTTAAGTGTTAATATCAGAACCGGAGCTCTGATACCAACTGAAGGTGAGAAAAACACACACACAAGAAGGGGGGGTTGAATTGTGTGACTCAAAAACTTGTTTTCTTTTCTTTTCAAACTTAAGGATAAGTTCAGAAGCTGATATGAATCAGTTCTGAACTGTTATCAGAAGTTATGCAGCGGATTCAATAATGAAAAGAGAAGGGTAAAGAGAGAGACACAGCAAATTATACAGGTTCCTTCTCAATGTGAGAAGTAGTCCTGTCCCCTTGTATCCAACAAGAGAGTTTCACTATAATTTGAAGATTACACAATGCTCAACCACTAAGGAAGAGACTTCCAGTTGCTCAATCACAAAGAAAGAGACTTCTATGCTCAACCACCAAGGAAGAGGCTTCCAATGCTCAAGTCACTAAGACAAGAGACTTCCAATGCTCAAGTCACTAAGACAAGAGACTTCTGACTCAGACCACAAAGGAATGAGGTTACAAATGCTTAGTATACAGACTAAGACTTTAGGGACCAAACTGGTTTACAAATGAAATAGTTTGGGATGAACACTTGATCAAATATCCGAGGTGTTCTCTAAATACAACACAGGTTAAGACTCTTAACCTTAAGAAATTCTAAGTTACAAAGACTAAAGAATTTCTAAGAGTTTTTATGAACTTGACAGTTTTTGACAGAAAACAGAGTGCAGGTTCAACAATACGTTTCAAAGAGTCTTAGGCATTTTCTTCTTCAAATCTTCTTCCTTTTATAGATGAAAATAGAGCTGTTGAAGATTTGCTTGAATTAAGGAATTTAGCCGTTGCAATTGGACTAGGTTACTGCAAATGTGTGCTACACTTTATCAGTCAGAACAGAGCAGGTGCCATTTTTGAATTGGCCCACCTTAAAAACTGGAGAATGTTTGGGCCAGGGAGACAACTGTTCCATTGAGTTGTTCTGACACATCCAGGCATTAAATGCGCACAGTACTGGTCAATATCCAAGCCACATCAGCTTCAGAAGCTTCTCTGTGAACAGTGATCAGAAGTTGCTTCGGTTGTACGGATCAGAAGCTGGCTTCAAGAGTTGATTGTTGCGTTGACTTCATCAGAGGCACCCAGACTTCAGAAGCTGCACTTCAGGAGCACCACTTCAGGAGTACTTCAGAGGCTTCACTTCAGTAGCACTTCTTCAGGAGTACTTCTTCAGGACCAGTTTCTTTCTAGCTTTGCAACCTTGCTTCTTGGCTTTCCTTCTTGCTCTTTAGCTTGTTCTTCATAACCATTATCAATCAATACTTATTAAGCATGTGGTTCTGAAACACTTGAACAAAGCATTAGCAAATAACCAATTTTCTTTTTAATACTTTGTTATCATCAAAACCATAAAGAGAGATATGTTTACACATAAATGTTTCAACAATCTCCCCCTTACTTCATAAGAGACTTGTTAAACACATTTTGTTCCAACAAAATGTACAAGTTCCAATGCAAAGTTACTATTTAAAACTTTTTAACATGTGCAAATTTGCACATGATAGAAAAACTCTTATTTTCATATAACTTAAAGGTTACTAAAAAATAAAAAATTGATGTCTCTGACTAGGTCAATTTTATGTGTGTTTGTTAATGATTATGTTGTTTTTTAGTCATGATGAGAACCTGTTAGAACATCAATCGAGTCTAACAATACTCACTCTGGTCTCAAATGTAAGAAATAAAAAAGTCACACTCATTAAGAAGTGGATTGATTACATTTAAGTCATGTTAAAAAGTTACATCTTTTCAATTTCACCCTTGTCTTGGAATCATTTTCTAGTATTACTCGTTCAAAAATTAATGATGGAGTGGGTTTAAGTCATTAATTGTTACATGGAAGAGCTGTTAAATGGGTTACCCGGCCCGTTTAGGGCCGACCCTAACGGACTTTGGGTTTTATTGGGCCGGGCTAAAAAGCCCTTCTGAAATATGGGCTTGAAAAAAACTACCTGATCCCGGCCCTACATGGACCGAAGGCTAAACGGGTCGGCCTGTATTAAAAATTACTTTTTTTTTTATAAAAAGTACTATAAAATACTCCTATAAAATTTAGGCTTAATTGCATGTTTGGTCCCTTATGTTTATTTTATGTTTCAAGTTGGTCCCTTTTGTTTTAAACATTTCAAGTTGGTCCAAGCAGTGTGTCTAGGAGGTATTCTCGTCGTTTTCCATTCAATTCCAATTTGAATCTGAATGTGAACATAATTGGAGCTCAAATTTTAATAGAAACTCCTACTTTCAGGTGTAAAAAGTCAACTTGAAAGGGATCAACTTATGCTAACGTTGCAAACAAAAGAGACCAACTTGAAAACATTTAAAACAAATGGGACCAATATGAAACCTAAAATAAATGTTTTGGACCAACTTGAAACCTAAAATAAACGTAAGGGACTAAACAGCTATTAAGCCTAAAATTTATTATAGATAATATTTTTAATATGTTTAAATAATGCCTAGCAAAAAAAAATTGCAAACATTTTTGTACAAACATCTCAAACTAAATTGGCAAGGAAAACAATTTTAAATAAATTACGTAAGTTATGGTTATAGATATTTATATATTCGATTTTTAAAATTATAAATAACGAAACGAGTAAATATAATTTTTTTTATTACTTTTATATTTGTGTGTTGATTCATTGAATTTTCACTTTTATTTTTTACTTTAATAATCAACTAAGTAAAGAATTATTTAAAAAATATTATTTTTTTCTTACGCGGGCTACCCACGGTCCATTCGGGCTAGCCCAAATGGGTACCAGACTTTTTAGGGCCGGGCTAAAAAGCTCTATAAAAATTTGGGATCAGTATTTAAGGCTCAAACCCTACAATTAATCGAGCTTGACGGACCGGTCCAAACGGACCAACCCGTTTTGACAGCTCTACATGGAATGATGGAGTAACCATTGAGCTTCTCACAGTGGATTACTGATGGTTTTCTTAGATTACTCCCGCCTACACTTAAAAAAGATCAGTCATTAAAATACTACAATTTGAAAAACTCAATGAGTGGAAAATTGATACACGTTAGTACTAGTAAATGAGTGGAAGAATTTGGATCGTATCATGAACCCATGAGAAACACTATATATATATACACACACACACGCACACACACACTAGTACAAATAACCCTTTTTAAGTCGGTTAAAAATGACTTCTTAAGTCGGGCGCGCGTCCGACCTAATAGCTGACGTAGTAAGAAGTTTTTGCTTTTTAAGTCGGCTTTTGAAACCGACTTAAGGCCTCATTGTTTAAGTCGGTTATCTGGGAGCCGACTTAGGAAGTACAGGTCTCAAAGACCATGAGCAACAGATTAAACCGACCTAAGATATTAACGTCTTAAGTCGGACAGTTGTAACCGACTTAAAGATATTAACTTCTTAAGTCGGACAGTTGTAACCGACTTAAAGATATTAACTTCTTAAGTCCGACAATTTTAACCGACTTACAAAGTTTAGTTTTTTTTTTAGATATAACATCCTTACATGATACATGTGCACGTACGAAGGAAAGTGGTAGTGGGCAACTGAAGTAGTGACCCTTGCAGATGCAGGTCTGCCAACATACTTGATCCCACGATCGGGCGTATTAGAGATTTTTTTTTTGAAGGAGACGTATTAGAGACTTGGCATCTTCGATATTGTCTTGTCAGGTTGTATAGGATGTCACTCATGTTTAAGATGTTATGTTATGTAGTAGTAGATCCTCAAGGAAGCAACTGGCCCCTTCCAGTACTAGACACTATAGTTCTAAGAAAGTTGAAAAAATCATGGTGTGCATGGTTCAGCCCAATGAAGAAAGCATGTCATCTTGCAAGAGTTTTACTAGTTTGGCTCATCCATGCATGATCTTTTTCATGTTAAATTTATGTCTTTAATATTAGTATTTAAATTTGATTTTTTTCTAGTATGAATCATGATGTTATTTGATATGAATCATGTTTATCTGAATGCCTATTTTAATATGATTTCGATAAAGAAGAAATTCCATACGTCGATACTAGATACTACAATCCGAACAAATACTGTTTAGATTACAAAATCCAAGCATGAGCAATTTTGGAATTTCAAACGCATGGGGTGAGGAGAAAATCACTTATTATCTAGCTCCCTAAAAATAAAACCACTCAATTTTACTAACGGCATTATAGCCTAGAATGGAATAGAAGAATCTACTTCTCAGTCTCACCCCCACTTGTACCTCCCACCCCCTTAAGTAGCATATTGCCTCCCAAAAAAAAAAAACTTAAGTAAGAAACATTGTATTATTATTGTGGGCAAAGATCCTCTTAAATGAGTAAAGTGTCAACTTTACACTCTAAAATGAGTTGCTCACTTTAGAGGAGTCATATCCTATTATTGTCACCACACCAAATTTCTGGAACAATAAGTTAAAAATTTGAAACAAAAAATAAATTCCTAATATTTAAAGACAAATATCTAGAACGCAAGTTTTACCAAATACTTAAAAACAAAGCTATTCAAAAATATTTTAAATTTTTGATTTTTCAAGTGGCCAAGTTGTTGGAATATATTAATTTACAAAAAATTTGATATGTCCAGAATTTTAATATTTCAGATTTTTTTTTAAAATTAAATTTTTGTAAATTAATTAGTCATTGTTGAATCGTGGCTAAATGCAATTTTATTCGAAATTAAGCTTATATTCCATATTTTTGGAGTTGCTAAATTTGTTTGAAATAGAATTTTTTTTTTTGGGACTTTTAATATTACGATTTTTATGATAAAAAAATTATTTTTAGATATGAGCCACGGATAAATTGTGGCTAAATGTAAATTTAAAAAATTCTAAAAATTTAAAGCTTTTTTGAATTTTTTCAAAAATTATATATATTTTAAAAATTATTAAGACGTTGAAATTTTGGATAAAAACTCATTTGGGGTTTTCTGAACTATTTAAAATTTGGCAAATAGAAAAACTAATTTACTTGATATATGTTGAAACTTGAAAGGGCATTTAAATTATTTTTATGGGTTTTGGGTGGTGGGGTGGGAGATACTTGTAGGTGTGAGTAGTAGATTCTTCAAATGAAGAATAAGCAAGACCCAATGCGGCCCATCAAGAACATGTAAGTCCGAAGAATAATGCTATTACTTTTTCCACCCTATGAGGTTCTCCTACACCTTATAAAATTGAAACAGTATTGGTGAAGTTCGGATTTTATAATCCGAAGTATACCAGTATGAAGATTTTTTGACTGTTTTGTATATTTTTGTTGATTGTGTGTTACCCTTTTATGCATGTTACAAGTATGGAACCTGTTTAGCACACCATGGGTGAAAGAACAACAATGCATGCTTTTGTTAGGAGAGTGTATGAAGAGGTTGCAAGCGGAGGGGGGAGAGCCCAGGCGTGGCAGGGGCAGGGGAAGGGCACGCCGTGCTGGTGCTGATGGCGAGGGAATATCTCAGAGGAACTATTCGGAGCCACATTACGAGCCCCAGATAGAGATGGAGGAGAAGGTGGAGGGTGATCCTGAGTATCAGGATATGGATGATGATGAGCAGCATGAGCGTGTGCAGCCGGAGCCAGAGGAGCTTGATGACTATCCTGGTGGCCCACACGACACCTTTTATTTAATGAAAATTGAATAATACATTACACCTTTTATTTAATGAAAATTTAATTTCTATATTTTTTTAATGATTGTAAACTGTTGTTAATTTTTGTCATGTATTATTCCAATTACTGTGAAACTTATGTTAATTTTTTGTTTATATTTTTTGCAGTGGCGTGACAATTTAAAATGCGTAAACAACAGGAAGAAAATAGAGGCGATACATAAACCAAACAAAGCTCGAATGGCAGCACAGTGGTTTAAGGATGGTGAGAGACACCGGTCTTCAGTGGCTGCAGGATACCAACTACATCCAGATTGACCACATGCTTTGTTCTGCATTTGTGGAGAGATGACACAAAGAGACATCGAGCTTCATTTTTCCGTTTGGGGAGATGACATTGACACTCGATGATGTGTCTTGTTTGTTGCATCTCCCCATTGAGGGTATGTTCTTGTCCCACAAAAGTATGTCAAGGGCTCATGTTGTTGAGTTGATGATGGAGTTGTTGGGGGTTGATGCGAGTGAGGCATGTACCGAGGTAGACAAGACAAAAGGTGGACATGCACGATTTAGCTTCTTGAAGGATACTTTCAAGGAGCGTATTTGGGAGGCACATGAGGCCTACCATGCTGGTCAGTTGGTTGAGATGCAGCAGAAGTGGGACCAGTCTCTCCACCTATATTTGCTCTACTTGGTGGGTATCACACTCTTCACTGACAAGAACGCCCGCTATGTGGATGTTGCTTATCTGAGGTACTTCAGAGACTTGGAGCTTGACTCTGATTATGCATGGGGAGCTGCTGCCCTTGTACACCGGTACATGGAGCTTAACAATGCCTCCCATTATAAGACCAGACATCTTGCAGGATACTTATCTTTGTTGCAGGTATAAATAAATAAATAATAATGGACTACATATGTATTCATTTGTATGTCTTCATTGTTTATATATTTATATGTTGTTGATTTTATTGCAGACTTGGGTCTTTCAGCACTTCAGGTGTATGGGTGCCAGGGATGCATGGGGTGGATATCTGGACCATCAGCATCCACGTGCCTTGATGTATATGCCGCTCAGGGGTTTGTCTTCACCAGACAAGTACATAATGCATTTGGATCAGCTGGATCTGGCGGGTGTTATCATGTCCCCGTATGATGAACACCGTGAGGCATGTCCGTTCGAGCAGGCCAGCCTTACTCTAGATGACTCAAATACGATAATCATAGGGTGAGATATCTGCCGGAGCGGGTGCTTCGCCAGTTTGGGTGCGTCCAGACCATCCCAGACATTCATGTGAGAGTGCATCTCCCCAGACGACCTTATCGGAGATCAACTACCGTTATGCCCACTATCATGATCATATGCTGACAGCTCAGGACTTATGGCTCGTTGCTAGGACTGGTGTGGAGACGTCATAGGGATACATCAGATGGTTTTATTTCATCTCACATCCACACATCATTCTTCCGGACGAGGCTGTTCAGGTCCCGAGGCCACCCGAGCAGGAGACCCTTGATGAGATTGCTAATGAGCAGGACGGAGAGCAGGGGTACTTGGTGCTGACCAGAATGTTGGGTCGTATCAGAGACCATGTCTATGTCGTCATGGCCAGTGGTGTGGTGGAGCAAGGGTCTGATCAATGTCGTCATTTGGAAGCAATCCTGGAGATGGTTTAAGGAGGGCGAGTTTATCGTCGTAGGCGTGTTGTTGGAGGTGGGGGTGGCGGGGCATATTTTGGTTTTATGGTGTTGTAACCTTTGGATAATCATTAATTTTGAATTTTATGTCTGAACACTTGGTTTGTAACCTATGGATAATTTCAGTTATAAATTTAATGTCTGAAAATTGTGTTGTTTCTTATCGTTTCCATTACAATATTTTTGTTATTTATTCAAGAATGCATGTTTATTTCACATGATTATATATTCTATATGTATCAGAGAAAAAACAATGTCTTTGTTTCTGTAACGATACATTTCAGATTATATAATCCGAAATGTTTTATGACATTCCGGATTATATAATCCGAACTGGTCATTTTTTTACCTTTTTTTTACGCCAAAGTTATGCTTTTATTGGGTGTTTGATATATTTCGGATTATAAAATCTGAAAGGTCTAAAAAGGTTTCGTATTATAAAATCTGAAATGTAGTTTCATAGAGATTACACAAACATCTCCAAGGTGCTCTATGTTCCAACAACTTAAGAATGTTACAGATTTTATAACTCAAACTGAGTTCGGATTATAAAATCCAAACAAATGGTATTTTGGAAAGAAAAAAAAATAGGGCGCGCGAGAATGTCATAGGGTGAGAAAAGTAAAAGTCGAAGAATATACAAGGAAAACCAAATGGACTGCTTGTGACTAACTACACATAAAATTGCTCTTTACTCTTCAGCAATTACTCTCCCACACCTCAAAACGATGTTATTATCATCAACGATAGTTAACTACAATTAGGTAGCATAGTCTTCAAAGACCTGACTTGTTTCATGGTTGTAAAAATCATTCCTAGAAATATGGAAGTTACAAAGAAGGGTTCTTATGTTTGTTACAATGTTGAAAACAACTAATGAACAATATCATAAGTTGTTTCCATAAAAAATTTCAAACGGTTTCACAAAAATTGTATCAGTAGATAAGCTCGAATAAGTCAAACCAATTAGGTCATATAAGCTTATACGTATTTTGTAAAATATATTAAAATAACTTATTACATTTTTTTTGAAAGATGCTTATGACATACATCATGCGGTCACTATTATAAGCAAAAATCCACATTTTAGGTTCATTCAATAAATGATTTATGTGGTTTATATTAAAGATCACATACATCATTTATTGAATGAAACTAAAATGTAGATTTTTGCTTATAATAGTGACCGGAGGGTGTGTATGATAAGTTATCTTTATAAATTCAATTGAATATTCATATAAAGAGAAACGCTATGAACAATCTCTTTCTAACACTCACTCTCTCATTATTGAAACTCAGGTGTCTCTCACTACTTTATGTGGGAGTTATTTCCAAAGTGTGGTACTCACATAAATTTCATCCAATAAGAGAGTGAGTGTTAAAAAGAGAATGTTCATAACACTCCTCATATATAAATGCATGTGTCATTAGATAAACTTAAATAAAATTAAACATAGTAAAAATAGCAACCCTTCTAGTTTATTTTAGAAGAGAATCTTTAGGCGTATTCTATTAGTTTGTTTGACAACGGTGTCATTATGTGATTGATGTAGTTATCTTTCTCTGTGTAAGCATCAACTTATGTAAAGCATCATATAAGCTCATGATTGAGAGTCAGCTAAATACATATATAATGTTTTATTTTTTAATGGTTTCTATTTTTCTTCCCCTTTCTTATTTTTTTTTTTACAAAATCTCTTTCTTAATTTAGAAACTCTAATTTCCATAAAAGAGCCTAACAAATACAGATACACACACCCTGCATTAAAGGTTGTGGAAATTTATTCCATTACGCGTAAGAGTGTGTTTGATTTGTTAAAAATTAAGGGATTGAACATGACAATTCTAGTTGTATTAAGTCTGATTTTAAAACTGTTGTTGAGACTGAACAAATTGGGGGGCAATGTGCTAGACAAAAACCGAAAGTTTTTCCCCTCTTTAAATCACAACACAACTTATTGTCTATAATATAAGTTGTTTAAAATAACAAAATAACATTTTATCCACCAAACATCATACAAGACAAAAAAATTGTTCAACACTTTAAAAATTTGTTATGTGATGTTCTCTATTCTACTATGATGTTAAATATTATGTTGTTTTGTCCAACACTTACCTTTTAACATATTAAACACATCCTAAATCTTTATTTTTCACTCAACCTCCATCATTTAGTATTTACATATACTCCATAAATGATACATGATTTTACTCCACTTGTTTCATTTATGTAATTAATTTTGTTCGATGCATGATAAGAGATTAAACGTCGATACCTTTGAAATTCATACTCTCTCTGGTCTTAAATATAATAGAAGGATCTTTTTTTAGGTTCATAGAATAATTCATGTATTTAGACTATAATTTAAACTAAATACATCATTTATTCAATGAACCTAAAAAAAGAACATTATCTTATATTTAGGACCGGAGAGAGTATTATATAGTAATTGATTTAGCTCTAAATTCCAATAACTTTATTTTATGTTTGTATTATAATCCTTTGGTTAGAGAGACATTAGTATTGGTGATCTATAATTTGGTTAGAAGTAAATAAAATTTGTTCAATAATTAATAAATAATTTATCAGGATTAGTATATTTTCTTTTTGAAGGGATATGTAATTTGAGAAGTGCTAGCAACACTTACTTTTTAACACTCACTCAAACATTTCCTATTTAATTAGGTGAAACATATAATATCCGAGTTTCAAGAAATTATTTGGTAAAAAAAAAGTCTTCATGAACCCAAAAGCGTAAACATGAAACACGCTTTAAATCAAGCATGTGCAATGTAGCGTAAGCATGTGTGTTAATGTTTCCATGGCTTTTTTTTTACGCAAGCAAAATTAGCATTTTACTACTACTACTAATTATTTATAATATGAACCAAGTAAATAAATAATTATTTGTAATAATAAAGTGTTGAATACAATTGAGAATGACATTTTTTAAATCAGACTTGAACCATGCTATTTTAACTCATAAATTTCTTTAACTGCTCAAAATTAAAGAACATCGTGGATGATAGTGGTAAAAAAAATCATACTCGCGGTTACCCATCCGAACCTACTCCGATTTGACGGGTTTTCCCCGTTTTGACTGAATTTGGGTATGAGTTTGAGTTTTTGCCGATTTCAAAACACGGATACGGAATGGGTAATGGGGATATCGATACCCACCTTGAACCCATACTCAAACTCGTCCCGTATCTAGAAAACTACTATATTACTCATTGATAT
This sequence comes from Medicago ruthenica, assembly GCA_018208015.1. Classification (NCBI taxonomy): domain Eukaryota; kingdom Viridiplantae; phylum Streptophyta; class Magnoliopsida; order Fabales; family Fabaceae; genus Medicago; species Medicago ruthenica. Next base: position 6,231,376 of record CM031375.1, on the reverse strand, counting down.
TTGTCAATGTTATAAAATTTGCAATTGATATTTAAAAGAGCAACCAAACCATTCAGTTAAAGAAATGTTAAAATGAACATATTTCTCGATAATGCATTACAACATTGCCCTTGAGACCCAAAAAAACTTCTTTTTTTTTGTTAAAAAAATGATTCACTGCAGAAATGAGGATGAGATGGGGATACCCAAACCCATTGGGGACAGAGATGCGATTCAATTTCTCATCTCAGTTAAATATGGGTAGGATAACATGTGAGTATATGAGAGTCAGAAATAAGGACGGTGAGGTAAAACCCCGTCCCACCTCACCCCATTACCATGCCTAGGTATACATCACAAGTTAAATAGGGGAATGTCTCAATTTTTGGTATTGATGTTTTGCTAGCCTACAGTTATATAAATATATGATAAATCAATAAATTTATGATAGAAATTTTAAGATGAATGACATTGAAGATACCACTTTCGTGTTAGACATCAAGAGATTTGTTGATTTTCTCAAACTATTTATAACTTATAACAAAACAATATAAAATTTTGAATAAATTTGATAAAAAGATAGTAGATCAGGTAGAGACCCATAAATTTTGAATTATGAGGGCAACATATATATAATTTTATAGTAATAAATATGTATATAATATTTTATTCTTCATGATATAATATACATCATAATTGTTCTATACAGTTTTTTATATTTATAAACGTTGAATGATTTTATCATTTTTTGTTATTAAAAATGTCTCCATATAATTAGTTAAACAAACAGTAATTTATTCATTTCAATGTTCTATGCGATTTTGCGTTTGGTTCTTGATAATATTAATAGTGGAGAAAAATCTTTCAACAATTGCAATTGTCACATCTTTATATATAGAAATATGACTATGTATATATGATATTACAAATATTTTTTTTAGCTAAAAAAATACATATAAAATTCATTTTTTTTCTCCAAAAGATAGCGGGGCCAAGGCCCACATGACCTTTAACATAGGGTCGTCTATGAGAACAGGCGATTTTTTAGTTATTGGGGGAGATAATTGTCTTTTAATGTCCAAAAGAAATGTGAAGACAATGGTACTTTTATAGTTTTGTTGAATATGTATCCCTTATCCAATCAATTAATGTCATATCATACTTTTATTTTAATTTACTTTAAAATAAATTCAGATGTTAAATAAATTTTGTCTAGAGGATGTCGGTACTCAACCAAACTCTAAAGTATCTAAGGATTTACTCAAAAGAAAATCTAAAAATTCATAAAATGCAAAAGATTTCTTATGCTTGGGGAAGTTCGGTGTATTCTCTATCTATACACGTCTAAAAAATTTGGAAGGAGGGGGAAAGAGAGTATCAGGGGAATGAGAGTATCCAAATCCTTTTTTAACAACAGAAAGACAATGCTCACATATTTGGAGATATGGCAGTTTAGATCTTGAACTCTGACTATGATTTTATAGGATGCCAATTGCATCACACCATGGAATCCAATATGACCAAAATATTCTGTTATTTGATCTTAAAAAAAGTAAACGGTACTGAAATACCAGACAACAACAATAAGAGTTTTATAAAATCTACTAACACCAAAGTCCAAGTTGTTGAAGAAAAAAAGCTTAAAATGAACTGATTTATATTTTTTATAAAGTATATAGAGGAAAATTGGTCTCCAACCAAGCTATGCTCGGAGTAGGGGTGGGCAAAAAAACCAAAAAACCGAACCGAACTGCTGAACTGAACCGAACCAAACCAAAAAAAACTGAACCATTACTAACAGTTCTAGAACCGAACTGAAACAGTTCGGTTCAGTTCAAAACAGTTCGGTTCGGTTCGAAACAGTTCGGTTCGGTTCGAAACAGTTCGGTTCGGTTTTACCTTCTAAAATTTGATTTTGTTTGGTTTTTTATATTTTTTTTCAATGGTACAAATAATAACAGTTCGGTTCAGTTCGAAACAGTTCGGTTCGGTTTGGAACAGTTCGGTTCAGTTTAAAATCCAAACAGTTCGGTTCGGTTCAGTTATTTTAAATTTATCAAACAGTTCAGTTCGGTTCGGTTCAGTTTTTATCCCGAACCGAACCATGCCCACCCCTAGCTCGGAGGAGTACGAGCAATGCTAGAGAGGTTATTGCACTGGAATTATGGATTATGGGAAGCAAAGTTCAAGGTCTCAACTAGGAAGTTAGTTAACTGACTGACCCTATAACTAAAAGATGTGGTAGTAAATTAGTTCCCGATTGTTTTTATTCTTATGAGGCACCATTAACTCCTAAATATCCCAATTTCCTAGAGGGTACCTACATATATGCTAATATGACATTGGAAAGTATATGAGAACTTTTTGGCAAGGTCAGCCTATCATCTGCTGACGGAAGAAAGAAACAAACATAACCCTAAACCATCTTTCCTAAGGGTCATGGAAGGAAATTTGGATATTCCACCTCCATAGTTGTGTGATTTTTTTTTTTTTTTTGGAGATTAGTGAGATTTATCCTTCCTACCAGGAGCAAACTAGAGAGGAAAAGAGGAATGAAGTTAAATACTACATGTACAACTTTTTTTTGGAGATTGGTGAGATTTATATCCTTTCTACCTAATTTGAGTCTTGCCATATGGATGCAAAAATGACTATCAAACCCTCACCAATTAGCTACAACAACTTAAAGTTACTCTATTAAAAATTAAGTAACAAATAATTTAACAACGTCAAGTGATTAGTATTTACTTTGATAATTTAACAATGTTAGTTTGAAATGATTTAGTTACAAACTTTCAAATCTACAAGAATTTAATTTAATTGAGTATAAAATAAAACGAATTTCATCTAATTATCACATTTAAATTGAGATCAATTTTAATAAACTTTAAGTATAAAACTTTTTATATGATCAAATCAATTACAAATCATCATTCAAATGACTTTTAAAGTTACGACTAAGTGATAAAATATTTGGCCTCCTTATACAAATTGTCAAGACTTCAATCCCTCACTAAATGGCGCAAAAAACTTCATCCTTTTTTTTTTGGTTTTGAAAAGGCCAAAAAATGATATATTAAACCAAACAATCAAAGCACCATGATTGTTAAGATTGAAAAGATACACAAGTCAACACATTACAAATAAATCCCCTCAACAACGATGTTACCAAATCAAAAAGAAACTCAAAAGTAAATACCAAGTACACCCACACAAACATTTGAGCAGTTGAATGCTTTATTGACAATAATCATAAGGTAAACCTCTAACTTTGATTTTAATCCACGACCATATCAAAAGCTTAACCATGTCGAAAGGATGACCTTTTAAGCAATCATGATGACCAAATACCACATGGTTTTGACACTTCTAAATTGACCACATAAAAACCAACCAGATTGAAAGACAACATTCCTTCGCAATTTATCTGTGTGATACCAAACCTATAAATTGAACCATGTGGCAAGAGTTGATGTTTGCCAACATACAACTGATTTCTAACTAAAACAAAACATTCAACCATAACTTATGAAAAACATGACACTCGATAAACAAATGTTTGGATATTTCATGCATGTAACATCCTCCCATACACAAAGGGGATCCAATGTTCTGAACCCCTTTTACGATTCAAATTATATTAAGTTAGACGACAATCATTTATCAATCTTCAAGCAAATAATGATAACTTTGATGGAACAAAATTGTTCCAATTTACATTATACAATAGAAAATATGTTATTAATTTAATATTAGAGATCAACACACAAGCTTCTTTGACTATGAGCACTCCATCAGAATTGAGGTTCCATTTTCATACGTCCTCCAAATTATCCTGCAAGGAAACATTAGATAACAAAGTCCTACACTCCTCCACCAACTCTTCCTCCCAAACAAATAAACTTCTCCAACTCCATCCTTCTCCCTCTACACCGCTACTACTCACCATGTCCTTCACAAAAACATTTTTGTAAATCAGTAAATTAAATAACCTACTAAAGTTGTCATTTAACATCTCCACTCCAACATGCCAAGACAAACATGTTACGGTCAATCTCAGACAACTTAGACAGATTCTAAGCGAACCACCCCCATTCAACACCCCATTAGATAGCTCATATTTGTGTAACAAATCTTTATATGAGAGCTCTTTCTTCTCTCTTTAATCTCATACACCACTTTCTTAAAAGAGCCAAATTAAAAGTTTTTGAATTTTGCACCCCCAAACCTCCATTTTATTTGGGTAAACACATGCCTCCTCACTCTCATCCCATAAAAAAGATTTAAGTTAAGACTCAATTTTAAAGATGGTACTTGAAGAAGCTTTGAAAAAAAAAGGAGAGGAAGTAAACTAACATAGAAATTAAAACGACTTTCAAGAGAATAAGACGACCATCCATAAAAAGATTACGACACTTTCAAGAAGACGATCTATCTTTAATCACAAGATTCTAAAAAGACAATTACGAGGATTGTCATCTATCAACTATCCCAAATATTTAAAATGTAAGAAATCCATTTTATAATTCAACGTTAAGGCCGCCTCATTTAACCACAAGTCATCAACATGGTAATCCATGAAAAAAGTTGATACGATTCAAATCAAATATTTTTTGTTAAAACTGATTTTGTTATTGATTTCTTCATATCAATTAAACCCTTGTACTAGAACCTAATTAAGGGCCCGTTTGGATTAGCTTATTTTATAGCTTATATAAAACAGCTTATGCAAATAAATAAGTTTTTATGTATTATTTATAAGTTTTTAAGGTAGTTTATGAAAAAACAGTTTATGAAGATACAATTTTCGTTAGTGAAAGCTTATAAATTAAAATAAAATCTTATTTATTTAAATAAACTATTTTTCATAAGCTCAAATCAAACGGGGCCTAAGTCCTTGATTAAACTATAAAATCAAGTCAATCAACAAATTAATATAACATTTTTTTTTTGCAAAAATACAATCAATTACGAGGCAAGATTTGCTTTATTTTTTATTTTTTGAGAAAAAATTTGCTTGATTTGTTTGTCGTTTTTCCTTCATATGACAAAAAACCCTTACCCTTTCACAAAATAAAATAACACATCATTATATAATAAGAATTTCATATCAATATCAACTTCAAAGCAAGAAAAAAAAAAAATCCCATATCAGTATCTAAAAAACAATGATTCTGATTCCTTAAAAAGCTCTCAAAATTGTTCAGAATCTGGTATCCGTACTTGTTTGCCTCATAATCTGTAACATTAACAAACGCGCTTTTTAGGGTATAAGCTAGTTTGGTAGGAAGGAGTATGAGTGAGCTTTTGTCACAAGGTTGGAGCTTTGTCCATTCAAAATTGTGGGTTGTGACTAACTTTGTAGTTTGGTGCGGTTGGTGTTGGAATTTTAACAAGGGTGCATGTGGGGTTATCTTTGGATCCTTTGTTCCTTGAAGGGTTAATTTGATAACCTTTGTTTGTTTCAGGTTGTTGAGAAATTGTGCCTCATCATCTTTGACTCAATAAGACTGTTTTTTTCTGTTTGAGATTTTGTTGTTTTAGGTGTTATTGTTGCAAAAGAAATGCAGAAAGGAAAGGTATATCTCTTGTTCAATTAATTAATGTTAATAATTTTCATTTCCAAACCATATTTAAATTACTCTAATTGCTTCACAAAAATCATTGTTTTTTTTTATTCTTTGTTTTTATTAAAAAAATCGATTTTTTTTCCTTATATGAGTGAATTATGAAAGTTGGAAGGTACCCTTTTGTGACAAAGTTAAATTTAACAATATTGTGATAAGAAAAATGTTGTTTTTGTTTTGTTTTGTTTCTTGTTGGTGATTGTTTCCTAGAATTTTCTTTCAATCTTATGAAGTGAGTTGGTTTTGTTTATTATCACGTGATATAATTTTGTGTCCCACGTTTTTGTCACTTATGAAATGATAACAGCAAGATTGACAAGATCTTATTTTTTCAGCATATTTTTAGGGGTCTTGGATACTATCATTTGATGAATTTTGCACGCTTCTTCTTTTGACTTGTTAGGTGGCATTATTTCTTAGGGTTGTTTATCTTCATCTCAATCTACTCTTGTACTTTTTTCCTTTCTCTTTCTCTTTCTTTCTACTTCTTCTGAGTTGTACTTTAGAAGCATTAAGTTAGATGGTTGACTATTTCAAAGCATATTTTGAGTTGTTGAATTAGAAGGAACTGTGAATTGGAGAATGTAAACTAGTTTTGGTCTTGAAATGAAGATTGGTTTGTCACTTTGTCTTATGAATTTTGATATATTTAATGTTTAATGGCCTTTTTAAATGCTAAAACTTCTCCTTCAATTAGATGGTGACAATGTCTCTTATGTTTGTAATTTTGTTATTTTGCTTGTGTTAGTTCAATCTATGCAGACATGGTTAGGTTTCTGCAAATTTAATCCACTCTCTTTCTTTGAGTCTATCATTCTCTATTACTGCTATTGTATTAGCTCCATAGTGTACATATACATGTTTGTATAATGTCTATCAAGTTTATTGCCTTATTAGTGAGTCTGTGATATCTCCAATATAAATTAATATCCCTTGATAATATAGAAAGAAAACTTATTTACTATTTTAAGTTCTTTCTTTCTATTGCGAAATTTTGATTTCCATTTAGTGATTTAGCTTGATTTATCTACATTCTTAGAGAATCAAATTTAGGTTTTTTTTTTATTTTTTTTTTGGGTTTTGATAATCACTAGTTCTTTCTTACAGAAATCAATGGAGATGGAATTTTTCTCGGAATATGGTGATGCCAACCGGTATAAAATTCAAGAAGTAATTGGGAAAGGTAGTTACGGTACTGTTTGTTCGGCTGTCGACACTCATACTGGTGAAAAGGTTGCAATAAAAAAGGTGCATGGTATCTTTGAGCATATATCCGATGCTGCACGTATTCTTCGTGAGATAAAGTTGCTCAGACTTCTTCGACATCCTGATATTGTTGAAATTAAGCACATTATGTTGCCTCCTTCTATCAAGGACTTCAAAGATATTTATGTTGTTTTTGAGCTCTTGGAGTCTGATCTGCATCAAGTCATTAAAGCCAATGCCGACTTAACAAAAGAACACTATCAGTTTTTTCTTTACCAGTTGCTTCGAGCATTGAAGTATATTCACACCGGTATTCTTCAATATCTAGTTGTCACTCATTCACAATTATTTTCTCTGAATGCACATGTTTTTTAACCGAAAATGTTAGTAATTAGTTGTTAGTAACGTGAATGGGAGGATTCATATGTCCCCTTATCTCTTCAACACCTATTTTCCTCTGCCAGAACCACCAAACCATCTTATCACTCCCTTTGAATGCATATGGTGTTGCTAACGGTTGCATGCTATGTTAGATGCTTTAATAAATCGTAATTGAATTTGAAACTGTATCATTCCTCCGCATTTCTTTTTACGAAAATGTTATAATTTTGTATATTATCTTCTCTAACTATTTCATTCATTCCCTTTTTTTTCACTTCTTAAATTTGCATTGTACTTTTTTGGGTTTTGCCAAAATATTTCACCAGTTCAGTTTTTCTTTTGTATTCTAATTTGTTTACCATCACAAGTTTTCTTGCATTGATGTCAATATCATTCATCTAATACTTATTACAGCAAATGTCTATCATCGAGACTTGAAGCCAAAGAATATACTGGCCAATGCAAACTGTAAACTTAAAATCTGTGATTTTGGGTTAGCTAGAGTTGCTTTCAGTGACACTCCGGCAACTGTATTTTGGACGGTATTCCATTCAAATATTATCATCCTATCTTTTTTCCAGCTGTGTGTGAATCATAGCAAAAGCCTTGGTAAAGTAGGCGCTGATGTTTTCTTGCTTATTGAATATGCTTCTATAGGATTATGTTGCTACAAGGTGGTATAGAGCACCAGAGCTCTGTGGATCATTTTATTCAAAGGTATGGTTTTTTCAAGATTCTTTCATAAATCATATAACTTAGAAGTGGGTTGAAACCAATGTTCTAAAAACCCGACCTGAGATCGAACCAGTGAGAGATTTCTGTCATGGTTCAATATTGGTTCTTTTGGTTCAACCATGGTTGAACGGACGAACCAACCACAGTTCAACCCCAGTTCAACCCAGCTCAACCAGACTAAGGTATAACGGGAATCAAACCAACAGGTGAACCGGTCTTCTCCCGGTTCAACCGGTGGTTAAGTCCGGTTTTTAAAACATTGGTGGGGCCTAATATGCGTACCATACCCCTAATACTTGATCATTAGCTTCATGTGTAGAGATTGCATATCGATCCACAATACATGCTTTCTGTCATCTTTCCCATCAATATGCATGACCTGTGTTGCTGATTATTAATCCGCTAGTTATATTTATATCTGCTGGATTTGTGTGTTAATGAGCTGACACTAAGTTTTTGATTGTAGTATACTCCGGCAATTGATATTTGGAGTATAGGTTGCATCTTTGCCGAAGTATTAATTGGGAAACCACTTTTTCCTGGAAAAAGTGTTGTCCATCAGTTGGATCTGATCACAGATCTGCTTGGGACCCCCTCAATGGATACTATATCTCGGGTAATTTCTTTTTCTTCTCTAGAGAGAATGTTAACTGTATTGCTTATACTTTTTCTGGTGGTGACAATCTTCGAATTAGGTACACAATGATAAAGCAAGGAGATACCTAAGGAGTATGAGGAAAAAGCAACCTGTACCATTTGCACAAAAATTTCCTAATGCAGATCCTTTATCACTACGACTACTGGAAAGGTTGCTCGCCTTTGATCCAAAAGACCGGCCTACTGCTGAAGAGGTTTGTTTTTCGTGCTCTTTGGATAAGTGTAGTATTAAACAGTTATTTTAGTCATATAATTTACTGCTCAGTATTGTCTAAATAATGGTGCTATAGCGTAGTGGAATTTTAACAAACCACTATTGTTCCGCAATATGCAATTTAGTACAAAGTGTTGTCAAATATTTGCTACTGCAGTGCTGTAGGCTATAGCACTATAGCATAACAGAGTTTGAACAAACCACTGTTTTCTGCAATCTGTGATTGACAACACTGTAACTGTTTCTTGAGCTTAATAGCTTAGGATTGTCCTTTGGACAGTAGAAGGTATAATTGTTAATATAGTTAGAGTTAGTTAATATTAGTTGGTTAGTTACATTATTTAGAGTTAGTTTCTCAATTAGTTAATGTAGTTAAAGTCTATAAATAATACTACCATGTACTCAGATTACTATCTTTTGATCAATATAATTTTCTATGAATTTTACTTGAGTTATAAAGCTCTTTTTTCTCTTTTTCTCTTAATACTTCAATATTCTAAAAGCCGAGAGCAAGTAGATTGATATACAAATATTTTAATGCATTGTTCATTAATTTAAATGAATTGGTGTTGTCAGGCATTAGCTCATCCTTACTTCGAGGGACTTGCAAAAATTGAAAGGGAACCATCCTGCCAGCCCATTACACAAATGGAGTTTGAATTTGAAAAGAAAAGAGTAACAAAGGGAGAAATTCGAGATTTAATTTTCCATGAGATTCTGGAGTATCATCCTCAACTAAATGGAACTGAGAGAACTAATTTTCTTTATCCAAGGTTTTTTGGTTTATTTTCAACTACTTGCTTTTTTTTTCAAAAGTATTTTTTATTCGTATGTCCACCCTCTTACTCTCTCCTTACTTGTCATTGGTCATGTTCTTTTTAGTGCTGTTGATCAATTCGGAAAGCAGTTCGCTCATCTTGAGGAAACTGGTGATAAAAGTGATCCAGTTGTGCCACTTGATCGAAAACATGCATCACTTCCTAGGTATTATTAATGCAATGTCCAATGGGATTCACTTGCCATTTGTGGTAATCTATGACAAAATTTCGATGATATATCACTTTTTTTATTTTTTAATGGCAAATGTTAGTAATTAGCTGTTAGGTTAATATTACTCCTTCGTTTGGGTTTGAACCCAGACCTCCAACTCCTTATCCCTTAGGATATCACTTATAAACTACAAAATAATTCTAAATTCAAGTCATAAATCAATGGCAAAAGAAAAGTCGCTGTCTATACAAAGTTTGACAATAGTAAGTGCTTGGCTACTAAGATTAGGTAGTGATCTATCAGAATGAATTTGAATTCAGCCTAACGAATAGGGATTCAAGATGAGATTTTAGGTCCTAAACAGATACATGCTAGGGATTCATATCTATTGGGTTCAGTCTTGTATCACATTGAGATACAAATCACATGTATTGTAAGATATTGATAACCATGTTACAGGGTACTTCAATCGTCTTATCATTATATTTTAGACAGGAATGGTATTCTATGACAAATGCTAAATATATTCAATTGAGATGCATTAAAATTATGCCTATGCAAAAAGAAACTGTTAGAGACAGTTGACTACTGTGATGCAAAATAGTTATGATTTAATCTATTGAATGTTTCTACATAGGAGAACAAAGTGTCAAAGGCGTGCTCTTCGAGCTGTTATTTTACATAGATGCCAATATGCATATTTCCAAGGTTAAATTACATAAAATATCAACTGCAGTGTGTATAACATGCATGTTTAAAGAACAAGGGTCTGTACCATGGTAATTAGTAAACTAGTTAAAGTTATTTCTCAACCATCTTATTTAGCTGCTCTTTCAATGTCTCGACACGGCCTGAGATGAAATCAACTAAAATATGGCTGCATTTGCTTCCATGTGTTGTATATAACTGTTTCAATTCACAAGGATCATAATTAGATTATATTTTAGGATTGTGCTGATTTAATTATTTTCGTTTTCTTTTTTCAATTACTGACAGATCAACAATTGTACATTCAAATATGACACCCCAAAAAGAGCAGTCAAATATTGCTTCCAGCAAAAACCGGCAAACAACTGAGGAATATAATACTAATTATACGGAATCCAGCGGCCTTCGGGGACTGCAAGTAATTCCACTGGGTATGTGATCATCATCTTCATCATAGTTTGTTTGATTTTTGTGCATTATCAATAACCAGTACTTTTAACACCTCTCTTTTCAGAAACACCTGGTAAAGTTGTTAGGCCAGTTGTTAAATATGAGCATGGGAGTATTGTCAGCGATTCAGATGATTCCAGGACATCTATGAGAGGTTATCTTCTTCCTTCTCAATCTACATATTAATGTCAAATAAATATCTAGGGAAAAAGTGTATACAACTGCCTTAAACTTTATGATTTTTAGAAAATAGGCACGGTTAACTTTTACTTCAGCTCAAGAATTGTATGAAGAGAGTCTTATAATGGAGCAATTTATATGTATGAGTGGTGATAACGAATGAGAACAAAGACACCAAAGTAAAACTGGTGAAATACTGAGATGGTTTTTTTTTATCTACGTCATAAATTATCAAATGTTCAATTTAATATTAAAGAACAACATAGCAAATTAGCAATAAAGGTATGTTCACCGGTGAGAAATTACCCCAAGTTAACTTAAAAATCTATTGTAACAACCGTAAGAGTTTAGGGATTACTTGAGATTAAGTGAAAGTTGAAGATTTCTATTTATAAAAAACACGAAGTTTAAGGCAGTTGTAAATTATTTTTCCAATATCTAGCTCGGTGGATCCCAAATTCTTGTACTAAGGAGAAATACACATTGTTGGATTAAAGATCGGATGATTGGTATTCTGACTTCAACAGATCTTTAAAATACAACTCAGAATAGGAGTCGTTCAATCATCATCTAATAATTGAAGTATATGACTACGTGATGGCAGAGAATTTAATTCTTAGCTCGGTCAACAGACGAAGCTGACAAGTGTGTCTTTACAGGCAAAACTTACCCATCAATGTTGAATCAAGGCCGAACAAGCATCAGATTTAACCATAAGTATTGATATCAACACAAACGAAGAAAGAGCGAACAAAGATAGAAGATGATTGAATAATCATCGGCATCGAAACAAACTTGATGCAGTCTAAGGCTCAATGTTATGGTAAGATTAATGGTGCCGGCCACTGCTCATGGAAAGGATGGAACTGTTCATGACAAGAATGTTTTCTTGTGAATAGTTTGGCCAGATGAGAAATTCCTGTGGAGGAAAAAAAACAAAGGCTCTTTGTAGTGGAGAAGTGCTTCCCCTTAAAGATCCAGCTTTTTCTTGTCCTATAATGTAAAGCTTTGGTTACAGCTATGAATAAACTGTAGCTCTAAATTCAATTCAGTCTTCTTTTAATTTGGATTCTAAGCAGTGTGACTGCACACAGTCAGACGCATCTGAATCATCTGATCTTGATTAGATGGTCCAGATGTGGCTGACTGCGTGCAATTAGGGAGTTGTGACTGCACATAACCCAGCTCCCATCTCTCTCTGGCTTTGACATTGAGATGATTAATCACTTTTAACCACAAAAAAATGTTTATTGTTTATGTTGGATTGTAATTTTTAGTCATGGCAATTTTTTGTTTATATTTGAAATAATTTGAACTTCATAGCTGATTAAGTCCAGCTATCTACTCCAAACGAGTTTAATCTCGTATATGAAAATGTTCCTTTGATAAAGTTCCCACTACCCAACAAAAAATCATTATTATTAGATTTAGAAGAAACAAAAAAGAGTCATTTAATATGCATATATGAGATGTTTACCTAATTATTTTAAATTGTTCATTCCATTTTTCAAAATCAGATTGATACAAAATTTCGTTGTTTTATGTATAAAAGAGTTTTTGTTTTATTAATCATAGTTTTCTAATTGTGTTTTGAGAAGGTCTATTCAAAGAAATATATAATATATTACGCACAAGTTTCTCCAACAATTTGATTGCATGTGAAATTTTCCCATTGGTCCAAGCCCTTCAAATACTTACTCGCTCACATATAATAATAATGTGCATTTAAAATAGGTTTTTAGTGTTGACCAAGTATGCTCTAATGTATGACAGTGGGAGAACTAACAGGATTAGAATTATGTTATTGTAGGTAAAACTTGTTTAGGATCATTATTTTCACTGCAACCAATATCTTTAATATTGAGTATCCTTGGAAATAGGTTTGTTGCATATATATAATTATAAAGAAGAAATAGATGCTTTACTCCGTTATTGTAGTGGAATCTAACTTCAAATAATAGTGAAAGCATTTGATCAAATATGGCATCACGTAGTTTCACAAGATTTTGAAAATGTGAATGAGCATGTATCCACCCTCAATCTCAATGAGGACCCCCTCGTTGAACCACATCTAGATTCTCTGATGTCAAGGAATCACATATCTTATGTATGCACATAATTTGAACCGACAAATAAAAAATCAGACAATTCACGCTCTAATTTTGATAAGACAGGTTCAAAATCAAACGCCAAAGCACAATTTATCAAATCTTGATTCAACGATTTAGATTGACAACTGCGCGATTGTATAACGCGGTTGTATAAAAGTATCGGGAATCCAAATCGGAGCTACATTGGCCTTACCATGTAGAGGATTGATATTACTTGCGCGGCCTTAAGTGAACTCAAGCCACATAGTACAAGATAAGATCATCTTCTGTGTTGAGGGTGGCTTCCAAAATGTCACAAGGGTTACAATTAAGTGCTTTTCCTTTTAAATACACTTCTCATTTTAATGGAATTAAATTCATCACTATGAAAAGTATTATGCAAAGAAACACCAGTCCTACCACGTTATGAGTTTATAGGAAATTATGCTTTGTATATACCCAGGCCGGCCTACTATTGCAGCTAACATAATAAAAAAAGGTATATAGCTTAAAAACTCACATGATGCTTGGCTAGCTCTAACATGTATTGTTTTCTTATTAGCATTAATGCAAAATATTTACACTTTTTTATGAAGAAAAAAAAAACATTTTCCATTAACCTAACATGTTAAGAAAATCAAAGAATAATATACTAATGTTGAAACACTTTTTTTGTCTTAACCATGTGATTAATAGGAAAAATGAGCTAGTAATTAAGAGTTCGGTCAAAAAGTAAGTAATATCTGACAGCTTTAATCAAAGTGTGTTTTTGACAGATTTTGCCTTAACTAAAGTTTATTAACACATTCAACCAAATTAAACACTTGGTCAATGTTGAAACATAGTTGAGATTGAGATATAATGCATTTGAATAAGGTTGTTTGATGATATTTTTTGGCATTTACTGCATATGCAAGCACCATAGCTGCAAACTGCAGACAGCGGGGCTCACAGATTAAAAGACTTTGGTCAGTTCATGTGCTGATCATTAAGTTAAACAGGTTGGGAAATAATACTCTTTCCTTCATCTACACGGACAAGTGTGAATATTCTTCACCTGCTAGTTGCATGCTTTTGTTTTTCAATTTTTTTATATTGTTACAGACAATTACAAATACCCACTTTTCTTATTTGAACTGTCACACTAGTTACATATTAATTTTCTTTAATCAAAGATAATTACTGCTAATTCAATGTTGAGTTGTCATCAATTACTTTGTGATTAAGCAAGTTATTCAATATTAACAATCATAGTTAAAAGTGTTAATTTTGTTGTTTATCTACTCATATATGGTGGGACAAAAAAATAGAAAATGTCATTATGCATGAGTAGAGGCCTACCATGTGAGAGTTTCAATTGATATGTCCAAACAATAGAAAGGATCAAAAGATGAAGATGAAAACAAGGTCTGCTCTAAAATGTGAAGACGCACTACACACTCAGGTAGGATGTCCACACATTTGAAATAAGATTAGATACTTGATATATTGGAATTATATATTTATATAAGCTCTTTCTTCAATTATAGGAGTATATAAATAAAGGTCCCATAGTATGATAGTATAAGAATTTGATCCAATTTCGTACAAGAAATGTTGGTACGGATCCCAATTAGCATCAGAAAAAAGAAAAAGAGTTTTTTTTATTAAAATTGAGTATTGGAAAAATAGAATGGTGTAGAATAAAATAAAAAGGGGAGTGTATGTGTATGTAGTGTGTGAATGTGACAAAAACAAAGGGATCCGAGTGGGACTGAGCACATGGAGTCCCATATGCCCAACACAACAAAATCTCTCTATACAATCCCAATGACCCAATCCGCCGATTGGTTTCCTTCTTGGAAACACCACCACCTCCCTTCTCTGATTATCCACCACACTCTTGAAGGGCCACCATCACTAAATGTGGGATTGTGGGAGATGAAAGCTGCTCATTCCAATCTCTAGGAAATTAGTAGTTTAGTGGAGTAACAACCAAAAACATCACTATGTTGTTAATGTTTGCACTGCATCGTAATCATACATTTTGATCCTACACATCCTAAAAAAAAAAAAGTTACTCCATGGTTATTGTTTCATACTGCTCCAAGGTCCAATCATAAACCATAAAGGTCTAATAAGGCGGTTATTCCGTAGTTGGACTACCAATGCCAGCATGAGGCCGCAGGATAGAGGAAAAACATTTCAAAGTTAATTTGGGCCCTCTGATTATAGTCATACTCACACAGTTATCTAGACAATGTATCGGAAAAGGCGCAATCGCCTAACATATATGCCTATATGATAGCTTTAAGTTACATGCTCTCATTCTAAAAAAAAGTTCAAAACACTTTAAGTTATATAACTAACTTGAACGTTAGAGTGTCTTTACAAATATGTCATTGCACTTTGATGAAGAAACCACATTTCGTCACACAATACTTTGCCATCACTATCGTAGACACATCAGCTATAATTAGAGAGTTTGATGGACCTCTTGAATGATGTTCTCATGTGTGATATGCAATTTGGTGGATCTCATATGTTCCGACGGAATATTTGTAATTGTTTCCAAACGATATGATAAAGTATAAAATATGAATGGTTGTGGTTTGTTGAAACCTTGAAACATTTTAAACTGTTTGTTTATGAGAATTAACCTAGTAAAAAGTTGACAATAACGTAGACAATATCGTATGACTTAATTTGATAATTAATAGTGAATAAACTATTGGATTACATTTGAAGTAACATAAGAAAAATGTCATATAAACTAGTAAAAACATGTTACTGCTACTATTAATATGAGAATTTTTATTAACAATTGGGTTGAGTCAAATATAATGAGTTGGACTCTCGAAATATAATGAATCCGTGTTTAAATTTTGACGAAAAGAGATGCTCTCATTTAATGTTTAACGTTATTTCAAATATTGATTAACTCTAACGAAGGGAACATATAAAAACTAAAATGTGAGAATGTTTATTGCAACAATTTTTTTACCTATGAAAAGATTTTCATTCAAGACAATTAAAGCCTTTCATTTATTATAATCGAATTTTTACGGGAAAATACTATTATCGATTCTATATATTGAATCCTCTAATAAATTAGATTACATTACCATAGTCATGACTCATGATGCTTTTGTTTTCACTTTTATAATTATGTGGGTAACGTATATTTATGAATTTGTAAATGACAGTTATAAATGAGACCGCAACTTCCCTATTCAAAAAACCAACTTGTCCTAAATTAGTTATGCAAAGTGTATTTGATTTCCTAAAATTCCCAACTTGTTAATTTGATAAGGGTAGGGTTTGACATGATTGTAGCATTTTTGCATGATTAATTTGGCCTAAAAGGGTTAGGGAGGGTTTTGTGGGGCTCAAGATGGGGTCACTAGAAAGTAAATACGTGGCATTCATGCGAAGGATAGTGATGCATATCATGGAGCTAAGTTTTTTTTTTTCCTTTGACAAATTATATAGCTAAAGCTAAGCTAGCACATTACATAATTTAATTTTTATTTATAAATATGAATGAAAGAGAAGAAGAGAGTGGAGGAGCACATGGGTGGGTGTTAGGTTCAAGGAATTCATGTGAGCACATGTGCTTTCTCCCTTTTGTTTTGTGTTTTGTGGGACCATTTTTTATGCCCCCACATCTCAACTCCACAGCTCATAAATTACTACTACTAACGGGGTTCTATATATTTTTCATTTTCAGTCAGATTTTAGAGACTTTATATTATTGTACTTTCACTTTATTTACCTCTTCATATATCCACCATGTAGGGATGACAATGGGTACCTATGGATATGATACTATAATGCCCTTTTTCATATCCGCATCTGTAAAAAAATATCTGTATCCGAGCTCGTACCTTTGTGGGTAACAATTTTAGTGTCCTTCCCCATACCCTATGGGTACCTAAGTGCCTAGCACTCATTACCCGCACTTTAATTATGAAAAGACACTAAAAATTTCACAATTGAAATAAAACTATGGTTCAAAAGTTTTCAAATCAACTCATAAAATAGTACGAATCGTAGTATTTAGCCAAATAAAAACATCCAAAATATTCCTAAAATTTTTTACACCAATAGGAGAGAGTGATTACTTAATTAAGTAGTTTTTAGGTTTAGGTTTATGCTTAAATAGCTAAATTAATTAATTAATTAATTATACACAAAAAATAAATAAATTATTTATCATATTATAGAAATATGTATATGCGGGTTACGAGGCTGGGCAGTATAGTACCCTTACCCGTGCCCATATCCATTTGAATTTGGGAGTAATTACCTGGACCTAAGCCCGAACCCATGAAAGCGGGGTTTTACCCTATCCATTGTGGGTATTTTTTGCGGGTACCCATCGGGACTGGATCCAATGGCCATCCCTACCACCATTCTACATGTGCGTTGCTTCTCACCTATAAACCTACATTTGATTCAATCTTATTCATACTAGCTAAGGATCCTTACAACCTATTGATCATAAATAAAATATTTATCAAGTGCGTTTAGCGTGTGTTTAAATGACCATAAATATCTAATGTGTGCTATAAGTATAAGCTAACGTAGTTTTGCCGTTCATTTGATTTTGATTTTGATTGATTAGAGACTAATCTCTACATTTACCAAGTGGAGGATATCATCTCATTTGCACATAAACTTCATATGGACTACTTCACTATGTCTCACCATATAGGAAATTGAAATTCACGTGGGTCTCTTAATTTTTTTGGAATGAAATGTAATCCACATATAAAATAATGAAATCTACTTAATTACGGTCAATAATTAAGAAAATATTGATTGGATAGTTGGAAGTTGTACATTGATGTGAGTTTAGTAGATTCTTTGTTATTGAAGAATCATGAATTTGACATGGTGAAGTGATCTGAACTATCAAATAATATATATGAACCAAAATAATTAATAATGCATAGTTGACATGAGTCTTTTAATCTTAATATGATATGATGGTTAAGACCAAGGACTACATGATTTCGTGAATGTAAATTCAAGTTATTATTATCACTTGTTATAATTTTTATGTATAAAAGACTAGTATTTCCACGACTTCAATCTTTTGGACCAACTATAAGGCTAATAGTCGATTTAAGACTAATTAGTTTTTCGAAGCATAACTCCAAAGTGGGAATCCCAAGTAAAAAGATTAGTTTATAAAGTGGAAAAATATTGCCCATTTGATAAATGTGATTTTGCATTCCTTCCACAAACGTAAAGTGTGTTGCCAATCTATTTCATGAATGTGAAACTCGCACTCGATCATGTCTAAGATTGAACATTTAAAACGTGATAGTAGTGACATAGTATATCTTAAATAAACTTTAATACCATATTTGAAATTGAATTTTGTGTGACTTAACCCCATCAAAATCAATTTGCAGTATATAAGATAAGATGAAGACAATCTACACCTTATTAATGCAATGAGAAACTCTTAATTCACAGTAACATCTTTTTTGACAGCATACATATAACAGCATCTAATATAGCTGTTGTCAACAAAACAAAGACCTAGGTAGCTAGTATTCTAAGCATGTGTTTCAATTGCATTTTGATTATTAATATTATTATTACATGAAAACAAAAAAGAAAATTTTTACAAAGCAAAGGTGAAAAAAGTGAAGACGCTCTTGTTGTGGAGCGTGAAAGTTATAGCCCATAAATATATGATATCACACAAACACATAACTTGAATTAATCCAAAAAAAACTTGGGGGTTTCTTCTTTGTAATATTGTGTATATTGTGAGTCCAAAACCAGTGGGACCAGCTTCGTTGGCATTGACATTTCTAGACCTCAACAATAATTTAACATGTTCCTCTTCTCCCTCTCCCTCCCT
This sequence comes from Medicago ruthenica, assembly GCA_018208015.1. Taxonomy (NCBI): domain Eukaryota; kingdom Viridiplantae; phylum Streptophyta; class Magnoliopsida; order Fabales; family Fabaceae; genus Medicago; species Medicago ruthenica. Next base: position 6,212,299 of record CM031375.1, on the reverse strand, counting down.
CACCCTTCAATATAGCACCTTCATTCATATCATATAACTCTCAACATTCATTCATTATTAACACTCACAATAATATTATTATTACTACTACACTATCTCTCTTTTTCTCTCTCACACACAACTCTTAGTAACGTTACATATATACATATATATTATATTATATTATATATTATATATATATATATATACACATAATCCATGGAAGAAGAAAACATGGAAGAAGAGAGAAACAGAATCATACCAACATTTCTCAACAAAAACATGAACACTACTACTGTTGCTGCTACTACTCAGGGTGTTCATAAGTCTCTGCATGTTTTACGGCGAAGCCGAAGACGGTGCACTGAAGGTGGTGGTGGCCGCAAGGAAAAGATGTTGATAAAAGAAGTTGCTATAAATGAGGTGAAGAGTGATGATTGTGCTGTTGAAGAGAAAGAAAAGGAAGAAAAAGAAGATGAGGAAGAAAATGGAGAAGGTAGTGATGATAGGGAAGAAGTAGAGAGAAAGATTCATGCATTGCAGAGGATTGTACCTAATGGTGAGTCTTTTGGTGTGGACAAGCTTTTTGATGAAACTGCTGGCTATATTGTTGCTTTACAGTATCAAGTCAAAGCTTTGAAAGCTCTTACTGGTTTCTTTGATAAGTTGGAGAAGGACAAGACTAAACTTGGAGGTTGATATAAATGATTCTTCATCAATTTCAACATCTTCAATCATCAATCCATCATATCAATATGGAATTCCTTAGGTTAGAGAGGTTTTTTTTGTTTTTTTTCTTTGTTAATTTTTTCATAGACTCATTAGTTTATTTAGATTTTTTTTTTTGGGTTATTTTGTTGTACTTTTGGTTAATTGGGATCAAGGAAAATATTTCCCATTTCTTAGATTTTTTATTTATTTTATGATTTTTTTTATTTCAAGTTAAAAAATTTCTTTTTGGGTCTGAATCCTTGGATTATAAGGGGAATAAATCCTTATAATCGGAGGTTAGTAAAGTTTGGCTTAGGATTATTTACTGATCGTTTTAATTTTATTTGACATGTTTTTGTGACTTTTATATTATATTCATGTTTCTTGAATCTTGATAGTTTATTATCTTGTTTCTAGGCAAAAAGAGGTTTGAGTAGGTAACATGGTATTGCATCACACAATTGTAGTTACGAGATTTAGGAAATTTTTATAGGAATCAATTTTGTGATCTTTGGAGTGAAGTTAGAACGGGTGAAAGTTTATGGTATTATTATGATGTGTCCTCTGTTGTTGCTGATGTATGTGGGCTTTGGTGGAGTTTTTTCATCTTGGTCTGGTGGTGGGCCAGCCAATTGGATCCAAAAATCTGGATTGAGATCAGACACATTTTCAAAAGTAACATGGCACATAAATTACTCACACATGTTGTCATTGGTCCCTTTCTCTTTATTTTTTGTTGGTGAAAACTTTGTTTTGGTGGTGATTTTGGAATAGGAGTTGTTTGACTTTTTGGCTGTTAGCCACTACCAACACAATAACTTGGACTTGGGATGCTAATTACTCAAAAGAGAAAAAAATAGAAGAGATTGCAACCATCTTGAAGGGGAATTGATTCTCTCATTTTCCATTTTGGTCATTTTGAATCTCAACCTTTGTTCATGAGAGATAGATATATTAGATAATGGAGATTAAAAACATGACCCCTCATGTTTTTTTTTTCAAAATGAAAGGATCCCCACCCATCTTGGAAGAATTATGAAGTTTACGTGATTTCTTGTCTTTTGATTTTCCATAATTTAATTCAATGATCCCACATTGAAATTATGACAAAATCATTTTATCCATCCATTAATGATCGATGACTAGTATCTAACATTGTGAGTATTTTTTGGATTTGGATTCTTTAAGGTAAAAAACTTTGCATTTTTTGCATTTAGGTCAAAATTTAAGGTTGTGACTAGAAGCTTTTGTAAATCACAATGAAAGCAGACATAAGCATGTGTTTGGCGACGAAAACGCACAACCGATCGGGTTCTAAAACTCAAATTAAGACAAATAGTTAAAGTAAAAAAGAAAAATTTATATATTATATAATGGAAATGATCTTGATTGCATTGTGTGTATTTCAAAATTGGTGATAAGTTGCAAATAATGAGAAGAGCCACAAAGTGTATAAATTCTCTGCTGACACAGTCACATACTGAGGATGAATAGCATATATTATAGACAACCTATTTAGCTATAAACAAGCTATGCCACATTTGTAATCCGAGGAGAAGTAAAACTAAAAAATAAAGCAAGAGGTACGAAAAGAATTAAAGATTAAGGGCACAAGATCCGAATGAATCAATGAAAATAAATAGTATATGAGTAGAAGATAAGGTAGAATAGAATGATAGAACCCAGCTAGGTAGGTCTGAGCAATGTAATAGTACAACAGTCACTATACTGTTATTATGGAGAATTGGAGATTAGATAGCCAATACAAACACCCTGGCTATCCTATTTCAGCACACTTTGCGGAAACCCATATCCTCTACAGCTTGCAAATGCAAACTTTTCTGCTAGCTAGCTGGAACAGTGCCAGTAAGTGTCACACAGTCTCCATTAATTTTGGAGTATCATATCATATCTCATCTCGTATGAACTAAACAAGCCTCACTAGTCACAACTCATAAATGTACACATTATGCATCAGTAGGACTATTCAAAAAAAAATCTGAAGCCTAAATTGAATAGTTAAACACAACTGTAACTACCAGTTTATGAATTGAACTAGTTCGGTTTAGTTTAGTTGGTGAACTATTTGTCACAATTCAGTTTTTTTTTTTTTTTTAAGTAGTTCTAATATGTTGGCAGATAGATCAATATAGCAAAATAGAAAAAAAAAAAAAACATTCAATTTGTATTTTTTTTCGAGAGCCTTTGGAGGCGTATTGGATTAGGATTTTAAAGGACAATTTTTGTTTAAAAAACTCTTTAGGATTTTAAAAGACTTTGGAGGATTTTAATAACTTTGATGATTTTAAAAGACTATCAGGATTTACAATTTGGATTTCAATGGATTTACATCATAAGATTTTAAAAGATTTTAAAGGATTTGAAATGATTTTATAGATTTAAAAGATTTCAAAAGATTTTATGAATTTTAAGGACTCGTTGAAAAGAAATGATCACAACACACTCTCATTTACAATATTTTCAATACAAACTATTTTATTTATTTTACTTTATTTTTTTACGAGAGAGGAGAGAGTGGGAGAGATAGGGAGAAAGAGTGGGAGAGATAGGGAGAAAGAGTGGGAGAGATAGGGAGAGAGAGTGAAAGAGAAGGGAAGAGAGAGGGGGAGAGCGTGAGAGGAAAAGAGAGGGTGAGAGAGAATGGAGGAGAGAGAGAGAGAGGTGAGAGAGGAGAGAGATAATAAAATCTTAAAATAAAAAACAATCCTAAGAAATCTCATGTTTTCATGAAAGACTTTTTCATGCTAAAATTTCACTAGAAAATCCCACAAATTTCATCAAAATCCAATTTATTAAACAATCCTTCGAAATTTGAGTGATTTTGAATACCACATGACTTTTTTTAAGTGATGAAGAGTCTTGATTGAATACCACAAGATTTATTTTAAATGACAAAGAGTCTTGATTGAATACCACATGACTTTTTCATAATAAAAAGTCTATTAAAATCCCTTAGATTCTTAATCCAATACACCCCTTAATCTCTTTGAGTTCTGCGAAAAAAACTCTTGAAGTCCTAATTTTTTTGGACCAAGAAAAATAAGTGAAATTTTTCTTCCACCTCTCGACACCTTTGGCATGCCTTTTTTTTTTTATTTTTAAATAAAATTGTTTGTATTTTAAAATCTAAAGCGTATTTTTTATTTTCGGATGATAGAATCTGAATGTTGTTTTTCTGCCATTTAGAAAAGGAAGAAAATAAGTCACGATCATTTTAGCCACGGTTCAACAATGATTAAATGTTTTTTCATAATTTTTAAACATTTGGATTTTAAAATTTGGATGTATATAAAGTCCAACTTGCACATTCAACTTTTGAAATTGGGATGGGAAAAATGCACATATGATTGGGAGGAATAAATGTAATAGCTTAAACTAAAAATCAACCAATTATTTCACATCATAATTCAACTGTAACTATTTTAGATATAATATGCCTTTCATGCAAGATGTCACAGAACAGAACTATTTTCTCTCATACATGCTTAAAATTATATGTTATTTCTTATCATCATTAGTTTTGTATTATACTTTTTGTGACTCGGTATTTATGATCATATGCAATCCACTGGATTTTGTATGCCTTTGGTCCCCATCATATTGTGGATCAAATATATGGCCCACAAGCACGTTACCAGAATACTATTATTTTTTTCACCTATCACCTTCTCACACGCTCTATTTTTTTTTACAAAATTTTTTATGGGGTTTCGGTTTATATAATCCAAAATATGCTTATACATAAGCAGCAATCAGAATCTCTCCCATTTCAGCAGTTACGAATTTCGCTTTAAAAAAAAGTAAAAAAATGATAAAAACATGTCAAATAAAATAGAAAAATATAAAAATACCATCAAAAAATTCTAAAAATCAAATAAAACTAATGCAATTTTTTTCGGATTTTTCCGAGAATATGAAAAAAAAATTAAAAAAAGAAAAAGAAAAATGGGTCTAAACAGTGGAATTTAGGATTTTGAGGGGCGGTGTCCCATAAGAAGTCCCTTGATTTTTTTTCCTTCTAATTTTCTGGGGAAGTTTTGGAGCAATTTGATCAAGTAGCCAAAAAATCGGATTTTTGACTTAGAACAGCTAACAATAACCTAAAACAGAAGGATGAAGGTTAGGAAGATTAATATGACCCTTAAACTTGCTATCAATGTTTCAAACATGCTCAAAATTTATGTTGATACATGTTTTTCCCCTAATAAGAGTGTTAGGGGGAGTTCAGATTCTATAATCCGAAAAAAAGAAAAGGAACACGCCCTGTTTTTTGAGGTTTACAGATTATAAAATCCGAATTGGTGAAAAACTCATTTTTCCACCCCATAACAAAGGAAAAACTCAATTTGGATTCTAAAATCCGAAAATCACATAGATATTTTCGTAAAAAAGATAGGGCGCACGAAAAATAGATAAGGTGGAAAAAGTAATAGTCTTACCAGAAAATTGGGTATACCCGAAAGCCTAAATTGATTTTGCATTTGCAATGTTTTTCTTATTTTTGGAATATAGATCTATGTGTTTATTATGTGTGAAAATAACAAAATCATTTAGCCACTTTTGAATGGTAACTAAAGTGATTGTGGCAAATTTTTTTCTCTTTTTAAATGATTAAAAAACACGCTTCAGATTTTATAATTCAAAAATCCACAACACTTTTCAAATTAATCCAAAGAAGAACATTTTTGAAAGCCTAATTTTAACAATGTGTATGAAAGCCTAATTTTTTAGTCCATTTAAGATTTTGAAATCCCCATAAGAAAACTTTACACCACATGTCTGTAAAATATAAATAAAAATTCAACTTTCCTATAAAGTATAGGCTATCTATCTAGGTGGCGTTTAGCCTGGGGAAGCAAGGTTGCTTCCCACCATGAGAAAGGCTTTTATAACCCTTAGATTGTTGAGGAACACGATTTTTATCATAGACTATCTACACCAAATTTTTTTCCTTTCTCTTTTACACTCTTATATTTTTGTTTAGATCTGAAATTTTTTTCTTTTCTTGATCTGGAAACAATTGGTGTGTTTGATCAAATCTGACCAATTGTTTCCGGATCAAGAAAAGAAAAAAATTCCAGATCTAAACAAAAATATAAGAGTGTAAAAGAGAAAAGAAAAAAATATGGTGTAGGCAGTCTATGATAGAAATCGTGTATTCCAGATCTAAACAAAAATATAAGAGTGTAAAAGAGAAAGAAAAAATTTTGGTGTAGACAGTCCATAATAAAAACCGTGTTCCTCAACAATCTAAGGGTTAGAAAAGCATTTCCCATGGTGGGAAACAACCTTGCTTCCCCATGCTAAACGCCACCATCTATCTATCCCTCGCTCTCCTTTTTCTTTGTGTGGTGAATTCTTCATTCTCCTCAATCATCTGCCAACTTGAGCATCATCATTAACGTAAATTTGATCAAGTTAGTCATTCTATCGATCTTAGTCATTGCATTTCATTGTTTTTATAATATATTTTTGTATATACAAAAATTAGTTACCTTATTCTAGGTGATATTTTTTCCTGGTTTAATATCCAGGCTCACATATTTTCATTAGCAACAAAAAAATTAGAGTAAATTACACTCCCCACTTTTAAAAGATGTTTAAATTACACTCTTATCTCTCTCATGTTAAAATATATAATTCTCTCTCTTGAGAAGTAAGAACCTAGAGTAAAATCAGACGAAGTTTTTTTTTTAAGGCAATTATGAAGATTTATGTCTCCATATTAAGCGTGTGTTTGGTTATACGGTGGCGAAAATTGATTTTGAACGAATTGATTTTAGTTAAAAGTGGGTTGAATGTAAAGTGATTTATGTTTGGATACTTTTTTAATAAAAGTGATTTGAATGAAAAGTGTTGTTTGGATATTTTGGGTTAAAATTGCTTTTGGGTGTGTAAATGACCAAAATGGGTTTTTTTTGTGTGGATTTTAAACTAGATTTCATTTATTTTTTGCTACAAATTTCATTTCGATTTTTAGTTATTTAATTTTATGTTGCAATACTAAATTTAATACAATTGTTTAAGGATTATTTAAAAACATTTGGTAACTAAAATTCATATTATTATTTTATAAAACATAAAAACTAATGGGCTCTATCAGGATCGTATAGGGCCATTAATTAAGAAAGGCTTTGGGATGGGCTTGTAATGAGAAAGCAAACAAGAAAACACGCTTTTCACAAAACAGTGTCTTCTTCAACCTTCAAATTTCTGCAACAAACAAAAAAAATCACAGCAACACAAGAAATCAGCAGGCTTCAATCAACAGAAATATGGAGTAATGAATTTCTCGGATATGTGAAGGGATTTTCGAATATAAAAAAAAAGCATGTGAAAGGAAGTGATTAGATTCAAGGGTAAAAGAGACAAATTGATGTTATGTGTTTCCACGGTAGGGAGAATCGATTTCAAAAAGCTAGGAGGAGCAGCTTCACAAAAAATCGATTCTAAAGATGAAAAGCACGATGGCTGCGGAGTCTTGGTGGAGAGGCAAACAAGTCAAAATTGCGTTTGATGATGTTGGAAGCGCGTTGGAAGACTCTCACCGGTAACCAAAGATGGGCTAAAATTATTGTGCATTAACTATAATAATTATATTGTCTTTATAATTGAAGTTCACGAGATTGTACCAAAAAATGGCACGTAACGTGGAGAGAATGTCACATGTAAATAAGTTTTATAAGAAGCTTTCTAAAAAAAAGTTTTATAAGAAGGAGTTAGGGGTGTTCAAAACTGAACCAATCCAATAGAAAAACCGTAAACTGAAGCAACCCAAACCAAAACCGCAAAAAACTGCATTTGGTTTGGATGTATTCATATCATATTTTTACTCAACCGCATGATTTGATTCGGTTTGCGGTTTCTATTTTACTAACAAAACCAAACCATACCAAACCTCGACATAAGAAAAACACTAATTAAACTTATGTCATCTAGACCAATAATGATAGAAATTCAATGAAAACTTTTATAAAATGACATATTTTTTTTCTCTTGATAAGTTTCTTCTTTGTTTTAAAAAAAATGTATTTATGTGCTATTTGAACTTTTAGAGAATGATAAAACCTTAGTCTTTTACATTTCTTATATAATATGATTGCTTTTTGTCAACTTTTTTAATTTGATCTATGTTGTTGGGTGAAAATGAAATTGTAATGTTGGATGAAATTTAAAACAATGTTAGAACATTGTTGGAAATATATTGTGTTTTAGCTTTTTAACTTGATTTTAATGTTGGAAACAAACAATTCTATTGTCTCGAAAAAACCGCACCAACTGATCCAATCCAAACCGCATTGGTTTGATTTGGTTCAAATTTTATTTTAAAAGTCAACCGAACTAAACCAAACCGCATGTTTTTTTATGTTGCGGTTCGGATGACTTTAAGCATCAAAACCGAACCAAACTGCACCGCAAACACTTCTAGAAGAAGTCGTAAATATACATGTTAATATAAAAAAAACAATAAAAATATAGATAGGTTTTTCAAAAAAAAATATAGATATAGGTTTTTTACCTTTTAAATTATAGTCCAAATGAAATTAAATTACATGAGAATATAGTAGACCAAGAGCAAAATTGAGATCCAATTAAAATGATAGTTGTACAAAATTTAAATGAAAACGGTCCATCAAACGGTAGACAAAAAAGGAAATACCCATTAACCCATACCATACCCGATCGAAAACGACACCACCATTCGCGTAGAAGTAGAACAGCATTTCGAATCTGAACCGTTACATTTTTTACCTTTTTCTGAAAAAGCATAAATAAAAAGAAATTTTTCATTTTCATCAAAAGCAAAAAGAAAAGTTACAGTGAAAAACATTTTCATTTTTCACTCTCTCTCACAAAACCCTAATCCATCGCATTTCTACGCCTTTCATAAATCTAAGGTCCTCTTTTCTCTATCACACTTTCCCGGAAAATTCACCCAGAAAATTCTCAACTCCATTTTCTCGCTTCACTCTTACGGTTTCTCCCTTCATTTCGCTCTTCACTCGCTCGTACTTTTGCATTTCAATTTATTCACTCATTCTTCATTTTTTTTTTGCAATTTCTTTCATAGATTTCGATTTGTTGGTTTTTGCGATTTTTAACAGATTTTGATTTTTGCGATTTTTTTGCAGAATTGACAATGGCGGATGACGGTGGTTCAAACGGTGTTGTTGATGATCAGTATGAGGATCAATCGGTGGCGAAGATCTCGGCTTTGGAGAAGGAGAGAGATGAATTGGTGAAAGAGAATAACGAGAAGAAGGAGGAAATCAAGAAGTTGACGGTGGAGATGGAGGAACTGAGGAGTAAGGGTGAGGAGATGAGGGAGAAGATTGAAGAGATGCGGGATGTGGTTGAGAAGTCGCAGGATTCGGCCAAGGCGGCGGAGGTTATTGCGGCTAGGGCCGCGGATCTTGAGACGCAGATTGCGAGGATGCAGCATGATATGATTACGGATATGAGTGCTGGGGAGGAGATGAAGAAGGAGGCTGTGGGTTTGAAGGAGGTTTTAAAGGAGAAGGAGGGTAGGGTTGAGGAGTTGGTTAAGGAAGTGGAAGGGTTGAAGAGGGTGAAAGCGGAGAGTGAGGCGAGGGTGAAGGATTTGGAGAAGAGAATTGGTGTTCTTGAGATGAAGGAGATTGAGGAGAGGAATAAGAGGATTAGGGTTGAGGAGGAACTGAGGGATACAATTGGTGAGAAGGATAGGGAAATTGATGGTTTTAGAAACAAGGTTGTGGAATTGGAGAAGGTTGGTGCTGAGAAGAAAGACGAGGTAGGGGATTGGTTGAATGAGAAACTGAGTTTGGAGAAGGCACTTAGAGAATCTGAGGAGAAAGCAAAGGGTTTTGAATCGAAAATTGTTCAATTGCGCGAGGAAGCAGGAGAGGCTGAGAAGATGATCAAATCACTGAATGAAAAAGCTGCTGAAATTGTCGATAGAGAGATAAATGGGATACATGGTGAAGAGAAGGATTTTAAGTTGCAGTGGCCAATTGTAGCAGCAGGAGCAGGAACTACTGTAGCGGTTTTTGGTGCAGCTGCGTTGATCTATGTGTACTGCGCCAAACGGAGGTGATTTTTCTGTGATGTGGGAATACGAATGGGAGGGTGTAGAGGTTAGATTACAAGTCTTTTTACTCACAAACATGCTTCAATTTTGTTAGTCATGAAATAATAACGCTTCTATGGCTTTTGTTTTTGAAGCCTTTTTGATATATTTCAAAGTTGTCATACTGGTTTGGTTGTTGGTTGCTTGTTGAGGATTAAAACTATTGTGTGTTAAGAGCAATGCTCTGATTAACTGCAGTTACTAGGTTTTTGCTGTAGTGATTACAAGTCTATTATAGTTGCCTAATAGAATGTAAAATTGAGATTGATATCTTTGTTTATAGCTTGTTTGGAATTTGGGTGCACATTTACTTCATATTTCTCACGTCCCCGTTGTTGTGTGTCTGTGAATAGCGCGTTTACCAGCTTTTTTTAACGTGGCTCCAAATGGTTACTTACTTCAATTTAATCTTTACTTGTTTGTGTTGTGGAGGTTAACAACAGCACTGTTGGCTGTTGAAGGAGGCTTACTTGGTAGTTACTGTATTTCATATTCTGTGTGTTGTCCTTGATACTACTTGTCAAGTTGTTCAATTTCTTTGCAATTAGTCATTTGATGGTGAATTTCACTGCATGTGTTTGTTTGAATATAGAATACAGAAAACCTAGTCTGTGAATCATTTATGATGGTTATATAATATGATAGTTCTTATTTCTTGTTTTTTATATATAGTTGTTTGTGATCTCTGGGCCATTTTGGTGCAACTGTAGGTAAGTGCTCAGACAAAAATGTTTTTTTCTGTTGTTACTTACTTCTAGTAGAGGGGTCACACAGTCTCAAAATAATAGAAAATCAATTTAGAAAGACAATAAAATCTTAAAATAATTTTGATCGTGTCTATATTAATTGACGTGCCGAAGAGTTGTTTAGCAAGTCTTTTTACTCACAAACATGCTTCAATTTTGTTAGTCATGAAATAATAACGCTTCTATGGCTTTTGTTTTTGAAGCCTTTTTGATATATTTCAAAGTTGTCATACTGGTTTGGTTGTTGGTTGCTTGTTGAGGATTAAAACTATTGTGTGTTAAGAGCAATGCTCTGATTAACTGCAGTTACTAGGTTTTTGCTGTAGTGATTACAAGTCTATTATAGTTGCCTAATAGAATGTAAAATTGAGATTGATATCTTTGTTTATAGCTTGTTTGGAATTTGGGTGCACATTTACTTCATATTTCTCACGTCCCCGTTGTTGTGTGTCTGTGAATAGCGCGTTTACCAGCTTTTTTTAACGTGGCTCCAAATGGTTACTTACTTCAATTTAATCTTTACTTGTTTGTGTTGTGGAGGTTAACAACAGCACTGTTGGCTGTTGAAGGAGGCTTACTTGGTAGTTACTGTATTTCATATTCTGTGTGTTGTCCTTGATACTACTTGTCAAGTTGTTCAATTTCTTTGCAATTAGTCATTTGATGGTGAATTTCACTGCATGTGTTTGTTTGAATATAGAATACAGAAAACCTAGTCTGTGAATCATTTATGATGGTTATATAATATGATAGTTCTTATTTCTTGTTTTTTATATATAGTTGTTTGTGATCTCTGGGCCATTTTGGTGCAACTGTAGGTAAGTGCTCAGACAAAAATGTTTTTTTCTGTTGTTACTTACTTCTAGTAGAGGGGTCACACAGTCTCAAAATAATAGAAAATCAATTTAGAAAGACAATAAAATCTTAAAATAATTTTGATCGTGTCTATATTAATTGACGTGCCGAAGAGTTGTTTAGCACATACCCCCCCCCCCCCCCCCCCCCCATGTCACGGTTGTATTTCCAAGAATTTGCATTTGGTTGAAGGTTGGTAGTTGCTTTTGAGCAATTGTTATGATGCTGTGTTTATTGCAGCATATACTCGCTGAAGAATAATTTTTGGCCTTTGCTTATTAAACTTGCTTGGAGTGTCCACAAGTCTAGTTGGATTGTGTCATAGGAAAAACGAACACTGACCTGAGGTTAAATAGTGTGGATTGGTTTGGTTTTGAACTTTTTGCACCTCTACTGAAAAAACACTTATAATTCTGGCACTTTCGAAAATTGAAAGTGCCGGAATGAATATTCACTTTTGGCACTTTCAATTTTGAGATTAATATTCGTTAACTATTGGTTGAATTGAGTTCGGTTAGGTCCAGTGCTGTTCAATCAGGCTTGATCTAAATCCGTGAACTATGGGTTTGATTGATGATACTTGTTCTTTAGGCACCTCAAAATCAGGTCGTAACTCCCGATCGGCCGTTTGTGTAAGATCCGATCCGATAGTAGCTCCTGATCAATTTTTTTCACCAAGGTGAGCAATTGAGGTGCCTAAAGTGCAACTATCTAGGTCCGGTGTTGTCAACTGATATTCTTTAAATAGGTTAGGTTGGTCCAAACCATAATCACTCGTAGGTTTGCAATACTTTATGCTAACTTTTTACTTCTTTGTTGTGATTGACTAGTTTTTATATATTTTTTACAATGTGGTCTTGTTAATTTTAAGATCGCTGCCATACTCGTTTGATAAATTGGGAGCCAAAACCGTTTAGAACACGTTTTTGTTGGGGGCGTTTCTTATACATCCATATTAGAAAATAGATATTGTTAGGGCTTTTCTTATACAGTGGAAAATATTTATGCTGTTACTATTCTAGGTGACAGTTGACGGTTAAGATTTCCTCACTATGCAATTTCAATTTAAATTCGATTTTTTACGGCGTAACTCTCTTTATGACTGCATGATTCTCATTCATTTTCCCCTCCTATAAATTGGAGCGATATTTTTCGATCCTCTTGCTCTTGGTATCTTGTGAGAGTGCATGAATATAACACGAAACAAATAACAAATAAATCCATAAATCATCATAATTAGAAGAAACATGCAAGATGTTTGTTACTTCGTATAATGCGGATGTAATGTGCACCTGTAAAATAGTTAATTGAACCACTTTAATAGTGTACTATTGATGTAACTCGCGGTTTATTGAGGTTTACATTTTACAATATGAAAACTGAATTTTGATCTCACCACTTCGAAACCAAATCAAGCAGAAAGCCAACAAGAAAGCGTAAAAGAACATGCCTCCCAATGAGACTCAAAATCAACGTGTGCATACATATAAAAGCAAATTGACTGCTTTAATAGGGTGCCCTCCCAGCCTTTAGTGCCTCGATATACCTTTGCTCATGGGCCAACCTCCTGTAAGCTCCCAACTAAATTGAACCAAAAAATAAATAAATCACAAGTTAGAAAATAATGAAGTCGCCTCTCAAGAGCTTAATTTAACTATGTTTTAACTATTGGTTAAATTATAGAAAATTGCTCTTCTCCCTTTCATTTTTGCTCATTCCCTTAATTCAGCGTGAGTTAACTCATGATCGGCATTTTTCAGCGTGAGTTAACTCATGTTGGTACTTAAAATCAGTTCAATCATTTTTTAAGCCGGTTCAACCGATCTTAAAAGTGTCAGCGTGAGTTAACTTCTGCTGAAAAAATGTCGAACGTGAGTTAACTCACGCTGAATTAAGAGAATGAACAATTTTAAAAGGGAGAAGAGCAATTATGTAAATTATATATGATTAACAATTTTGTTCCTAAAATTTTAACCCCACAATCAAAACAGTTCATCCGTTAAACCCTAGACAACATCATGTTGTAAGTTTAATGAAATGTGACAACTTATTATGGATATGGATCCTAAAGAAGTCGTAGTGGAGTGTGGAGTCTATATGGACTACCACATCTTTAACATGCCGTGCCATGTTGCCTATCGATTTAACTTAACTATGATTGACGTGTTGCAATTTCAATAACAAAATTGCTAATTCCTAAAAGCCAAGGATGAATTTAACCGATGGTTACAATTTTAGGGACAAAATTGTATATTTGCCCTTTATTATTGTAATTTATCTGCTCCTAAATCCACGAAATAAAATTAACCGCATGTAGTATATATCATATACAATTTTACGGTTCAAGCAGTCCAATCTTGAACTTAGGGGGAAATATGTGATAAATGTTGAGATGTTTAACTTTGGTTATTGACCAATCTTTAGGTAGAGAAGATCCAACAAGTTTGGTTCACAAGTTTTTCAACAAGTTTTTCTTATCATCTCAACATTTAGATATTTGACTAGACTTAGGCTTTTGATTCTCTAAGAGCATCTATTGAAAGTATCTGTTAGTATGTTACTGTTAAAACAAATATCCCACATTTTTAGATTAGTATAACATAGTAACTAAGACTATTGATTGTCTGTGTTCACTTCAGATTTTTGAACCTCTGAAAGGGTAATCAATCAGAACTAAACTCAGCCATCTAAAAAAAACTATTTAACAAGGAATGTTTAGCTGGCAACATTCTACTTCAGTCAGAAGTATAAGCTGAAAACCAACAATTTTGACCATATTGACATAAAATGCATTGTTAATTATACTTTGGTGGGTTTAAAGAGATGTTTTTAATAGTAATATGAGGGTAATTGATACAAAGTTGGTTCCCTACTTCTGTTTCAACATGTTCCTTGCAATTAAACCTCACTGATACAGCATGTGGAATCAAAACATATTAGACACTGAATAAGAAATCAATCAATGAAAATTATTATTAATTAAAACATGCAGATAAAAACATGTTAGTATTTGTGAAAATAAAATCCTTAACTAAGGTTTTACTCACCTTGTTTTATCTATTACCATGCCTCAAAATTTCAAAGAGTCCACAACAATTCTTCCAAGAGGTGTGTTGCCTTTGAGTCACAGCAAAAATGCTCTGTCACAAAAGAAAGAAAAAGGACCATTATATATATATATATATATATATATATATATATATATATATATATATATATATATCTTAAAACTTTATGACAGTTAACACTTAGTACAATCTAAAATGTCTATGGAAAAATAGTTCAAAAATCATAAAAATAAATGTAAAGAAAATTATGAACGTATTAACTACCCCTTGATTTTCAATGCCTCTAGATTCTTCAATCGTGTCTTGCTCATTGACACTATTGCTTTCAGAATCATGAACATTTGAAGATTGTTGAAGTGACTCCTTAGCACTTTCATAGGATGATGATTCTTGAACATCTAACTGTTCCTCAACTTTCTCATGTGTAGATGTCACCAATGATTCCTCAATTCCCTTTGGAGGAACAACCTTTTCATCCCCATCATCAATTCCCTTACCACTCGTCTCCAAAGCAACTTCCCTTGAAATTGAAATCACATCAGTTGAAGGCAAAACATTCTCCTCTTCAGCAACTCTCATAACCTTAACTGTTTCAACCACTTCAGTTACCCTTAATCCTTCATTATTATCCTTTGAAGTAGCTAATTCAGTTTCCTCCACCGCATCATTATCTTCAAGGGATATAATATTTTCTCCTTTCTCATCATTCAATTCGAATTCTACAGCTTCTGAGGCCATCTTATTCTCAACTTGATTAACTTCTATTGCATCACTGGATTCATTAGGCGAAGACACATTAAGACTATTATATGGAGATTCAAAAACTGTTTCAGAAACATCTTCTGTCTCTTCCACCACCTTGCATGACTCAACATGTTCATCAATATCAACAGCATCTGGAGTATCACTTTGAGACTTGGATTTTCCATCATAATCATCATCCGCAGAAGTGCCAACAGCTACCTCCTTATCTCCACTTAATGATTCTTCTTCAACTTTTTGTGTTTCATGCAATGTTCCATTCAAATTTCCTTCCATTTTGCTATAATTTTCAGATAAAAATGTACCTGCAGATAAAAAAACACTTCAGCTACAACATAGAGATATATACCATATGTGAAAAAGATCTCTATTTTTTGATTACCAGTTTGTTATTGAAAGAAAACAAAGAAAACATGAGGGTTTGAAAAAGTAACAATTATTGAAAACATAGGATACCATACAAGGATGTAGTAAACTAAACACAAAAAAAAACAAGAGACAACAAAAAGAGGTTGGGAAAGGTAGATGGCAGAGAGAGTGATGACCACCTTGGATTGGGAGTTGAACAGTAGGTGAAGAATGTTAGTTGGGCAGAGTCAAAGGTTTGGTTTTGTTCTTGGCTTGTTTTGTTTTTCTTCTTGAAGGTATAGGCATGGTTACTGACTGGTTGATGCTTTGTTTTGTGAAGAGAATAGTGGATAAATAAACAAATAAAGGAGAATGGTTATATGCTGTGTTTTGTGGTTGGTTTCCTTTATCTTTCAATGTTCCTGATTATATGGTACATAAAACTATAAACAATGAACAAAGTGCTTTTTAATTTGAAATACTTGTGGAGGGAACTCAAGTGATGCGTTACAGATAGATTGATACAGAAAGCGGCCCTAAAATATGTGAGTGTGTACATCAAATATATATATGCATTGTTAATTTTGTTTTGAGTTAATATTATTATTTATTACCAACTAGGGGATATAAGGTTGGTTTTGTGGTTGGAGCGTGAGAATTAAGAATTAGAGTGATAAAGAGGTCGGTGATTCGATCTCCACCTTGAACATAATACTAACAATACTGACATTTAACGTTTCAAAAAAAAAAAAACTAACAATTTTCTTAATTCATTTGATTTTGTCTATAATGTCATATTATATTAACTCATATATTTAAGACAAAGGAATATTTTATAGTGTCTATATATATATTTGAGTAACATAATCACATTTATAGTTTATTAACATTATTTGGAGTTTATGGAGTTTTGATCTCTCTATTTTGCCTCATTCAAAAAATTTGGTACTCTTATTTCTAAATCCACAATTTTAATATCTCAAACTTTTAAGTGACCAACTTTTCTCCACCTATGCAAGATGATGCCAAATTTTGATAATACGACAAGTGAGATGCTTATATGGAAACTCAGCTAATTATATGATACTATACAGGATGATTTTCACTTAACAACTAATTTCAATTTTATCAAAATATACATTAATATACGTTACAATGGTAAATATGTTTTTGATCCCTACAAAATGGGGATCTTCTAAGCTTAGCTCTTACTTAATTTTTATTGTTTTTTAGTCCTTACAAAATTTTCTTACACATAATTTTAGTCCATGCTAAAACCAAATTTATCAAATTAAACTAAAACTCTTAAATTTTTAAATACTTTTTTTGCAGCCATGTTTAGAAAATTATAAAAAGTTTATTACTAAAATTTAGAAGTTTTTAAAATGAGAAGCATTAAATATGAATTTTTTAAACATGAAAAGTTCAAGATAAAGGTAATGAAATTTTGAACTTAAAAATCGTACTTTGAACTAGGGATGTCAATGGGTATCCATGGGTACGGGTAGTATGATATTTGTCCCTGCCCCGCCCCATTGGATAAATATGGTACCCGTGCCCGTCCCCATACCCGTGCGGGTATGTCTCTACGGGTAATCCACGGGTATTTAGATACCCATGAATATTCGCAGGTACCAATGGATTTTGAATTAATTTTTTTTGTACAAAGAAAAATACTTTTTTAAACAAATAAGAGGGTAATTAGTTTGATAATTGATTGATATTATAAACAAAAAGTTGGTATAATATATACTACCAATTGAAATATTCATGTATTCCTCTAAAATTAGAAAGCCCTAAAATCTAAAATCATAAACAAGTAATCATGCCAACGAGAAGAAGAAAAAAAAAAAGAGATGAAGGAGAAGAAGAAAACCTGGCCGCACAAGAAGAGGAGAGGAAGAATTTTTTTTTTGAAAGAATGTTTGAGAGAAAGACCAGAGAAGAGCGCCGAACACATGAGTAAACTAGGGTTTTTTTGACACCCCAAACTCATATATATACACACGCACACACATGGATATTTTAGTAATTTACTTAATTTATTAACGGGTGCGGATACCCGCGGACACGGGTATCATCAAATTCGTGTTCATGTCCATAAAGTAACGGATAGTTAAATACCTGTTTATTATACCCACGGATACCCGTTTAGCTACCCCCGTGCCCATGACGGATATTATCCACGGATACCCGCGGACACGGATTTTTTTGCCACCCCTATTTTGAACTCGTTCTTCACAAAGGTTTTTTTTTTCCAAACCCACATAGAAAAAACAACATTTTGTTGCTTTTTCACGAAACCTGTCATCAACCGCCATAGTTGTGTTCACGCTTTTGAGAATCAGAAGACATTTTCTAGGGTTTTGTTTGTTGGAAGAAAAGAGATGAGCTCATAATAGGCTTGAATCAAAAGGAACTTAAAGAAAATCAAGGAGAAATATATGGCAGGGTAAAGAGGTGTGAACCTCGGCTGAGGCTTTTTATAAAGAAGGTTAACCTAATGATTAGGATAGAACACATCTTAATTTTTGAGAAAAAACAAAGTTACTCGAAAACCAATCAATAACACAACGCAAGGAGGGAATTTATTTACACCTAAAAAATAATTACTTTATTAGCCAAAATCAACAAATGGACGATTATAGATAAGATGAGTTTCCCCCAGTCAATGGAAGGTTAAGTGGGTGTTATTTCAGCCGAACGAAGGTCATTCAATTCTTTCTTGAGTCTATTGACTAATATGCGAGTTTTGAAGACATTAAAATGACTCATCGCTCGGTAGAACTTGACTATGATGTAACCACATGTAGCGACGATTAATGCGGAACATTTTGAGGAAGGGATGCACACTATGAACCTTGTCAACGGATAATGATGTGAAGTATGAAGACGTCGACCGAACATGGGATGCCATGAAGCCCTCAACGAGGGAAAACTAACATGTTACCCGCAAAAATGTTCGAGTAAAGCTAGACATTGTAGACCATGTCGTTATGGCCAATTAGAATAGTTTACCTACAAATACCTACTCTATACAATGAATTCAAGACACAATCAATTAACACACAAACTATTTAATTTGCTAGTAACTAACCTGTTATCATTGTGTCTTTATTTCTATTTACATGCATTTTTTAGTCTAGTAACAAAAACTGCAATAACAATCATACTTAACTCTCTACTAGAGCAGTTAAGAAACCCACAACTAAGAGATATAGTTTCTTCCTCAATATCGATCGCTTAAAGAAAGAGAATCATAGTTGAGGACTATCAACCGATACTTCAGCTAATCTCTAGCTCATCTAAAATTTTAATACTTTTTGAACGTCCAAAAAAACTAGCTATAAGTACTATATTTTAACTCAATAAGAAAAATAAATAAGTAAAAAACTAATATAATAGGTGTGTTTATATTTTGTGTGTAGAAGTCAGAATGTATTGTTTATTTAATTGCAAATCTTCTTTTAAAAAGATTTTACCGGTATATATCTAAATAACAAGTGGGTCATTAAGATACAAACTAATGAACTAAAGATGGAATTAAAATAAAAAATTTATTTTAAATATTATTTTTATTTTTCAATTGAATACACAGTATAAATACATTTAATTTCCTAAATCGTGCATTTAGGGTAGAAATAAGTATTTTCCAATAAAAAGTGGATTACCGAGATTACAAAATAATAAATTAATTTTGTAGTAGAGGTACATGTATCCATTTTTTCTCCTTCATGGGTATGAAATGATTCACCAATAAATAAATACATATTTTTCACTCACTACAAAATAATAAAAAATTTACTTCACAATATATATTTGGCCACAACATTGAGAAGATGAAACATGAGTTCAAGTGTGCAATCTCTGATATTAATCTTCAAGAGCTAAGCGACGATGAGACTTGCGGCGGCATTCATTTGGAAGACCATTAGCATAACGTCTAAAATCATGACAATAATCGTAAACAAGCCATTTTGAATAAATCTGATTCAGCTTCTTCCTTGTGTCAGCATTAAGACCTCTATTTTTTCCACCATTGAAACCAAGACAATTATTAGATTGACTTGGAATGCATGCATTGGCATTGAAGTTGCTAAACCAAGCTGTGAATGGAGCCTTTGACCAATCAACCTTCATTTTTCCTGATTGTGTTGCCCATGCATCTCCATTCCATAATGTTGTATATAATCTCATTGGTTGCTTTGTCGGGAATGGAACACCAGTGCCTTGTTTGTTACGTGACACTCTTATGGGTGTGTTATCTACCAATATCCTGCACACATGCCAACACACATGATTTAGATATATTGTTTGTTCTCTATATAGAGAATTATGCTTTTTTTTCATTGTTTTGAAAGTAGTTTTTTTTAATATCGGCATTCAAATTTAAATCGTCTGCTCTTGATCGAACAAACTTACATTATGCGTTGAGGATTCCAATCAATAGAATAGGTGTGAAAGTTTTGTGTGGGATCAAACCAAAGATAGTACTGCATCTCACGACCCCCAACACCATTGGCATATATATTGGTTTGGAGAATATATGGTTGACCAGACACGTTGCCCAAAAACTCTATATCAATTTCATCATGGTTATTTCCTTGAGAACTTAGCTGCATATATACATATGAAATTAAACAGACATACAATAAGTGAAAGTTCCTTATATTATGCTATGTATTCATGCGCATAAGCATAATAATAGTTTCAAATTGTGGTACTCGATCACATTCACGTAGTCAACACATCGATGATCATTGGCTAAGATAAGACAATCGAAATTTCAATCACGGTATTTTCAAAGTTTAAAAATTCAAATCATGCATGTAAAAAAACATATTCTGCTTGCATTCCACATTCTCCAATATCGATCCAACGACTACCGATGTGTCAATCAGGTGAATGCGTAAATTTGTAACTCGGCAAGTCCAAATTTGCAGTATAACGATTTTAGAGGTTTCCACAACGACATCAAAATCAAAACTTCCGCTGCATCATCCGCATTTTACCGCAATATAAAGGATTGCAACATATCTTAAACCACAATTTAAAACCATTATAAATGTTATTAAACTTTTGCAGAATATACGAGGGTTATGGAACAAAGTGCGTACATAAAATGCAGTGACAATGCCTGCAGAGTTCCCTGGCACAAGTTTGATTTGCATGTCAAATCTTCCAAACAAATACGCATTCTTGGATCCAATTCCAGAGCCAGAATATTTATCCATCTGGAGTGACATAACATTGCCACCATTTTGTATGTTAGCCCTTTTATCTCCAAAGAGAATGTTAAAATCAGTATTGAAATTTCCACCAAATGCAATTGTACAAAAGGATAAGCATAGACAAAGCAAGAGAAAAACGTAGTTATTAGCATATGAAGCCATAATAAGTTTTTCTCTTGCTTTGTCCACTAAGTTTTGAAAAGGGATATTCAAATTGAAGTTTAAATAAACATATATTGCTATAATTAGTGCAAAAAGAAGTGGATTCGGATCAATATAGTTGTCTAATGAGGTTGTGGCATGGCTTAATCTTAGTGTCACATATCCAAATTTAAATGTCAAGACACATACATACAATAAAAAAAAGGTTTTAAGTAGCAATGAGTTTTGATGGCAAAGAGGTTTTTTTATGGGCTTTGCATCATTGTATGGATGTGTCTTGACATTCAAATTTGGAAACAAGTCACTAGCCCAAAATAGGTCAATATTATACTTGAAATAGATATGCTATCATTGAAAGGCTTCTTGGCATGTGGCGGCTTTGTCATGTTCTTTGACTCAAATTCTTTCTTTATATATATATATATATATATATATATATGAAAAATGATAACAAGTGTCATTTAGTGCCCCAAAGACACTTGTTAAGGAAACAAATATAGTAATTATGTCATGAAACTTGTGTAATCAATACTTTAAAAGTTAAGAAAATGTTATTTTTCTTAATAGTTTTTTTAATATCTTTGTTTTGTCAAAAAAAAAAATCTTCAAAGCTAATTAATTAAATGATATTTATAATATTTGGTTTTAATTTGCCGATTTTTTCCCTCTCTTTTCGTTGACTAAATTTATTTGTATTAGTATCTTCATGTGTTTAGATAGAATTTATCCCCTGTCTTGACCAAAAAAAGAATTTATCCCTTGCCTAAAATCATCATTATTCCAGTTTCCCGTTTAATTTAGCTCCTGACCAAACTCTAATTATTAGAAACGCTGAGCTAAGGGAATTATACACTAATAGTTTCTCGTTATGAACATAAAATTTTATTAATAGAAGCTTTTGGTGCAATATCAACCTTGACCTAGTCTGTAACAAAAAAAAAACCATAGACCTAATCTATTCACTTATATATATATATATATATATATATATATATATATATATATATCTGTGTGTGTATGAAGAGAATAACATCAATATCTTTCTTAAAAAAAAACATCAATATCTATTTTGAAATTGGAGCAAAATGATATTTTTCTACAACAATATTCATTTTTAAATATATAATATCACAATCAAGTATAGTTATTCACTTTATATATAATATGTATAAAGAATCAATTTGATCCATAACAATTTATTTGTGGTTCAATTTAGTGTTGACAAAAATAATATCGTCGTTGACGTTTTTATATACAAGGAACAAATAAGTCATTAACATTTATCATGAACTAAATTGGACCAAAGACATATATTTGTGGGATAACAAATATATGTCTTTCCCGACGTTGTGGATGAAAAGGATGAAAGAGTGTATTGGCACGACAACAACTTCTATTTTGGTTAATGGTATCCCAACTGATGAGTTTCCGTTGGAGAGGGGACTGAGACAAGGTGATCCTCTTTCTCTTTTTCTTTTTTGTTGGCAGCGGAAGGTTTACATATTATGATGACAACCATGGTGGAATCTAATATTTTTACTGGATATCGGGTTGGGATGCACCCGCCTACAGTTATTTCTCACCTTCAATTTGTTGATGATACATTGCTTTTGGGGGTTAAAAGTTGGGCTAATGTTAGAGCTATGTGCGGTGTTTTTGTTATTTTTGAAGCAATGTCAGGTTTTAAGGTTAATTTTCATAAAAGCATGTTGGTTGGAATTAACATTATGACTCTTGGTTGAATGAGGCAGCATCAGTTCTGAATTGTAAAATTGGGCGGGTGCCTTTTTTGTACTTGGGGTCTCCCAATTGGTGGTGACGTGCGGCGGTTAGTGTTTTGGGAATTGTTGTTGTTACGTATTAAAGCTAGATTGTCCGGTTGGAAAAGTAGAAATTTATCTTTTGGCGGTTGCTTGATTCTCAGTATGGCGTAGGTGTTGAGGGGGAAGTTGGTTCGAGGAGAATTTAAAGAAAAAGGTTGGTGACGGGGTTGATACTTTTTTCTGGATGGACCTGTGGTTAGGAGCGACGCCCTGGTGTGAGTGGTTAAGTAGACTCTTTGACTTGTCTGTCCATATGTGGAGCACAATGAGAGATATGTTTTCTTTAAGGTGGGGTGAGGGGGTGAGGCTTGGAAGCGGCGGTGTCAGTTGTTGGCGCAGGAGAAGGAGCTGGTTGTAACAACCCGATTTTTAATATTAGATTTATCTATTATTATTATTATTATTATTATTATTTATTTATTATATTTGTTAATTGTTTATCTGATGTGTAATTGATGGGTTAGTTGATTTTTAAGTGATTGAGGGTATTTTAGTCATTTTAGCATAAGTAGCATTTTTGTAATTATGTTAGAACTAGAAATTTGAATTTTAAAGAATAGTGGTGTATAAGTAAACGAGAGGTTTAAGTGAAGTAAAAGTGTAGAGAAATAATTGTGAGACTTAGATGTGACTAAACCCATTAGTGTGAGTGACCTTAACACATATTATATAAAGAGTAGTAGTGAGTGTTGGTGAATTAGGTTAACCACATTTCAGAAAACTTTGGGAAGAGGCAAGAAGGAGAGAATAGAAGAGAAGAAGAAACTTGGAGAGAAGGAAA
This sequence comes from Medicago ruthenica, assembly GCA_018208015.1. Taxonomy (NCBI): domain Eukaryota; kingdom Viridiplantae; phylum Streptophyta; class Magnoliopsida; order Fabales; family Fabaceae; genus Medicago; species Medicago ruthenica. The sequence goes on along the minus strand of CM031375.1, from coordinate 6,188,703 downwards.
AGGGAAAAGCACTAGAAGGTAGAGATTCAAGCTAGGAAGCAATTTTTGTGAAGAATTGTGGTAAGGGGAAAAATTATTTTCACCAATTGGGTTTTAATAAGCAAACGGTTAGTTTGACTGTTTTAGCTTATGCTTAATTTCATGATGTTTATTGTTAATTATGTGAAATTCGTACTCTATTTTGATGGTTGATTTAAGTATGTTAAAACTTGGTGCGTTCATGTTTTATTCATGTCAAAATTCGTAGTTTGATGTAATGAATTGATAACTTGGTGAATTTTGATGGTTTTGATGATTAACATAATAATTGATGGTGATTATGGTTGTTTAAGTTTAATTTGCTTATGTGTATATGTTTGGTTTGAGAATCCATGAAGTTATGTTGAATAAGTTGTGATTTAAGTTGTTGTTGTTGTGTTTTGGTGAAAATGCTTAATTGGATGAAAATGATTAAGTTGTTGTTAAAATGAATAAGTTGTTGTTATAATGGTTAGAATAAGTGATTATGGTTATGTGGAACATGATGAAATGTTGTTGCTGTTGTTATACCATGTTTGTTTGTTAAGTTGTTGGTGAAAATGAATTTTGAGACGATGTTTGAATTTAATTGAAAAACCATGAGAATCCATGTTAAATTGATGTTTTGTTGTGTAACAATTGCTCAATTAAAGTGTATTGATCATGAGTATTGTTTGTATAACGATTTTGGGGTGAATGGGATCAAAAATGAGATTTTGGGGGGTGTTTGGAGGTTTTCCGGTAAGGGAAAACCCATTTTCTGGGTGACCAGAAAATGGGAGCTCGCTGAGCCACACTAGGGACTCGCTGAGCGACCTTAGCAGGAACAACATATGCTATTCTGCGTGTTTTGGTCCTTTGGAGGTGTTTTCGGACATCCATGGACTTTCCTTTAGTGTTGTTTTGCTGCTGTTTTGATCATTTATTGATGAGTAATGATTGCTTGCAATAAAATGATTATAATTGGTTGTTTTTGAGACAAAATTGGTGGATTGTGAAACTTGGAAATGGACATGATTTGTTTAAATGAACTAGTGCATCAAATGAATAATTTCTGAAATGTTTTGAATTGAAAATGGTGTATGAAGTTGATGTGGTGATTGGATATAAGAATACTATGCATGAAAAATGAGTATGTATAAGTGTGTAAACTTGATAAATGTGAGTATGGGAAATTTATTTGATAAATTAATTAATGAGATGAATAATCGTGAATTGTGAACTACATGATTGATATTGAATGAAAGTATGATGTTACTTTAGTTATGTTGTGATGATAAAACATGATGATTGTGATGATGTTGTGATGACTTGTGATGTATGGAATGTATTGATTTGATAATGCAAATAGTAGAGACATGTTATATGATGGAGTGTATTAATAACAACATGATGATGAGTTCATTGTTGAGTTTATATGTGATGTCCATGCATACATATGTCGAGTCGGAACTTGTTAGTTCACAACTTGCCGAGGGACTTTAAGAGTTCACAACTTGTCGAGGGTAGTTCAGTAACATACTTCTAAGCAAGCCAACATGCCGAGGGATTTGATAATCCAACATGTCGTGGGATCACTCAGTAATAGACCTCTGATATCCAAACTTTGGTACAACATGCATTTAGTGTCGTGTTAGACGCATTGCATGAACATGATGAGTCGTATGTGGAAATGTTTTGGTGTGAACTTGTGCATTTATGTGGTAAATGTATACTTGATGATGTTGATTGAGATCGTGAATATCTTATAATTGAATTGATGGTGAAATGTGATGTTTATTTGTTGATGACTTAAACTAGACTCTTTTTATTGTTGATGTTTGGATGGGTCGATAGTTATATGTTGATGCTTTAAGCTGTTAATAATGATGAGGAAAACGTATGTGATGATATCCAGGCTAATTATGTTGAATGATTATATGTTGTGAATGTTTTGCCTGAACCTTACATGTGTTTATTAATTCTTTTTGTTGAACGTATATCTTACCCTCCAGTGACTTTGTTGTCGCCTCACCCTCGTGGTGTAGACTTGCAGGTTGAGGAGTAGATTGCTTGGTGAGTTGTGCTGAGGATGGCGTTACGCCTACTCCGTTTATGTTGATTTGCAGATGTCTAGATTAGGTGCTATGATCTAGGAATTTTGGGAATTGTATTATTTCACTTGTTGAGTATTGATGATGATGTATTTATTTCGAGATTTTTATGATGAGACCCGAGATGATATTTTGTTGAGATGATTATTTTTTCGCTGTGTTGTGAATCTTGTTGATGAGATTTTTATTACGAGAAATTCGTATGAGTTAAATGATGATTTGTAATATCCCAATTTGTTGATTTGCATGACTTATCGTTTAAGTAGTAGTCTCTGGAATCGGGGTCTTATACTGGTAGGGGAGTGTAGGGCTTTACTCCATGATATTATTTGCAGGTTAATACTCTAGATCAGTGCCTTTGGCAACTTGACTCGAGTGGAGGGTACATTGTTCATAGGGTGTATTAGATGCTCACTAGTCAGGAGACATATAGTTTGACTGCAGTTTCAGACCTTATTTGGCATAAAGATGTTCCTAAGAAGATTTCTATTTTTGCTTGACAACTTCTCCGCAATAGGTTGCCGACTAAAGGCAATTTGGTGAGACGTGGCATTCTTCCTCACGATTCACAGCTATGTGTGAGTGGGTGTGGAAGTGTGGAAACAACTCAACACTTGTTTCTATCTTGCAATATATTTGGTTCTCTTTTGCACCTTGTTCGTAATTGGATAGGCTTCTCTTCGGTTGACTCTCAACATATTTCAGATCATTTTGTTCAGTTCTCCTTCTCAACAAGTGGTTATAAAGTTCGTCGTTCATTTTTGCAGCTTATTTGGCTATCTTGCGCTTCAGTGCTATGAAATGAAAGAAATAACAGGATATTCAAAAACAAAGAAAAATCAATTCCTGAGCTCCTGGATAAAGTAAAGTTGCTTTCTTTTTGGTGGCTGAAACCAAAGTATCCTAATTTTGCTTTAGGTTACTATAGTCGATGGCTTTGCTTTCTTTAGGTTACCATAGTTATGCTTTATCTCATTTTTAGACCCATATTGTTGTAATCTTTGGTGTTTCTCTCTGGCGCATTTTGTGCCGGTGAGTTTCCCTTTTTGGTGTTAATATATCTCATTTTTGTTTGTTCAAAAAAGACAAATTAAGTTTTTTTTTATCTATAAAAAAAATTGAGTTTTTATTTTTTGTTTTTCTTAATAAAAACCAAGTAGTTATTGTGCACTGACGCTGCCTAGCTGCCAATTGCTGGCACACCAGACCATCTTAACTTCCTTCACAACCGACACAATTTTTTTTGATTCAAGACACAATATTTAAAACACTGCCAAGATTTAAAATTCTGCCAAATTCTTAAAGTACTGCATATTATATAGTCAAAAAACAGTATCAGAAATTTAGTAGCCTAAATTGTGCACTGCATATAGCCAACTCAACTCTTCCTCCTCGTCAGACCCCATGTGTACAACACTAACTGCAGAAGGAAAATGACAGGACTAACACATTTACTATTTAACTTTAATTATTTGACTTATATTATAAAACTACTATTTAATAAGGGAAATTCTTATTTACCCATCAATAAAAGGTAGGTAATACTATCCATGCTGAGTTGACCCAATCAAAACAATGTATTTATATAACATTAAAAATAATAGAAAACAAACAAATAACTTTAATTGGTGCCAACTCAACATGGGTTGTGTTACCCACCTTTTATTGATGGGTACCCAAGTTGTCACCATTTAATAAAGGTATGGTTGAGAGTTGGGTTTTGTAGTGTTTTGAAAAGCTAAGTTATAGTTTATTTTGAAAAAAAAAAAAGAAGGCAAGTTTAAATCTTAATATATATTTGAGATTTTAATTTTTTTAAGGAATGATGTGATAGATGATAATATAATATTTCAATTATCATTTTAATCAATTATAGAAACATTTTATGATGTATAATCCCTTTGAGCGTATGTCAGTTGATATGACATTGCATAATATATGTACAAGTCAATGTTCGAACCTCAAACACCTTACTTATTCATCTTAAGATTTGAATTTTTAGCCATTAGGTTACTTGACAAAAAGAAAAAAAAAACATGATTTAATAATGTCTTTAATTTAGAAATAAAAAATAAACTTTCCACTCCATTTTCCTTCAAAACTTAACTTCCAAACATAGCCTATGTTTTGATAGGTTATATTCTATTCATCTTATTTTACTAATATGACATGATATAACTAGGGGTGGCAAAATGGATGGATTGGATGGATATGGATTTTGGATCCTAATGGATGGATAAAAAAAGTCCATTAGTCCATTACAATCCACTATTTTATTTTGTTAAAAAAAACCATCCAATCCATCCATTAAGAATAAAGTCCATCCAATCCATCCATTACTAGATTTTAATGGATGGATTATCCATCCGATCCATATATTTTTAAATTATTTTTGTTAACTTATTTTTTTTATTCTTAAAATAATTAACATAATTTTTTTAAAAAAAAATTCTGAACAATTTTTTAATAAAAATGATCCATTGGATAAAAAATAAACAATAAAAAATGATCCATTGGATCTTTAAAATAAATTGGATGGATTGGATACATCCATATTTTTTAATGGATGGATTGAGTCCAATCCATTAAAAAAAAAATTGTTTGACGGATGGATCGGATGAATTTTATAGTGGATGGATTGGATGGATATGGATTGGATGGATTCAATTGCCACCCCTAGATATAACTAGTAGATGCTTGAATTTCTTAATTATTAGATTAGGCGTTCAATTTCTAGCAATTGGGCATGGAAAAATATTAGAGTTATGCTATTTTGAGATATTAGTGTCTCTACAGACTACATCTGCATGTGAGTGAATAACTTGATTCACCAAATATTCTTCATTTTTCTATAAGTTGTTTTTAGTCTAATTAGGCAGACTTAAATTTTTAATGAAAAATTATCCTTTTCATTTCTCATTCTTAAGTATATCAATGGATCCAAATATTCAATTGAGTTCATATCAATAGAAAAATATGATCAACTCTATTTCTCTCTATTACTATAGTTTTTTTATGCATAAAGAATATAACATAACACCTTTTCAAATTAGTGAGTGACATTGGTGTGGCAAGTGTGAAGTGAGTTAGAAATCCACATTGTTTGAAAAATGGAGACTCCAAGCCTTTAAGTTTTAAGTTAAAATATGGTATCCAATTCACTTGTGTAATTGATTTTGGCTTAATGTGAATAATCTACATGCTCCTCTCACGACCTAACAAACATTTACTTATATTTTCACTCAAAATTGTAGTAATGAAGCCTGTCGTTTGTTTTGAAAACTGGAGAGAAACTATCAGAGAGGAACCTAGGTGTAACTGCTTATCCCTACATAAAAAACAAATTCCCCCTCTTTCCTGCCTGTGATAAATAAATGGGAAATGCGACATGTACACTCAGGGCCGTTCCTATGAAAATGGAGGCCCGACTCTCAAAGTAAAAGTAGGCCCCTAATAAAATAAAATTAATTTTTTTTAAAGAACATTCTTTTATTTAATTAAAAATAACTTCCGTAAACATAAATAAAAGTCATGTAACTAACACAAAAAAGATTCATATATATTTTAATCAATAATATAAAAATACAATTTCAAGCGAATATCTTTATCAATATTTTATGTTGTATTTTTCTTAGTTAGTACAGACGCAAAAAAAAGTTTGTTATATTGTGTTTTTATGAAAAATATATTAATTAAAGAAGAGAAAACTAAAAACCTAGGAGTTGAACCCAGGTTCATGGAAAAGCATACGCACTATACTACCACTGGGCCACACATCCAGATTTGATGATATCACCACATCATTAGTATATATTCCTTTTTTACTTGCATTATATATTAAAAAGAAATATTTTGGGCTCCCAAATTTTGGAGGCCCAGCTCCATAGAGCTGTTTGCACCCCCAAGGAACGACCCTGTATATATTAAAAAGAAATATCTTGGGCTCCCAAATTTTGGAGGCCCAGCTCCATAGAGCTGTTTGCACCCCCAAGGAACGGCCCTGTGTACACTGTGTTTGGTTTCAGAGAAATAGGGGAGAGAGAGATTGCCAAGAGAGAGATCTAACTTCTCTTGTTTGGTATGCCAAGAAATAGAGAAGAGAGATAGTATTATGGTGGGATCCACCACTTTTGCCGTTCTTCGCTGAGGTGCAGTTTGAATAATTTACTCCCTCCGGTCTTATATATATAAGAAAATTTTCAAAAAAACCTTTTGATACTATTTATAAAAAAATGTCACAACTTTTAAGGTGTAGTTATTGTTTAAATGACTTTTCAACCCCTAATTTAATGTTTGTCTTTTTAATATTTGTGAATGTATTTAATGCTTCACAGTTTTTTATGAGGTTATATTTGTAAAAATATTAAAAAAATTATATTAATTAATGATTGTATTAGTTTTGATGTTTTTTGGTTTTTCTTCTTATAATAAGGACCGAAGGAAGTAACTTTTAATAAGTTCATTATTTTTTTAAATAAAATAAATTACCTAATGCAGTTTGAATAATTTAATTAATTTGACTATATTTTAAATTACCAAATCAAATAATTACTTGAAATTGATGGGTTTAAACTATATATATTATAAAAAAAATGTGAGCTTGATGGGTTTATATTTTAGTACTTTTAATAATAATCAACACTTCTCTCTCTTCTATCCATCTTCTCTTTCTCTTAAACCAAACAACACTCAAATCTACTCTATTTATCTTACTATACCCTCTCTACCTTATTTCTCTCTTCTCAATTTCTTCTCACAACCAAACTCACCCGTAGCGAGTTTTTTTATCACGAGAACATTGCGACAATGAAAGTGTAACTACAACAAGATTTTTTTTCCTCATCTACCCCTTGTATTGTAATAATTCCAAGATCTAATGGCTTTGCTTCATTCGCTATAGCTTCGTGAGGGGTTGGTTTGCTGTATATAGCACTTCCCTTGTTTTTTTAGGATATGTTCACTTTACTTCTCACTTTATTTAAGATATATTTATTTTTATTTATTAAGTTAACAAAAAAAATATACCAATGGAGTTGGGAGAAAAGACTATACTCTCATAAGGTAGCATGTTTGAGTCCATGTGAGCATGACTCAAATTGATAGAATAATGCATTGTAATATCCCACTCAGACGTAACTTTTATCAGTGTCAGAGGAATTAAGAGAGAGTAGTGGCAAAGTTGTAATTAGGAGAGGAAGGCGTATTAATAGGATAAGATTGAATATTTCTTAATATTCCTCATTACTTTCTCTCACTAAAGATCAGATTTTTCTCTCCCTCTCTCTCTAGGATTCGGTCAACAGCATCAGCAGCCTTGATCCATCAGTTTTTCTCCCCTGAATTCTTAGTATTGCAAGTAAGCAAGCTCTTGAGAAAGATTGAAGCAAGAGGAAGCTTAAGGAAAAGTTAAGGAAAGAGTAAGACCAAGTTAGGGCTTTGGTGCAAGGAAGCTGTCGCAGATCAGCAAGTATAAAGTGAGTTCCTTAGAGTAGCAATATCCTTTGTGGGTTATATTGTGTGAGATTCACAGCAAATTTCTAAGGTTTAGGAAAAAGGATAGTTTTCCCCTATTTTTGATACTATGATTGATCCTGTTTAATCCTTGATTACAACATGTTTTAAAGTTCAAAAATGAGTCCCTGACATGTTTTCAAAGATCACTGGACAGTTGGGTACCAAGGTTTTCAAAATTGAAATACGTTTTTCAGAAAAATTCTAAGTTCTGCTACAGTTGCAGAGCGACCAAGGGTTTGCTCTGCGAAGTAGCAGAGTTTTGCTACTGCCTACCATCGCCTAGACTTGGCTCTGCGAAGCTTCAGACTCTGACTTCAGAAGCAGACTTCAGACTCTGGCTTCAGAAGCTGACTTCAGAGTCTGAAGGTTCAGACGCAGGTGATCGTAGATCGACGCTCAGGGTCGCAAAGCGAACTTGCCCAAAATGGCATTTTTATTATAAACAACTGTACCATGCCAATGATCTTTGATATGCTTTGGGGTAGAGATACTCATGAACCCTCAAAGATTAATCTAGGATAAGGATAGGTATCATACAAAGAGATGAGTATTTTATATCCATAGGATTCCAGGTTAGTTAAGGGTTAGTTTCAGGATACCCTTAACTAGGCAGGTTCATTTATATGTACATCAGGGCGTGCCTCAGTTGTTCACGTCAAAGTGACACTGAGGGTACACGTATTAGTTCAGGATAGGATGTACCCCAGATATGGTACAATATTATTATCAGGATTAAGTATATTTTTATATACCAGGAATAATTAATTATCAGGCTAAATTTATGTGACTTCTGTGATCTCGTAGTTAGAGAGCACAGGGGGTTCCAGTATTGCTGGAATGTTCGCGAGGATAACCCACACATAAGTTTATTTATAGATTATTGTGACTTCTGTGATCTCGCAGTTAGAGAGCACAGGGGGTTCCAGTATTGCTGGAATGGGAGGAACTTTCCGCGAGGATAACCCACACAATACATGCAAGAGGAGTCCGGTGATTAGCCTTAGATAGGAATTTTCACCGGTTATCAGGGGAATGTGCTTCGGGGTTACTCCACTCGGGGGCATTCCATAAAATGAACTCAGATAATAATGTTTGTTACACGCTAACATCTAACATAATATTATCAGTTTATACTTTATTATGTTATCAGGCAGTAAATATCTATCAGACAGGTATCAGGTGATGATCTTAGGTGTCCCCTCGATCACCGAGTTATCAGGTTATAGTCTAGTTTTTATGACTATACAGTTATCAGGTTCAGGCAGGTATAAACCCTTTAAGGGTAAGGTTAAGACTTGGCGATCATAGGATTCCCCGAGATCGCCAAAAGTAGGCATGGCGACCCTAGGTTCCCTGAGGTTGCCAACAGTAGGTTGGGTGGAGCTCCCTGAGACATTATGTCTCATCCCATTCCTTCTGATGCAGGTTCACAGGTAGCACGCAACAAGGGTAAGGAGAAGGCTTTGGACTGATCGTGCTGGTTTCTAGTTGTTCTAGTTATCTATTTTCAGATGTTGTATTATGATGTATAATACCAGAGATGTCTTGTATAAACAGTTGGATGTATTAATACATTATGTTATGTATCATATTAAGTTGATTTTTCTGTATTGTAAATTAATGCATCCAGTATTAAATCTAATACTCGTATAAGATCCTAGACAATCTTTATATGGGTGTTACATGCATTGTAATATATAGATCGGAGTTTAAACTCCAAACACTACATTATTTATATTGAATGTGAATTCTAGTCACTAGACTACTTGACAAAAAAATAACATGTTTGAATTCCGTCTGATAGAGGATTCACGTTTGGTATACATCGTATCTCAAATAGGACTACCTTCGACGAAGGGGACTATAGGAAAACAAAAAAACATGTTAACAAGAGATAAGAGTGAAGAGATAAACTGTCCTAATAGTTTCATTTTAATTCTATAACTATTTCGTAGAAGGGAGAACCTAAGATTTGTAGAAATTTCTAATCACACAAAACCAATAACACCTAGGTAAAGTTAACATAGAGTTTCAGAAATTTGTCAGAAGTGATGGCTAAGTTGACTAACAAAAATAAAGTTTAGGGATCAAAATGAAACAAAAAATAGTTATAAAATCAAAATAAAATTACAAAATAAGTTAAGATATCAAATGTGCAAATTAGCCGAATATTATTTATTTACTAGTTTTGTAGTTATGTATGAGTATTTGTTTTTATAAATTACATTTTGTATAAATATTTATTGTAGAAGTTTTTCTTTTTGGTGTACTGAAAGACTTTATTGTAGAAGTTAAGCAATGTTGAGTTTGCTTGTCATGCTAAACAGGCTAATATTTCCGCATCCCGAGACAATTTTTCTTGAACTATACTCGACATTAAAGGTCCATTTGATCGATGGTCAGGGTATAGAGACATGATATGACATATTAATCATATCCTATTTAAATTCCATGTTTGATGTACTAAAGAGATATGATAAAATAAACAATTTTCTTATTCTATTCTGACTTTCCTTTGTAATTTTTATCCTGAGTATAAGTTTGGTTATAAACTATCATGATAGGATTAGAAATCATTCTTTTTTTATTATCATGATATTAAGCCATTTTAAAATGTTGTCATTTTTAAAATAATGTTATCATGTATTTGATATTATAACTAATTACATGTCATTTTTACAATATTTATTTAATTATGAGAGTAATTTTTTCATTTAATTATAATGATATCATGTTTTTTATCATGTGCGCTTCAAATACATGATAAGATTAATTCTTATCATGTTCATATCATATCATATTCTATCTCTATCCAACTTCATATCATATCTTGTCTCTATCCTATCATGACCATCAAACGAACCCTAATGGTCTAAATATTTGATTTCACACCACAAAACTTCAGTAGTTAAGAAGAGAAATTATTTGTAATTGTAGAACCGTCTATACTCGAAATTATTTGCATACTCATCATTAGATATTGGGTATTATCTAATGTTTTAAAATTTTACATCAAGATATAGTCTTAAATACTCTGTGTAATTTTCTTATGTAATTCATTTTTGTTTTCTATACTCCCCTAACTCTGCAATAACATTACTCTCTCCGGTGTTATATATATGAAAAAATTGGATCCATTTTTTTTTTTGGAATGGCAAACAAACAATATATTGAGAGCGGAAGGAAAAAATACAAAGGGTACTAAGTCAAGAACGATGAAGTAGTACAATGCATACTCAATCGGTCAACAAAACCAAAAAGACATTCTATCTACTAAAACAAAGAAGAGAGGTGCTTCACGTCATAAATAATCTCAAACGAATGTCACCCAAAAAACTAAATGCCATATCAAAAGAAGACCTTTCATCGTCTTTTTATTTGAAGCTCCCAAACAAAAGCTCTCTAACAAAATAAAGAGGTCTCCCAAAACTAGTGACATCACCCCGATCCACCTAAAAACTTCTCCTCAAGTAGCACACAATAAACTACATTTTGTAAATAAATGATTTTTCGTTTCCTCAACATCAGACACCAATAAATGATCAATTAAAAATGATGTATTTGATTCAAATTTTTAACCATATACATTAACCTTCATTCAACCAACTTTTCTTAAGACTGTATACACCATCACAATTTTTTATGTGTTGGAACATGTGTGGAAATTGAGTTAAAAGACCAAACACAAATTCCCGTGTTGGGTAGAACTAGTGTTGTGTGAATTAAAAAATGGAAGTCCCACATCGGATGTAACACACACATTAGTAGTGTTTATATAGTGGGGGTGTACCCCTAAGAGGGGTACATAATTATGTGAACGAAGTAAGCACTAGAAAAAATATATATTTATATATTTTATTATTTGAAAATGTTAAATTAAGTAATTAATTTAATCTTTATTGGAAAGTGTTTCTTAGTCCCCAAGTTTTACTAAAATATTTTTGAACGCAATCTGAAATATTTTGGTGCACAATCTGAAATATTTTGGTAAATCTAATATATTTTAATACGTGATCTGAAATATATTTTGATACTCAATACTATTTTTCTGTACTGAATAATATATTTTTGTACTCAATCTAATATATTTTGGTGCTCAATTTGAGATATTCTTGTACTATATCTAATAGGTGAATTATTTGTTCCAAAAATTTCTCACTTATTAGCTGTGAATTTTTTCTATAAATAGAGAACTCACATAATGCATTCCACACACCGAAATTCACAGTTGATGCTTCCTGTGCTTTTCCTCTCTTCTCCCTCTTTCAACTTGTGTTGACGAGTCATTCTTCCTTTTTCTACTCCATTCTGTCCCTTCGGTTTCGAGTGGTCTTCGTACCATATAGAGTGGTTTAATACCATATTGAGGGTGTAAATTCTCGAACGATACTTACGGTGCAATACGTAATCGAACAGGTGAACTGGGCTGTTTTATCCTGGAGGCGGCGCGGTTGTTAGTCTACCTTGCACAAACTCGGGTAGTGCCGTGAAACGTCTTAAAGAGAGCGACCTGGTCGTGACTCAACCCGGTAATATCTTCGGTGGTGAATTCTGAATTTTTAAAAGGTACTTTTCTAAACTCGAAAAACAACAATTTTAAGACGTTTCAAAAACACTATGACTACCGAAGAAATTACCGCATCTGGAACAGCTGTTGATTTTAATAAGCCGTTTCGGTTTCAAGGCAGTCACTTCAAACGCTGGCAACAAAAGATGTTATTTTTCTTAACCACGAAAAAAGTTGCCAACGTCTTGAAGGAGGACATACCTGTGATACCGGAGAGTTCGGTTCCAAGCGGATCGAATAATAACGGTAAGAGTCCTATGGATACAGGCATGTCTGCTCCCGCATATACGACTGATCCTACTGAGAAGGATAAACATGCTGAGATGGTGAAACAGGCCAACATAGACATCGCCCTCTGGAAAGATAATGATTATCTATGTAAGAATTATATTCTTAATGGACTCTGAGATGATCTGTACGATCTGTACAGGCTCTACGATACTGCTAAACAGGTTTGGGATGCGCTTCAGAAAAAATATGATACTGAAGAGGCTGGATCAAAGAAGTATGCTGTCAGCCGATACCTGAACTACAAGATGACTGATGACAAATCCGTGGAGGCTCAATCTCATGAAATTCAGAAGATAGCTCACGAAATTTTTGCTGAAGGTATGAAGCTACCAGAACAATTTCAAATTGCTGTTGTTATTGATAAATTGCCTCCTGCCTGGAAGGACTTCAAGAATACCCTTAGGCACAAAACTAAGGAGTTTTCACTTGAAAGTCTGATTACTCGCCTTCGGATTGAAGAAGAAGCGAGGAAACAAGACCTAAATGAAGAGGTGTTTGTTGTCTCGAACAACAACACTAAAAAGAAATTTGTAGGTGCTGTTCTGAAGCCTAATGGCAAACAATTTAAGAATTAGAACCGCCCTGCAAATAAGAATTCCAATCGGAATAAGAATGGGAACCCCCCAAAGGCCCAAAATCAGCAACCACCAAAGAGTGACACAGCTCAACCGTTCAATTGCTACAATTGCGGACAACCTGGTCATATGGCACGCAAGTGCAGGAACAAATCTAACAGACCGGCTCAGGCTCACTTAACAACTGAGGAGCAGCCGTACACCGCTATGATAACTGAAATCAATATGGCTGGCGGATCTGATGGATGGTGGATAGACACTGGCGCCTCTCGCCATGTCTGCTTTGACCGTGCTATGTTTAAAACATACACTACTGCTGAAGATCAGAAGGTGCTGCTGGGAGATTCTCACACCACTGAAGTTGCTGGAATCGGAGACGTGGAGCTGAAATTTACCTCCGGGAAGACTCTGATATTGAAGGATGTAATGCACACTCCAAAGATTAGGAAGAATCTTGTTTCTGGGTTTCTTTTAAACAAGGCTGGGTTTGAACAGATAATAGCAGCTGATATGTACTCTATTACTAAAAATGGGGTTTTTATTGGGAAAGGGTACGCCACTGATGGCATGTTTAAATTGAATATTGATATGAATAAAATTTCTTCTTCTGCTTATATGTTGTGTGATTTTAATATTTGGCATGCACGACTCTGTCACGTAAACAAACGAATTATATCTAATATGAGCGGTTTAGGATTAATTCCAAAAATATCTTCTAATGATTTTGAAAAATGTCAGTTTTGTAGTCAAGCAAAAATAACAAAAGACTCGCATAAATCAGTAACAAGAGAAACTGAACCATTTGATTTAATTCATTCTGATATATGCGAACTTGATGGTAACTTGACTAGAAACGGACAAAGATATTTTATTACCTTCATTGATGACTGCTCCGACTACACTTATGTGTATCTAATGAAAAATAAAAGTGATGCGCTTGATATGTTTAAAATACTTGTTAAAGAAATTGAAACTCAATTCAATAAAAGAATCAAGCGTTTTCGTAGTGACAGAGGCACTGGATATTTATCACACACATTCAATGAGTATTATAAAGAGCTAGGAATTATTCATGAAACAACTGCACCTTACTCTCCTGAAATGAACGGTAAAGCTGAAAGAAAAAATAGAACCTTTACCGAATTAGTAGTTGCAATCATGCTTAATTCTGATGCAGCCCCTCATTGGTGGGGAGAAATTTTATTGACTGTTTGCTATGTGCTAAACAGAGTACCCAAAACTAAGAACAAAGTTTCTCCCTATGAAATTTTGAAGAAAAGACAACTCAACTTGTCTTATTTTCGAACTTGGGGTTGTTTAGCCTATGTTAGGATACCTAACCCCAAGAGAGTTAAACTCGCCAGTAGAGCCTATGAATGTGCATTCATTGGTTATGCCTTAAATAGTAAAGCATATAGGTTTTATGACCTAAAAGCTAAAGTGATCATAGAATCGAATGACGCTGATTTCTATGAAACAAAATTTCCCTTCAAATCAAGAGATAGTGGGGGAAATAGTGGGGGCACAAGTATGAACACCACACCTGATCACACTCCAGTAATCAGAGATAGTGATGAAAACATCCAACCAGATGTTATAGAACTTCGAAGAAGTAAGAGAGCAAGAACTACTAAAGAGTATGGACCCGAATATGTGGCCTATACATTAGAAGAGGATCCATCGACTCTAAAGGAAGCCTTGTCTTCCTTGGATGCTGACTTATGGCAAGAAGCCATAAATGATGAAATGGATTCTCTACAGTCTAACGGAACTTGGCACTTGGCTGAACTTCCCCCAGGCTGCAAACCAATAGGTTGTAAATGGGTTTTGAAAAGGAAACTGAAACCTGATGGATCTATTGATAAATACAGGGCTCGCCTTGTAGCCAAAGGTTTCAAACAAAGAGAAAATATAGATTTTTTCGATACCTACTCACCAGTTACTCGAATCACATCCATAAGGGTACTAATTTCCTTAGCGGCCATTTATAACTTAATTGTACACCAAATGGATGTGAAAACTGCCTTTTTAAATGGTGAGCTGGAAGAAGAAATCTATATGGAACAACCTGAAGGTTTTGTAATCCCTGGACAGGAAAACAAGGTCTGTAAGTTAGACAAATCTCTGTATGGTCTAAAACAAGCCCCTAAGCAATGGCATGAAAAATTTGACAACTTAATGACTTTGAATGAGTACAAAGTGAATGAAAGTGACAAATGTATTTATTACAAGTATGAAAATAACATTTGCACAATCATATGTCTCTATGTAGACGACTTACTCATATTTGGATCAAACATTCCTGCCATAAATTCTGTAAAATCATTGTTGAGTAAAAACTTTGATATGAAAGACGTAGGAAAAGCTGATGTAATTCTTGGCATTAAGATTACAAGATCAGAAAAAGGAATTTCCTTGGATCAGTCTCACTACGTTGAGAAGATCTTGAGGAAATATAACTACTTTGACTGTAAACCTGCAAGCACACCCTATGATCCAAGTGTAAAACTCTTTAAGAACACTGGAGATGGTGTTAGACAAACTGAATATGCGAGCATCATTGGCAGTCTCAGATATGCCACTGACTGTACTAGACCCGACATAGCCTATGTCGTGGGACTCTTATGCAGATTTACAAGCCGGCCAAGCAATGAGCATTGGCAGGCGATTGAGAGAGTCATGAGATACCTAAAAAGGACTATGACTTTAGGACTGCATTACCAAAGATATCCTGCAGTACTTGAAGGGTATAGTGATGCAGATTGGAACACCTTATCAGATGATTCCAAAGCGACCAGTGGCTATATATTTAGCATAGCTGGAGGAGCTGTTTCTTGGAAATCTAAGAAACAAACCATTCTGGCTCAGTCCACAATGGAATCTGAGATGATAGCACTAGCTACTGCTAGTGAAGAAGCAAGTTGGCTAAGATGCTTGCTAGTTGAGATCCCTTTATGGGAAAAACCGTTACCAGCTGTGTTAATTCATAGTGATAGTACCGCGGCTATCGCTAAGAATAAGAATCGTTATTACAATGGTAAGAAACGACAGATAAGGCGAAAACACAGCACGATTAGAGAATTTCTCTCTAATGGAGCGGTTATAGTTGATTTTGTACGTACGACTGAAAACTTAGCTGATCCTTTGACGAAAGGACTAACCAGAGAGAAAGTCCAAAGTACATCCAGTAGGATGGGACTTATGCCTATAGATCACTAAATGATGGTAACCCGACCTACATGACTGGAGATCCCAAGACTTAGGTTCAATGGGTAATAACAAGTCATGAAGTGATAGAACATGCTATGATAAGACAAAGGAAGCATGATCCTGCAGTGAAAGAAGGATGAGATAATAGAAACTCTTAATGAGATCTATACTCTATATTGAGTGGGGTACATAGCTACAGGAGTACCCTTGATAGACTCACCTATACGGATGTGGAACTGAGGCCGATTCCTATGGAATTTCGAGGCAGAATTCCTAGAGCGTTCGTTAAAACTGGGATAGACGTGCAGGGCCATAAACGCACGGGCTTTAGAATACACCTTATGAAAAGGTTTGTGTGTGGGTTCTATGTCTGAGATAGAGTTCAATGCTGTAGGCAACTCTTGTTAAATCGGAATAGTGTCCGCTATGCAAAGGTTCAAGTTGTAGGCGACACCTTTGTTTACTAGCAACCTTATGGAGATGTCTTTGACATTATTTATCGAAACCATCTTTTAAATTCAAGTGGGGGATTGTTGGAACATGTGTGGAAATTGAGTTAAAAGACTAAACACAAATTCCCGTGTTGGGTAGAACTAGTGTTGTGTGAATTAAAAAATGGAAGTCCCACATCGGATGTAACACACATTAGTAGTGTTTATATAGTGGGGGTGTACCCCTAAGAGGGGTACATAATTATGTGAACGAAGTAAGCACTAGAAAAAATATATATTTATATATTTTATTATTTGAAAATGTTAAATTAAGTAATTAATTTAATCTTTATTGGAAAGTGTTTCTTAGTCCCCAAGTTTTACTAAAATATTTTTGAACGCAATCTGAAATATTTTGGTGCACAATCTGAAATATTTTGGTATACAATCTAATATATTTTAATACGTGATCTGAAATATATTTTGATACTCAATAATATTTTTCTGTACTGAATAATATATTTTTGTACTCAATCTAATATATTTTGGTGCTCAATTTGAGATATTCTTGTACTATATCTAATAGGTGAATTATTTGTTCCAAAAATTTCTCACTTATTAGCTGTGAATTTTCTCTATAAATAGAGAACTCACATAATGCATTCCACACACCGAAATTCACAGTTGATGCTTCCTGTGTTTTTCCTCTCTTCTCCCTCTTTCGACTTGTGTTGACGAGTCATTCTTCCTTTTTCTACTCCATTCTGTCCCTTCGGTTTCGAGTGGTCTTCGTACCATAGAGAGTGGTTTAATACCATATTGAGGGTGTAAATTCTCGAACGATTACTTACGGTGCAGTACGTAATCGAACAGGTGAACTGGGCTGTTTTATCCTGGAGGCGGCGCGGTTGTTAGTCTACCTTGCACAAACTTGAGTAGTGCCGTGAAACGTCTTAAAGAGAGCGACCTGGTCGTGACTCAACCCGGTAATATCTTCGGTGGTGAATTCTGAATTTTTAAAAGGTACTTTTCTAAACTCGAAAAACAACATTATGTCAACCATTTAATTTAGCAATTTTCTTGAAAATGGCAATACCGACATCTTTTCTTCTGTTTTTGTGACTTCAACGGGTGTTATTCCCGTAACATTCTTTTTCCTAATATTATCTTTTGCAAGAACCTTTACTTTCCAACAAAAATTGGTTTTTTTTTTTTGTACAAGAGATGAAAATTAGTGGGATGCTGCTCATGTGCTTCATTTTAATTTATTTTAATAGTTGATCCATGTCCAAGTAACATGTGCTAAGTATCGCATAGGATAAGAAAACAGAATAATTAATATTCATCTTATCTTAATAATAATAATAATGGCAATGTGCTCAAAGAGTACAATTATTATTTGTGGTAAAACAAATTTGTCTTGGACTTGTCAAATATGCTTAGGGGAAATTGTAATGGGCATTCCAAGGGAAGGGAAGGGTAGAGGATCCATTGTTACTGTTTCATCTGGATGGAGTAAGGACCACTCATATTGTGTCACAACATAATGCACAAGGATAAGAATATTTAGTTTGGCTAATTGGTACCCTGCACACACTCTTGGCCCTCCTCCAAAGGGAACAAATGCATATTGTGCTATTCCCTCCTCAAACCTACTTGGGTTGAAACTCGTAGGATCCTTAAAATACTCTTCATTGTAATGTGTCCCATATGTTGTCCATAGCACCTGAAAAGGGTCACAAAATCCAAAATTGAGAAATATAGAAATACACATAGATTTTTGTTTTTTTAATTATTTTTCTCACTTCCGACTAAATCAACATTTACATTGGATTTATTTATACAGTGTTCATGTACGATGTCCAATGTTTGTGTCAAAATATCAATGCTCTTAAGAGAAAAGTCGTTTGGATAACATTTTTGTTGTCCAATACCATATTTATATTTGGTTTGAAAATACTTTTGTTTTTTTATTACTTTTTTTCTCTCTCAATGGCATCAACGGTTAGCAATAGTGTATTTTTATATAGTGTAAACTTTTTTATGTTAAAAAAGTATTAGCTTAATTTAACTTGTGTAAGAAGAAAGAAAAAACATAGTATTCACCTTCCACCCTTTAGGTATAGTGAATCCTTCATATTCAATATTAGTAATTGCCTTCCTGAAAGAACCAAATATTGGTGGGAACAGTCTCATGCTTTCTCTAGCAACTTGCCATGTATACTTCATCTTCTTTATGTCCTCTACATTTAGACTCTCACCCCTTCTTTTGTTATTCATTATATTAACATGTTCTGCATAAAATTAAGCACTTTCACACTATCATATCTTAACTTTGGATAGTTTAAATGTATTGATTTTAAGCTGAATGAAAGATAATCAGATAGAAATTAACTTCAATGCACCGTCAACGTAAACTTTTACACTGTCAACCAATCACAGATCATCATTTGTATAATTGTCAAATATTTTTAATGATCCAACAATTAAGATTTATCTAATGTGTAAAAAATCTTTACGTTGTCTATGCATATGAATTAAATTGATTATGATATTACCTTGTAGAACTTTACCATAGCAATCAGGATGTTGAGCGAGCATCTTGAATGTCATAGCAACAGCAAAAGAAGTAGTATCATGAGCTGCAAAAACTAGCAAAACCACATTATCTATAATCTCTTTTTCAGTAATCTCCCCTTGGATCATTCCATATACCAATTTAGACATTAACATTCTGTCTTCCTCTCTTGTCAACTTTCCTTCTTCAATTTCCTTTTTCTTCTCTCTCACCACTTTCACTATCATCTTTTCTATCTCCTTTCTAGCTTTCATTGCTCTCCAAAATTTAGAACCTGGAAACTTAATTGCTGGTGAGAAAACTCCTTCCAACACTCTCTCAAAAGTATCTACCATACCTGGTTCCACATTGATCCCTAACAAACACTCGAAAACAATGCTAAATGTAAGAACTTTCGTCGAGCGGTAGAGACTAATCTCTTCTTGACCATTCCAGTTTTTAGATAAATACAACTTAACGAAGTTGCATAATTTTGGAACTAATGTTTCTAGTCCTGCATAGCCAAGACTAGTGCCGATAACGCCTCTTAGGAAGCGATGTCTTTCGCCGTCTTTCTCCATGATAGAGTCTTTTCCCATGAGATGAACTGAGGAAGAAGGCCAAGAGCTTTTTACCAACTTGAACTCATTGGACAAAATAAACTTATTTGCCTCGGCTCCATTTACTATCACAGTTGGTGAACCTATGATCCTTGTTTTGAAGATCTTTCCGTGTTTCACGATTCGTGGATGAACAAAATCTTCGTACAATTTGTTTCTCCGTTGAGCATTGAAGAATTCCATGGTCTCTCCTATCAATGGAAATCCCATTTCACCTGGTGGAAGCTTTCTTTTGTCTTTGTTATTCTGTTGTTTGTGCCTCAAGAAATTGAAAGAGAATAGAGCAAACAGGGGAAACAGGACACATGAAAGAATAGAGATAATATCTATAGACATTTTAGGATAAAGGGCTTTGAAAATTTTGAAACTTTATTGTATTGTATATATAAAATTTGTTTTGAGGTTCCAGCATGTTGGTTCACATATTTATAGGATTCCTTTGGTCTGTGGAAGAAAATGAATGATGTCAAATTGACTTGAATAATATTATAATTTATAACAATGTTAATCATTCTTGAAGTCAATTCCTAATAGCTAACAATTTTCTTATTTGAAAGCTTGTGGTCTAGTCAAATCGACTAAAAAAAAATAATCAAATTAAAAATGGATTTGGATTCCATATACGAATAATGAAACATAGTTTTACACAATAGTCAATCTCGGTCATTGATTTGAGACCGAACATCTCAAATTACACATTACTAAAAATTACTTTTAAATGATCTCAATCGTTAATTTAGGTTGGACGGTTGAAATTATTAACTGCATGACACATTTATTGCAGGGAATATGGTATCATTAAAATTAAAACAATACATTAGAGGTTGTGAAAAGAATACTAAGTTGGATATTCCTGACGGTTATAGATTCATTGTCCAAAAAGAATGACACGTAATCATATATAGTTATGTGCATGAGAAATACATGAGGAAATAAAAATTGATTCATCTCTTAATGGTCAACGTTGGAAGCTTTTGTAGTCATCAAGAAATCCCTAAAAATCTGGTGAAGTCTAATTATTGTGTGTGACATTGGATCTTGTTACATTATACAGCATGATGATTTTGCTCATAATTGCAGCAATATGAGTAAATATTGGTACAGAATCACCGTCTTTGAATAACAACTTTACAATATCTATGTAAAGTAATTAGAAGGGTTGGCTGAACACTAATGTGAACATGTTGGAGATAATGTTGTTTGAAACCGCCTAGAATCAATTTGAACAAGTTGTTTACAGAGAATGGTACTATTGTCATGTTATATCAAGCTGTATTTTGTGGGTTCATTTCTAGTTGGAGAATGTTTAACATGGAAGGTTCATTATTATTAATATTATTAGGGTTATGATAATCACTGATCTAAAGACATTGTTTAAAGATCTTAAAAAGATCAATTATCTTTTAAAAATACAAGTCAAATACTTGTGAAAGTCATAATTACGCATATTTCTATGCAAAACCTCATGAGCATTTATTAGCATTTTCATTATAATAATAATAATAATAATAATAACAATAATTTATTATTATTATTATTATTATTATTATTATTATTATTATTATTATTATTATTATTATATACATGTATGTATAAGGCATTAAAAGGAAGCACTGAATGGATTGTATACATTTTTTTTTTTACAAAAGATATTAAGTGTAAATAAATTAACAAGAATAACAGTATTTGCTCTTATCTTTGAGGCGGAGGAGGATCATCTAAAATGAGTAATGTGTTAAGTGAAAAAAATCAAGGGTTGTTATTTTAACAAACTCATAATATACTATGACATATATATAATATCTACCTTAACTTTAGTTTATTAACTAAAGATTGATATTCTCCTCTTTACACCCTAAAGTAAATTGCACACTTTAAAAATCAGTATCCTTTTAAGAGGCTGTATTAATTTAAGCCTTAGTTTTAAAGGGTGGACTAAGAATTAACTTACAACAGTTATATATTCAAATTATGCAGAAACTAGAACAGTAAAAAAGAAGTATTATGTTGTGAATTTTTTTTTATGACAAAGTTGTACCTATATATTTTTTTTCATGAGATTTCACTAAAATTAATAGAAGGATGGAATGCAAAATCGAATGACAAATGAGTTGGCTCAATCGAAACTTTGAACCAATAATGAAAGAGGAGCACCGGTAATGTTCTTATTTAATGAAATTTATGTAGGTTATTTTAAAAAATGAATTTCACATAAAACAATTGTCAGAGAATATTTTACTAGCACAAGCAAAATTTTACTCTTGACATTTTGACAACTCTTTTTTTCGTTAATAAATAAAAGGAAATGATTGACTCCTTTGCTCATTTGTGTTTGTGACCAAATAAGATTATCTCCTATCACAACCCATTGCCTATTAGATTATGGTAACCACCCCAAGGCATTCCATGTGGGCACGAGAGGGGTAAGGCATGGCAACCTTAATAGAAACATTGCTAGCATGTACTTCATTGATCTCATTAAAAATATCAAATATTTTTGTTTCAAATGATTTGTCGCTTTTTTGTATTAATGGGGTATAAACATAACATTATAGATTAATCTTTTAGAGAAATGATTTTTGTACTCTCGTATTTTTATGGTGCACGCTCTCTCTCTTGTCCCAAAATAATTACTATCTCCGTCCCTATTTATAGGAAGTAGTTTACAAAAAAGTTTTGTCCCTAAATATAAGATCATATACAAATTCCTAGATGCATTAATTACTTTTTTTCTTCCAAATATACCCCTTATTAATACTATCAATTTGTCTTGGTATATGAAATGTTAAATTTAAATATATATTTAATTAAGGGTAATTTAGTAATAGTCACACACATTTGAGACAACTTTATTACTCTAACAACTTTCCTTAGTGAGGGTACAGATGCTGCTGGTGAACCGAGACTGATTGGGTATAACCAATTGGTTGTTCCTTTTACTTCAATTATGGCAGAATTTGCTTCTAATAATGCTGGAAAAATGGGTGAAACTTCAGAACCAAGCCGGGTGATCTCTGCAAAAAAGAAAGTGAAAGCAAAGCTGACCAGACCTTTGTTAGCTGGCCCTCTAGTCATTCGGGAAGGAGCACATATAGACAGAGGATTGTTGTCTGATATGGTCCTACCAGAAGGCAAAGGAAAAGGAAAGGTTGAAGTTGATGTTGTTGAGTCAAATACTAATGGGCCTTCTCTTAAAAAAAGAAACAGGCCAGTTACTATGCAGATTGAGGCAAGTACTGTGGGAGGCGCAAGTGAACAAATACCAACTGATATGGTCCTGGATTCTGGGAATGAAGGTCTGGATTTGGGAGGGAGCACTGCTACTGTCCGAACCAATCCTTTATTTTCTGACAATGTTGTAATGGCGGAGGCTGTACACCAGCCCCGCCAAGAGCCATGAAAATTATTAGTTGGAATTGTCGTGGTTTAGGTAGCCCACGTGCAATTCCTAAATTAAAATACCTCGTCCGTGTCTATAAACCGGATGTCCTCTTCTTATGTGAGACTATCTCTATTTCTAATAAAACTGAGGATTTAAAGTATGGCTTGGGTTATGATTGTTGCTTTACTGTTAACCGGCAAGGGCGTAGTGGTGGTTTGGTTCTTTATTGGAAATCTCATGTCAATTGTTCTATCCTTAATTTCTCTCATAATCACATTGATGCTATGATTCAAGATAATGTTCAAGGAAAGTGGAGGGTGACAGGTTATTATGGTTTTCCAGAGAGTGAAAGACGTAGGGAAGCGTGGAATTTTCTACGACAGTTAGCGCTTGTATCTGATTTGCCTTGGTGTATATTAGGTGACTTTAATGATATAATGTCGCCAAATGAGAAAAAAGGAAGAACAGATAGGGCTAATTGGCTCATCAATGGTTTTCGGTCGGCTGTGCAAGATGTGGGGCTGAGTGATGTTCATCTGGAGGGATATTTGTATACTTGGTTTAAGAGCCTTGGAACCAACAGGGCTATAGAGGAACGTCTGGACCGTGCACTAGCTACTAATTCTTGGCACTCTATGTACCCGAATACAGTTCTTGAAAATCTGCCAGCTCCGGCTTCTGATCATTATCCCATTCAATTAATTTGTGAACCGAGAAATAGAACATATCGAACTCTTACTCGATTCAAATTTGAGAACGCATGGCTGGCAGATCCTGATTTTGGCAGCTTTGTGAATGGAAAATGGCAGTCTTATGGTGATCAATTAATTGTTGATAAATTGGACATGTGTGCTTCAGATTTGGTTGTCTGGAATCGAACACACTTTCAGCAAATGCGTCACGATATCGACATTTGCCGAAAGAAGATAGATAATATGAGGGGAAATGTCACAGAAAGTAATATTGTGGTGTTTAATAATCTTCGAAATCATATGTCACAGTTACTTATACAAGAAGATGCTTTCTGGCGCCAGAGAGCTAAAGCTCATTGGTTGAAGGATGGTGATTTAAATACCAAATTCTTTCATGCTTCTGCAACCTCTAGAAGGAAGGTAAATCACATTTCATCTTTGATTGACGCCTCTAATAATAGAGTTACACAAGCTACTGATTTGTGCAATGCAGCAAGAGATTACTTTGTAAATCTTTTCCAATCTTAGAATAGTGATGTTGTTCCGGTTATAAATGTTATTGCTGAATCCATATCTGGGGAAGATAATTCCAAATTAACCTTACCATTTATGATTGAAGAATTTAAGGAAGCCATTTTTTCTATGAAACCTGACAAGTGCTCGGGTCCAGATGGCTTCAATCCTGGTTTCTTTCAAAAATTCTGGCCTATATGTGGTGAAGAAATTTTTAAACAATGTTGTGGCTGGCTAGATTCAGGCATTTTTCCGCCTACCCTAAACATGACAAATATTGCTTTGATTCCAAAAGGTGACTCTCAGGTCTCTATGAAGGATTGGCGCCCGATCGCTTTGTGCAATGTTGTGTATAAAATTGTAGCCAAAGTTCTTGCAAATAGATTAAAAGGAGTCCTTGACAAGTGTATTTCAGACACTCAATCTGCTTTCGTCCCAGGTAGATCAATCTTGGATAATGCGATGGCTGCGATTGAACTTGTGCACCATATGAAGTCAAAAGTGTCAGACAATAAAGGTGATGTAGCTTTTAAGCTGGATATTAGCAAGGCGTATGATAGAATAGACTGGAATTATCTCCGATGTGTTATGCTTAAGATGGGTTTCTCTCACCAATGGGTCAAGTGGATTATGATGTGTGTGGAGACTGTCGACTACTCGGTCATAGTTAATGATGAGGCAGTTGGTCCTATTATTCCAGGTCGAGGATTAAGACAAGGTGATCCTTTGTCACCCTACTTATTCATTATATGTGTTGAAGGACTTTCTTCTTTAATTTGGAAGGCAGAAGCTAGTGGGGACATTCATGGAGTTAAAATTTGCACAAATGCTCCTATTGTCTCTCATTTGTTGTTTGCAGATGATTGCTTCCTCTTTTTTAAAGCAGAACCTGCTGAAGCGACAGTTATGAAGAATATCTTAGCAATTTATGAGAAAGCTTCGGGACAAGCAATCAACTTTAAAAAATCAGAGATTTTCTTCAGCAGGAATGTCTGCCAAACAAAGCAAACTGATATTACAAACATTCTTGAGGTACAAGTTGTTCTTGGTACTGGGAAGTATTTGGGATTACCATCTATGATCGGAAGAAGCAAAAAAGCAACGTTTAACTTTATCAAGGATCGTATTTGGAAAAAGGATCAACTCGTGGGGCAGCAAGTGTCTCTCAAAAGCTGGACGTGAGGTTCTTATCAAATCAGTTTTGCAGTCTATTCCAACATACTTTATGAGCATATTTACCCTTCCTACAACCATGTGTGATGAGATAGAAAAAATGCTTAACTCATTTTGGTGGGGTCATTCTGGTGCTCAAAATAACGGTATTCATTGGCTCTCTTGGGACAATTTATCTATGCATAAAACTGATGGTGGAATGAGTTTCAAAAGTTTGCCTGTCTTTAATCTAGCAATGTTGGGCAAACAAGGGTGGCGTATCATGACTAATCCAAATACACTCATTGCTCGTATGTATAAAGCGCGATATTTCCCTTGTTGTGATTTTTTTCGTTCCACACTGGGGCATAAGCCTAGTTATGTGTGGCGGAGTCTTTGCAACTCAAAATTTATTCTGAAGGCTGGAAGTAGATGGAGGATAGGCGAAGGTGATAACATTGCAGTTTGGTATAATAAATGGATTGCAGGAGATGTTACATTGATTCCACCATCTCAAGGTGACTTTCATCTCTCTAACTTAAGGGTGTCTCATTGTATGTTGCATAATCCGAAAAGATGGGATGTTCCTTTTCTGCAATCTATTTTTGACCAACAAACGGTCAATCATATCACAAATACACCTTTGTTTTCGTCAGTGAAAGACGATAGACTTATATGGAGCAAAGAAAATAGTGGAGATTACTCAGTTCGTACTACCTATCGTCTTTGTATGCAAGAACTGCTTGATGTTTCTGATTTTAAAATTCCAGGAAGTTGGGCTAAGATATGGCAGTTAAAAGCCTCACCCAAAGTTAAAAACTTCATGTGGAGAATTGTTATTTGTTAAGAATGTGTTACCAACAAGAATGCGGCTTAGAGATAAGAGAGTGAATTGTCCGGAAGATTGTGTGCTTTGTGATTCTGGTGTAGAAAATAATTTTCATCTATTTTTTTCCTGTCCTAATAGCCGTAATGTGTGGAATTTGTCTGCTGTATCCACTGCTGTAAGTGCTGTTACAAGTGAAGAAGTAGATTGCAAGACTTGTATTTTTCGACTTTTGCAGGACATGTCAAGTGGAGATGCATCGTTGTTTGCTTGTATTCTTTGGAGCATTTGGAAGCAACGCAACAACAAGGTGTGGAATAATGTTACTGATGTTCATGCCGGTGTTTTAGAAAGAGCTGAGTCCTTGCTTTATGAATGGACAGCTGCCAGAAATGTTAAAACCAGGATGGATTCTAGTGGAACCAGAAGGCTACAACAACAGCAGCAAAGACGAGGGGTTAAGTGGCAGAAACCAAGCACAGGTAGGTTCAAATGTAACATAGACGCCTCCTTTCCAAATAACGACAACTGAGTGGGTATTGGCATATGTATTAGAGACGAGGAAGGCATGTATTAGAGACGAGGAAGGCATATTTGTGCTTGCAAAAACATAATGTTTTGAGCACAAGTATGAGGTGCATGTTGGAGAAGCATTGGGCTTGTTATCGGCTCTTCATTGGGTTCATGATTTGAGGTTAGGACCTATAGATTTTTAACTTGACTCAAAGAAGGTTGTCGATAGCTTTGCCTCTAATAAGCAAGATTATACGGAATTTGGTGCTATTATTAATGAATGTAAAGCTGTATTTAGTCAGTATTATGAAAACTCTAGTGTTGAGTTTGTGCGGAGACAAGCAAATGAGGTTGCCCATAAGTTAGCAAAGACGGCCATATTGTCAGCTAGTTTCCAGCTCTTAGTTGAGCCGCTTGATTGTATTGAACACACTTTAATTAGTGAAATGATATAAAATATCTTCTTTCAAAAAAAAAAAGAATACAATTGAGGAAAATTATCTATCAAATGGTGCTTCATTTATAAAGTTAGATTCTAATTCAAGACTCCTTATTAAATTGGATGAGACACAAACCATCAGATTCAATTGCTTTTAAAAGAGTCCCTAGTTTATTTATTTAATTTATAATAAGTCCCTGGACTATATATATCTCAAATAATTTTTCACTTTAAAATATGATGCTGATGTCATTCGGTGCTTCAATGGCTTTTACACTTAAAATATGATGACATTGATGTCATTCAGTGATGGCAATATTACATTAGAATATTAATTAATGTGGTAATGGCATTACATTTGAATCGTAATTTGGAGTGTCTCATGATGAGAATGTAGGTCTTCAAATCTCTACCGGGTCAGATCTTAAACGAGCGCATACGAAAATATCATAGTACAATTCTCAATAATACCTACTTTAGGGTTAGTTGTGATACTTTTATGCAATTTATTAAACAAGAAAATATGACCTTGCATTGTTTTATTTTATTTTTAGAGTATTACCACAAATGAGTTGGCTCTATCGAAAATTTGAACCAATAATAATAATAAAAAAGTATACTAACACTCTTGTTTGATAATATTTATGTAAGTATTTAAAAAAAAAAAACTGATTATCAGAGAGTATCTTACTGGCATCAATAGAATTTCATTCTTCATATTTTGACAACTCTTCTTTTTCGTGAATAAATAAAAGAAAATGAACAACTTATCAACTTTATCACAACCCATTACCCATTAGATTACCAAGACCTTCCATGTGGGCATGAGAAGGGTAAGGCATGGCAACCTTAATAGAAGCATTATTAATTTATTAGCATGTACTCCATTGGTTTCACTATAAATGTAATGTTTGGTTGGAACATTTATGTTTTAAATATTTTTTCACATTCTTGTGTGAATAAATTGAGTATCATATATGTACAACTATGAATACGAATCTCTTTAATTAGGTAAGATTATAATGGATGCAGATTCTTCTTCAAAAGTTTTAACGGTGTTTCACTTTCAAAGTTCAATTTAAATCCATGAAAACTGGTTAAATTAAAAGACGTCCAGACTATCTGACCCAAACGCTTTTAAGAGACCCTAACTATTCATCTCTTGTTATTTTGAACTACTTTGATTAATGTGAGTATTTTAGTCTTAAGACATCATTCTACTATAAAATTAACATAATTAAGTATTCGTTAAATATAACTCAGTTAGCAGGGACATTGCGATATGCAAGGGTCTGAGTTCGAGCCTCAAATTTTCCACTTGTTTATTTTAAGAGGTGAATTTCTAACTATTATACTATTTGACAAAAAAAATTAACATAATTAATAATTTTCTCAAGGATCGTGTGTTATCTTAAATGATACAGAGAGTTTAATTTAATAGATTATGCTTGGAAGTTTGCTACATTAATGCACCTAAGACTTTGTAATGAAATCCTAAACGATGTCCTTAAGACACTCGTTAACAATCTTATTTTTTTATAGGGAAATGTTAACTATTGCCCCTAGACACTAGTTAAGAAAACCAAATTAGAAAGATTGTATTGAAAATTGTGAAAAAGTTAGTATATAACTTTTTAAAAGTCAAGAAGTTGTTTTTAAAAAAAATTTCTATATTTAACTTTCTTAACTAGTTAACATGACTTTTTTTATTATATATATACATTTTCTCACTATTTCCCAAGAGAATAATTCAATTTTAATTTTCTTAACAAGTGCCCTAAGGACCAATATTTAGCACTTTTAAAAAAACCAATATTTAGCATTTCCATAAAAATATTTAGGGAAATGTTAACGAGTGCTCCTGGGACACTCTTTAAGTACCAAAATTGGAAAGTTTTTATGAAAGTTTGTGCATTTATTGCATTAGAAATTAAAGACTTTAATTTTTTTAAAGAATAATTTCTTTATTAGGGATACTTAAAAAGTGCCCTGGATGCCCTTGTTAACAAGACCCAAATATTTATAGTTAGGACCAAACTGATGCTTGATTAATCAATCCCAAAATCTACTAACATAATAAGAAAATTGATTGCCTCCGTAATATCTCAATTACCCTCACTAAATATCCTAAAATCACTATATTTGAGGAGTCAATGGTAATTTCATATCACTAATCATTATCTCAATTCTAACTAATTAAAATTTTACGTGCTCCAATACATTTTTTCTTCAACCAAAGGTTCTTTTTTTATTCCCAATAATACTTTGCAACCAAAAGATCACATTAATTAACTAAAATTATATTGGGAATAAACAAAAAAACCTATAAGTAACTAATATTAGCATTAATAAAAAAAATTGTAAGAATAGTTGAATCAGTCACAATGGGTTCATACTATAAAATGCAAAGTGAGAAATAGGTTCATAAACATAAAGATTTTTTTATGAATGAAATATATAAATATGTTATAAACAAATAACCATGAGTTTTCAAAATTTTATCATATCGATACATTAAAATTTACTTCCGTAAATATAAATACATCAAATCCACAACCAGTGCAAAATTTTATCATATTGACTATCGCCTATTGGTGCATAAAATTTCCTTCTACATATATAAGCATATAAAATCAACGAGTGCAGTGCAAATATTTAACAGTGTTTTAAATATATAATAAAAATTTATTTAATAGAAACACTACATTAATGTTTGTATTTTAAAAATAATCATGAGTTTTCAATATTCTATCATATCGACTTTCTCATATATGTATATAAAATTCATTTATGCAGATAAAACACATAAAATCTGCAACGTGAGCGGTGCAAACATTGAATGGTGTTTTGCATATAAAATAAAATGTTATTTAATAGAAACAATGCATTAATTTTGATATTTTGAAAATAGTCTTCAGTTTTCAAAATTTTATCCTATCGACTTTCTTATAAGAGAAAAATATTCAATAAAAACATTACATTAACACTAATAATTTTTATATAATATTTTTAAACATTTAACAATATTAATTCTTTAAAAAAAAACAATATTAATAATTTAATTATTATTTATATAATTACCACGGGTCTTATACTAGTTGTAGTCTAAAAAGGAAAAACAAATTGCTAGTCATTCATATTAATTACTCTTCCAACACTTTTGTGCAACCTCACCTACCTTCAACAAGTGTCACGAATTAGAAGAAATTAACTCACACTTGTAGCACCCACGTAAAAACACGGTTTTGTGCTAAGAAAAAGCGTGTGTGTGAAAGTGAAGGGAAACTAATTCTTTGCAGTTGCCTGTTATGGCGGGAAATCAGAAAGCCACAAGGTGATACGTGTAACTTATAAGATACTTTACCATTTTTTTATTGGTCTAGTAGTAAAAATATAGGTCTTGGATCTGGAGGCTTCGAGTTCGAATCATGTTGATACTTTTATAAGTGCTCTTTGAACTTCAAAACATTTCATGTATTTGAATCATTCTCTCACCCTTTTTTTTTCTTCATCAAATAGCAAATGACATTGGTTTAAATCTCATCCAACTTATTCAAATGTCACATATTCAAATTTAACTATGAGAATGCAACAACATTAAATCTCTTGAGAGAGAAATTAACCGTCAATTATGGTCATCTCTGTTAATATGAAACTTTAATCCTTTAACCTTGAACTATTTTGATTAACGTATTTAAGTTTATCTGTTTGCATAATATTTTATGCATGTCATGTGCTATTTTCAGCTTATTTGCAAAAGCTCTGACAATCTATGAAAACATCTTTTAACTTTTACGAAAATAATCTAACTTTATTTTATCATTTATAGAAATAACTTATAGATAAGTAGTTATCATACTATAAGTTGTGAATCAAGTTGTTTATCCAAACAAGGTCCATCCCTCGCCCAAAAATGTGGCTAGATTAGATCATATTTCTTAACCAACCAAGCTTTACAAGTTCAATTTAAGTTATACATCTAACCATTGTATGTGAGTTAGGTTTTTTCTTACCTCTATATTGACTCATTCATACCGCGAGGAGCAATTGGAAAATAAGCATACATCATTCTAATTTCTAAATAACAGTACTATTTGCGTGTATGCTAGTAATGCATCTCTCATTTAATAACCAGCATTGGGAAAACAAAAAACAAAAAATATATTTAACAACCAACATTGGGACCATTTTGAATACTTCCTTTCTTTGGAATGGCACCTAAAGGCAACAAAAGGAGAAATAAAGTTGTTAGGAAATCCAGTCATAAATCATAAATAATACAATATACTAATAAATAACTCTCATTTCACCAATTGAAGGTTTCATATTATACTATAAGCTCTCATATATCTATTTATTTATGAAATACAAAGGTATATCATATATTGATTCATCAACAACAACAGTTTCTGAATTATAGATAGATAAATAAGATAATTTTTCTTGGAGTATGTCTCCATCACTCCTCATAAATGATGGGGTACAGTAGATTGATTTCACAGTCAAGTCTTTGATATTTTTTGTTCACGTGAGTTCCAACATTTTATTGGAGGAGAAAGTAATGTGCTACACTAACTTAGTTTCCAGAAATCAAAACACCTTAATTAAGAGTAACCATAGTTGTAATTTGCACCATCATAACACACCTAACAAATAGTGACCAATCAACTAATAATGGTTATATGATCAACAAGAAAACAAGGTTTGAGTTTTAGAGTAAGTGTACTGACACATACTCAACTCAATTTCATGTCAAGTGTATTTTTTTAACTATTTTACAAAACTCAAGCATTATTTCAGAAAGTAAATGTAAATAGAAGTAAATGCACCCTGCAAAACTTCAACTAACCCACACACTCTTCCACCTGCTTATATTTACTTCACTCAGTGAACCATTTTATAACCACTCTTCGCTCACTTCTTCAAACCACTTCGAAATCCTCCCTTTCTTTTTGTCTCCAAGCAACCATGGAGAAGAAAAGAAGCAACAATGCTTCTCTTACCATGTTCACAATGTTGGTTGCATTGATTTCTCAAAACCTTGTTATTGTTCCTGTAATAGCCAACACTCAAGCAGCAGGAAGTTCTCCCTCAGATTTATCTAATTCTCTATGTATTTCTCTAACTTAGCTATCTGTTTTATTTTTCTTATTTATTCAGAATAGTGGATATATATATTAATCATATGATTTTGGACTCTACTTGAAAGCTACACAGTAGTAGGTCATTTATTTTTCAAAATTTAAGTATCAAAATCAACATCACATAAAGAAGCTATTTTGCATTTTTTTTAATATTATACTTACTTTGATTTGTTCCCTAATGTTGTGTAATACATTGATTTTGAATTGTTGAAGGTTCACATAGTCCACCATCTCACCACTCTGGAGGTGGTTGTGGTAGCAGTGGCACTCCACCCTCTAGTGGGTCTTCACCCTCTCACGGTCACGGTCACGGTCATAGTCATCATGGCCATGGTCATGGAACATCATCACCCCCTTCAGGCAGTGGAAGTTACAATCCAACTCCAACTCCGTCACCACCGTCAGGTAGTGGAAGTTACAGTCCGACCCCATCAACTCCTACACCATCACCACCCTCAGATGGTGGTGGAAGTTCTGATCCAACCCCATCAACTCCCCCAAATTGTGATCCAACCCCATCACCCGGTGGTGACGGAAGTTACAGTCCAACCCCGTCAACTCCCACCCCATCACCACCATCGGATGGTAGTGGAAGTTACACTCCGACCCCGTCAACTCCTACCCCATCACCGCCCTCAGATGGTGGCGGAAGTTCTGATCCAACTCCATCAACTCCCCCAAATTGTGATCCAACCCCATCACCAGGTGGTGATGGAAGTTACACTCCCACCCCATCTACTCCTCCAGGAAGTGGAAGTTATGATCCATCCCCAACACCACCCTCAGGCGATGGAAGTTATAATCCAACACCGTCATCTCCCCCGTCCGGTGGAAGTTATGATCCAACCCCATCACCACCCTCGTCAGATGGTGGAAGTTACAATCCAACACCATCATCTCCCCCAGGAACTTATGATCCAACCCCATCACCACCCATTGGTGGAAGTTACACTCCAACTCCATCGACACCCCCAGCTAGCGACTGTCCACCCTCAGACCCAACACCATCAACACCGTCAAACCCTCCCTCAGGAGATGGAGGGTACTATAACTCACCACCACAAGATCCTACAAGCCCAACAACACCCTCAACTCCAACAACGCCATCAAACCCTCCATCAGGAGGCTACGACTCACCACCAGCAGACCCTTTAACCCCAACAACACCATCAAACCCACCATCAGGAGGCTACGACTCACCACCAGCAGACCCTTTAACCCCAACAACACCATCAAACCCTCCATCAGGAGGATACTACAACTCACCACCACAAGACCCTATAACCCCTACAACACCATCAAACCCTCCATCAGGAGGCTACGACTCACCACCAGCAGACCCTTTAACCCCAACAACACCATCAAACCCTCCATCAGGAGGGTACTACAACTCACCACCACAAGACCCTATAACCCCAACAACACCATCAAACCCTTTAACCCCAACAACACCATCAAACCCTCCATCAGGAGGGTACTACAACTCACCACCAACTTATGGAAGTGGTAGCCCCCCGATCGATCCTGGCACCCCATTGACCCCCACTTTCCCCACACCACCTTTCCTTCCTGCACCATCTCCCACTGGTACATGCAAGTAAGTTCCTTCTACTATGTAGCACTGTAATGTAAAGGATTAAATATGTCCTAAGTCCTTGAAAATATAAAACTTTTTTGCTTTTAGCCCCTGATAAAAACTGTATTTTTTAATTCTTGCAAATATTGTTTTATTTTAGTCCATGTAAAATTTATTCATGTTGAAATTAGTCCCCGTAATATGTATGTAATTTTCATTTTAGTCCTTATTTAGTCCATATTGGAAGAACTAAAATCAAATGCTTTACATATTATGGAATCATATCCAATGTTAACAAATATTTCATGGATTCAAACAAAACAACAATGATCAAAATTAAAAAGTGATATATTTCCAAGGACAAAAAACAAGGAACACAACTTTACAAGGACCGACAACAAAAGGTAGTTTTTACAAGGACCAACAATATATTTAAACCTCATGATGTAAATTATCAAAATATACTGCAAGGCTTTTAACTGTTAAATAACATTTTTGAACTTTTTCTCCTCAAATCTGCAGCTACTGGAATACTCACCCACAACTCATCTGGGGATTACTAGGCTGGTGGGGAACCTTAGGCAATGCTTTTGGTGTGCATAGTCTGCCAGGACTCGGTGCAAGTCTCAGCATTCCACAAGCACTATCCAACACGAGAACTGATGCGCTCGGAGCACTTTACAGAGAAGGTGCAGCTTCTTATCTTAACTCCTTGGTGAACAACAAGTTCCCTTACACAACTGATCAAGTCAGAGACAGATTTTTAGCATCACTCAGCTCAAACAAGGCTGCAGCAACTCAAGCACATCTTTTCCAGATGGCCAATGAGGGAAAAATTAAGCCTAGAGCATGATCTAATTAGTTTGGTTTATGTATAAGTTTATTGAGTTTGCTTCCGTATATTATATTTAAGACTTCTGCTAAGAGTGTTTTGCATTAGGTACTTACTTATCATGTGTTAATTTACCCTATGATGGATTCAGTGTACTGTACAACTTCATGTTAATTAGGTTTTATATATGGCTCCTAAGTTTTGAATAAAGTTAATATTTTGCTGCTATGGTAATTTTCAAGATCTCCATTCATAAGATTCAAGTATAAAGCGTTATTTTATATGAAACAAGGTTAAATTCTTATTAAGAAAACCTTCTTTACCCTGCTGAAAATATAATCCATTAAACAAAAGTTGAGGATTACTCAAAGTATATAGCAAAAACGTTCACCACTAAAGGTGTGGGCATCACTTTCTCATTAAATGAAAGTCTGCATAATCTTTCAAAATAAATTGGTTCTCTATAAAGAGCAACCCAGAAAAGCAGCCCTAGTCTAGAAAAGTTGATTGTTCATGCAAACATGAACTGCATTCAAGTTATATATGCACGATTGGGGGAGCCATGCAAATATGTGCATAGTCTACATTAATTGAAAAGGTGTCTAGCATTGTTTCTTAGTGAAATGCAAGGCAATTTTCATTTTCTGTTGTTGTTGTTGGTGTGTGTGTGTGTACAGAAAAACAACACATGGACCATCCAAGATGCTGCCAAGAGTGCCCTTATATGAAATGGGACTATTGTGATATACAGTGGCAGCAGAAGGGTTGAAGGGCCATGTGATGCACAATTAATGTCATTTTAAGTGCCTTAACAGGAAGTGTACAAGACTGTCCTTTTGATTCAGAACAATTAAAATGGTAGGTAAACCCTATAAATAGAAGGTAGTCTTCACAAGTAATGTAATAAAAATCATTATGTTTTATTTATAAGAAAAAACAACATATGTTTTTAGCTAACCAAACTTTCCAAATTTAAGATATAAACTGAGAGATATAAGGGACCTCTACTAACTGCCATGAACTGTTTCAATGCACTTACTTTAGATCACAATAAGTGTGTTTGCTGCATTATATATTCACTGGTGCAGTTGTATAGATTGAATATTAAAAAAAAACATGGAATCAGAACATTTTTTGTGATTAATAACTTAACAGCAGTTGAGAAACAATTCTATAAATCAGTTCGTAGAAAAATATTATTAATAAGCATTATATATGTAGGTATAACTTTAAAATAATCATCCCTGCATATAGAAATATCATTAATGTATGATTCAGTTAATTAAAATAAGTAAAACTGAAGCCAGCTAAATGAACCAATTCATTTTCTGAAAAAGAGATAACCAAGAAAAAATCTTATCCAAATTGACCCGAAACTTTAATTTTACTCAACATTGAAATGTGCACATAATTGTGAAGTTCTAAATGTTTTTCAATGCTTCTGATGACAAACGTGAAATATAAAGTCATCCATCCATATGTGGGCCTGTAAATAATTTGGAAAAGTAAATTAAAAGACTTACTCCAAAACTTTTAATACACACTCACACAAAGACACATGCACTACAAGTTCATGTAGAATGGCTATATTTAGAGAATTGTAAGTCATATAAATGAACTCGTTATGTTAAATAATTGATGGATCAATTTGGGATGGAAACTTTAAAGCATGTGGCAGTAGAAGAAGCTATTGACACTTTATTTCATGTGATGGTTGCTTAAAGGCTGAGTTTGGATTTATTTTATAGTGAATGGTAGTAGATGCATTGATTACTCTTTTTCCAAATATACCCCTTATTAATACTATGAATTTGTTTTGGTATAGGAAAAGTTAACATTAAATATATATTTAATTAAGGGTAATCTAGTAATAGTCACACACATTTGAGACAATTTTATTACTCCAACAATTTTTCTTAATACACGTGATTTTTGTAAACTACTCCTATAAAAAGGGACGGAGGGAGTAATAAAATGGATGAATTGGAATTAAGTTATCATATCATTGTTTGGATGTTTAATGACAGAAGGGAATAAACTGAAAAAGAAAAGTTTCCATTCATTGTTCTAGTGGAAGTAAATGGAATTACAAAGAATTACAAGCAGTCAAGCATGCCTATCATAGTCAACAGTGTGTTAGGATCATAATTTCACAGCCATATTACAAAAGAATATTTTGAAACACAAATCCACCAGTGTATCCAAATTTAAAAGATTAACCAAGTCCAACGATTATTGCATCAGATCTCAAAAGAAAGGAAAAAGTAGCAGTAAGATCTCAATTTTAACAAAATTCATAATAACATTCAGAAGGCCACTTGCCAATGCACAAATGGTTTTGGCACAAAAAAAAGATCAGAAGCATACCTTTTCAATTGATAACTTCTGGCAGTATTACATAGTTGAGAAATTCTATCTCTTGAGAATGGATAAAAGGAGAGGTCTTCGCTCTCTTCCAATACAAGTGGTTTCAATGACATAAATCTCCCATTTGGCTATAGATTTTTTACAATCAGACAGAAATTTAAACACCCATTTGGCTATAGTTTTTTTTACAATTAGACAGAATTAAAAACACCAGAGAGCATTGCAAGGTCTAATCAGCCCATATGAGATTCAAACCATTTAAAAATTTGGTCGGAATGCACACTCGTCATCTCATGGTAAGCAAATGCAAGGTTTAGCTCCTCCTGGATATGAGGGATCAAATGTTTATCAATCAAGAGATTTTTCCTCTCATCAAGAATATTTTGCCATTTCATTTTCCGACCGTCTTTCCTCGTATATCCCTTTTCATCAATAAAGCCCTTTTCCTTAAACATTTCAAATAAATTTCTAGAAAGGGTTTGATCGATACCAGGAATCCTATCAGCTAAAGTATCCGGCGACAACGGAAACTCCATACATTCAACAACACCAGCATCAATCCCTTTATCTTTCAAAACCTCAACATATTCATCGATTTTCTGTTGTCGATAATGATCTTTAGGCATGTGAACAAAAAGTGTAGGAGGGTAATCCTCATTAATATCAATTTCATCAAACATCCCTTCAGCAATCATAAGCACAATACTATTAAACTTCTTAGCAGATGCAAGCAAAGATACAAAATATCCTCCGGACGAAGCACCTAAAGCCACAAGAGGAAGTTTTTCAAGCTTCCTCTTACCAATCCACCACTCTAGAATATCTTTAACAACAAAAAGTTCATTACCAAAACTCCAACATCTTTTTGCACTTGAAATTGTAATAACAGCAAAACCTTGAGCAAGACCATGAAGTACAAGCAACCTTTCTTCAGGCAAACCAATACAATTAGGACATTCAATTGATTTGTCCCAAAAGTTAATGGCTTTTCCATTACATCCATGAGCAAGAAAAAGAACACCTTTAGGTGATTCAGGTATTTGCCATATCAAATCTGTTCCATTCCTAAACTCTCTTGTTGGATGAAATTTCACCAAAGAATCAAAACTATTCCATCTTTGTTTATGAGATTCATAAGCTAAACTTGGTTTTACTTTTACATCACCATGATTATCATTATCATAAATATTATCAAATATTAAAAACAGAATCACTAGCATTAGCATCAATATAAAAGACATGACAAGTACTTGAATCCTGCAATTGTGAGCACTACTCCTTTGCTTTGATTTGTATCCATGATTCAACATGGTGAAAAAAGGGTTTGTGGCAAAGAGGGTAAAGATCAAATTTTTATCAAAATTTCGTGAAAATAGATTAGTAAACTATAAAGGGTTGATGGCACATAATCAATAGCATCATTGAAATCAAAGAGAGATTAGATACAATATACTCACATGGATGAATTTGATGCTTAATTACTTGTTTGTTAGAATCTCAGAGGGCAACGATAAGCAATTGGATTGGATTAAGCACCGAAACTGCATGCTTCTAAGTTTAAGGTTTGCGGTTACTGGATTGGATTTGATGCCATGTCATGTGTTTCCAAGAGTTTATGTGTGTTTTTTTGGTTAACCTTTTGTCTTAGCATTAGAATATGGTGACAACTTGGGTACCCATCAATAAAAGGTGGGTAACACAACCCATGTTGAGTTGGCACCAATCAAAGTTATTTGTTTGTTTTTTATTATTTTTAATGTTATATAAATACATTGTTTTGATTGGTCCAACTCAACATGGGTAGTATTACCCACCTTTTATTGATGGGTAAACAAGAATTTCCCTTAGAATATTGTCTCTAAAGCAAATATAGTCCGAACAATAATTCTCTTTACAGACTTATCCATCATATAGAATCGAACGTGAGACATTGAGAGAAGCAGACTCTAAGATATTAAGCCAACCACTGGGTCGATAATTTTTATGTTTGGTTTTTCCAAAAAAAAAAAAATTTATGTTTGGTTGTTGTATGTGTATTTGTTTTAACTTTAAAAATAGATTTTGCGTTAGAAAAATTAGAGATTTTTTTGAAAGATTCAAAAAAGAAAACTGAAGCTATTTGTGTTTGTTTATTATAAAAAAATAATTTAATTTTTTTTTAATTACTTCATGTATTACTTTCTTGTTTTTGAAAAAAAGTTAGGGTGCGTTAATTACTTCATGTATTAGAAAAATCTAGAGATTTTTTTTAAGAGTATAAAAAATATGAAGCTATTTGTGTTTGTTTGCTAACCAAATAATAAAAAAAGATTTTTAGCTAGGTCATCTGTTTTCTCCTTGTTTTTTAAACAAAATAGATTTTGGAAAAAGTTAATCCTACTAGTTTTTCATTTTAAAGTCAATACATTTTTTTCGATAAAATGATTTATCTAAAAATCCTAAACAAACACTTAAAAATGACAAAAATGGTTTCTTTTTATAAAAATAATAGATTTTTTTCTAAAAAAATCTTAAACAAAACAAACAGACCCTTAATCCTACTAGCTTTATTTTAGAGACAAAATAGATTTTTTGATAAAATAGTTTTTCTTAAAATCATAAACAAACGCTTAAAATTGACAAAAGTGATTTCTTTTTATAAAAAAAAAATAGATTTTTTTATAAAAACATAAATAAATCAGAAACAAATGCATTCAATGTAATGTGTTTGTGGTCTTGTTTAAAGGCCTAAGACAATTTTTTATGGCACCCTGACTTCTCCCCCACTAAATAGATATTTCGGATCTTATGTTCCGAGTTGGTAAAATCTGGAAAAAAAACACATTTTCAAGATTTTAGGATCTAAAAAGTAGGGTGCGAAAAGAAATCAACAAAGCATAATGCTAATTTGGTCACACTCGCAGAATTAAGGGTTGAATATGGTCTCTTTATAGGATAAAATAGAATTTCATTTGTATGCACTCACAGGATAAACTTTTCTTTACACATTTATCCAACCAAATCATGTCATGTTTGTATTTTTGGAATATGTTAAGAATTGACCTATAAAAGTAATATTTTGGTGTGATTTGAGTGTTTGCAAGTGTAAACAAAATTACACTACCAGTGCATAGAAATTAATATATTTTTTATTTTTATTTCTTAAAACTTATGTTAGTTTTTTTTTTGTACAATTTTATTTGTTATCAAACCGAAAAATTGTTTTGTATTTCCAAAAACAACGAAAATAACTATTTTCAAAAGGCTTAATTGCAGTTTTAGCCCCCTAACTATTACGAACTTGCGATTTTAGCCCCCTATAAAAAACAATAACAAATCAGCCCCCTATGTTTAGCCCCTTTTGTAGTTTTGCCCCCCAGACCAATTTTGACCAATTCAACGCAGACGTGGCACCCACATCACTTAAGTGAGGTGCCACATGTTATATTCTTTTTTTAAAAAAAATTTTTTAAGCCAACTGGATTTAATGAAAAAAAAAACAATTAAAAAAAAAGAAAATAAGGAAGGAAGGTCACTCAATGCCACAACAATCACATAACAACATAGATTCATTCTCCATCTTCCTCTTAATAGATTCGTTGAAAAAAACAGAAATAAATCAAACCTTCTCATCTCAAATCAACCCATTTCACCTCCAAAACTCAATCTCACTCCTTCTCCTAACCTTTCCCTTTCTCAGTCGCGACCCTCGCCCGAATCAGTCGCCACCCTTGACCCAATCGAACTTTGAAGAATTAGGGTTGAAGAGAGAGAAGAAAAATTGGGAAAATTTGAGTGTTTGAATTTATGTTAATAAGCTTGACTCTGTTAAGGAAGAAGATAGTGTTTCTATTATTGGGACCAGAAAAGCCACCCATTGGAATAGCTGAAGAAGCAGAAATCTCGGTTTTCTCAACAAGTTTTGCCGGTTTCATTATCATGATAGGTGAATCAAAAGCTCTTGCTGAGTCATTTCCCTTGATTGTAGAAGATAGAAAATTGTTTCTTTGAGGATTTTGTTGCTTTACCGACCTCAAATTATGATTTAGATTTGTAGCTTTAGGTTCATAGTCACTTCGACTTCCAACTACGTTCAGAACTTGTTCATCTTTTCTGCTCTCTAACAGACCCTTTTCTTGCATTGCTTTTAGTATCTGCTTTAGAGCTCTAAGATCCCTTCCAGATTGTTTGAATTCAAGGTCCTTCAACCGCTTCTCTATCTCACTATAAACCGAAGGAGATGAATTCAGTGTTCTCAATGGAGATTTTGTTGTTCTTAAACTTTGTTTCTGAGAGTTTCAATGCCTCTTCCTTCCTTATTTTTTTTAATTGTTTTTCTTTCATTAAATCCAGAAATCCAGCTGGCTTAAAAAATTTTACAAAAAAAAGAATATAACACGTGGTAAAGCAAACCATTACATACATTCAGTGACTCTTTTCTCGCTACGCTTGAATACTTTGAGTTTCTAGAATCTCTATGAAGTGATTTTGTGACTGACCCGTTTTTCCTATGAAAAACTACTATATATACATAAGAGAAATAACTAACAAACTAACAGTTATAAACCAAATCCTTTCGACGGTTTCAACATGCTTTCCACGTGTCTGGCTCTTTGTTCTTGCCTCTTCAGTTTGAATTTACGCCACTCGAAATCCTTATATGTCGAAATCATCTTCTCTTGTCTTGGACTTAGAAAATTATGTAGTTTTAAGCTCTTCTCAATCATGTCAAAAGCTCAAGTCTTTTCCTGGAATTAAAGAATTTTGCAATCTTAGTTTCTATCATACCAATCGAAATAAACACTTTGAAAATATATTCTAACACCTCCCTACCCACAAATCCATTTTATTGATATGTCATTAGTGTGAAGTATATATTAGCTTTATGGATAACTAATTCGCATCGACGAATATGGTTCGTCACTTTTAATGGGGTCTTTCCTCCCAACCATATTTTTCAACCACAAGAGTCGAACATGAGACATTACTTAAAGAATTTGAGTCTAATTTCACAAACCTTGGAAATGGCAAAAAAAACTTCAAATAATTAAATCAAAACACTCTCTTCATTTTGAGAATGGGTCGACTTATTGCAAGAGTAACTACAAACTAAATTAATTTGTCTAATAATTCATTATGAAATTGAGTATCATCAAATAAAAAGAACTTCAAGTAATTAAATCAAAAATCTCATTTTTTTTTTCTCTGGTTTTTTCAAAAAAAATCTGAGAGCAGAGAAAGCATGTGTTCAAATACAAACCGAAAAACTTTTTTTACTTCTCAGGTGTGCTAAATTTTCTTGAAAAACATATATACAGTTTTTTGGTTTTTATAATTTTCCTGGAAAACTTATGTAAAGTTTTTTATGTTTGTATAATATTTTCGAAAAACTTATGTAAAGTTTTTAGTTTTTTTAAGAAACAAATCGAAAAAGTATATAATAAGTTTCTCGGA
Organism: Medicago ruthenica; assembly: GCA_018208015.1. Lineage (NCBI taxonomy): Eukaryota > Viridiplantae > Streptophyta > Magnoliopsida > Fabales > Fabaceae > Medicago > Medicago ruthenica. Next base: position 6,145,958 of record CM031375.1, on the reverse strand, counting down.
AATTTTATTCAAACCAAAGTTGAAATAAAATTTTTCGGATAAACTTTTACCTACCATAAAACGTGAGGTGAACTCGTGTTAAGTGCGGAAAGGTTGAAAGTAAATGAAAAATTAAGATGTAAAAAATTAAATGACAAAATATGTAGAGATACAAGTTAAATTTCTCCTTTTCAAAAAAAAAAAAGTTAAATTTCTCTTAAAGAGTCTCCCACTCAAATAAGTTTAGGCTAAAGCTGGCCCAAATGCCCTAACTTTTTTCCCAAAGTTTCTTTTGGATAAAAATAATGTTTTCAAAATATTTTAACTATTACTTTTTAAAATATATTGTATACAATGTGACTAAAAAAAAGTACCATTTGAGAATTATCTTCGCAATTTTTTAAGGGTCTAGAAGACATTGAGAGGCCTAAAAAGAACTACTCGTTAATTAATCGTAGTCATCAATTTAAGATAGATCAGTTCATAATACATCTTTACTAAATCATTTTTAAATAATTTTCACAACTGGAATGATCAAAATTAATAAACGTCGCACACAATTTCTGCGTGGAAACAAAGTCCTAAGTTGGTTTGGACAGTTGATATATGAAAATTTTACATTATACTCCTACATCTTTACCTTCACCTCTACAAATTTAGTAAAAATTCCAATATTACCATTTTTGTCTTTTAACTTTTACATGTTTACCTTTCACTCTAAAAAAATATATTTCTAAATCAAGATGAATTCACCTCCACATCAAAGTTCAGGTACATATTTTCCATAAACCTATTTAAAACCTTTATGGTATATATTTTTATTCTTTCAAAATACACTAAAACACGATTCCGCACTAAAACATGATTCATGTTGGGCGTTGACCTTTTTTAAACTTTTTTTCATATGGTATGTATTTTCCATATATCTTTATGATATATATTTTCCATAAAATTCAACCTCGTATTCCAACGGGTGGTTTAGAAGAATTCCTCCCTAGGCAACCATATTCTAAGCTGTGAATTATTGTATACCGTAAAGGTTTAAAAAAGGTTTATGGTTTAAAAAAGGTATATGAAAAATACATATGATATGGAAAAATGTTTAAAAAAGGTCACAACCCAACTGAAATCGTGTTTTAGTGCTTTCTGAAAGAATAAAAATATATACCTTAAAGGTTTAAAAATGGCTTAATTGCATGTTTAGTCCCTTACGTTTATTTTAGGTTTCAAGTTGGTCCCTTATGTTCTAAACGTTTCAAGTTGGCCCAAAACGTTTATTTTAGGTTTCATGTTGGTCCCTTTTGTTTTAAATGTTTTCAAGTTGGTCCCTTTTGTTTGCAACGTTAGCATAAGTTGGTCTCTTTCAAGTTGACTTTTTACATTTGAAAGTATGAGTTTCTATTAAAATTTGAGCTCCAATTATGTTCACATTCAGATTCAAATTGGAATTGCATGGAAAACGACGAGAATACCTCCTAGACGCACTGCTTGGACCAACTTGAAACCTTTAAAACAAAAGGGATCAACTTGAAACCTAAAATAAACATAAGGGACCAAACATACAATTAAACCTTTAAAAAATGTTTATGAAAAATACGTATCTGGACTTTGATGTACATGTGAACTCATCTCGATTTAGAAATGTTTTTCTTAGGGTGAAAGATAAATATGTAAAAGTTTAAATGACAAAAGGATAATATTGAATTTTTTTTTATAATTTGTAGGGATGAAGGTATAGATGTAGGGGTATATATAACGTAAAATTTCCTGGACATGTATGAGTCGGTGGCAACTTTGCAGGGTTGTTTTGATAGGAAATTGGGTCTCCAACATTACATATTGAATTGAGCATTTGAGGCTGGGTCACTATAGAATTATACCTAATAATTGTGATATTAATGATGGGGATTTTTTTTCACCCTCTTTCCCTCTCGTACGCCCTTCAAATTTATCAATTTATCCTCGTTCAAATTATATAATCTAAAACATTTTTGCATTATTTCGAATTATATGATCTAAATCGCCTAAAAACTTAGAACTCAATGTCCTTTGCCTTTAAATTACTCTAACATTTGTTTCAAAATCTTTCAAAAAATACAAACTAAAATGAAGTTAAGCATTTCAAACTATATAATCTGAAACGTATTGAACCCTCCATCAGACTAGGTTTCAACGACAATGACGGTCATAATATTTACACATTTCAGATTATATAATCCGAATAAGTAAAATTTATGATTAGATTATATAATTCAAAATGTGTTAGCACATAGAACATATCTTTTTTTTTGTTGACCCAAACATAGAACATATCTATTTATGCAAAAAAACACACTTATTTATAAATCTATGCCAATTTTCCAACACAAATCAAACCATATTATTGACACACAGTCAAAAGTAAATCAAACCATAACATAACCATCGTGGGCTAGCGCCCATGATTGGGCTAGCATCCATGTTGCGCGCTAGCCCAATATGGGTGTTTAACCCAACATGGGTACTAGCCCAACACGGATACTAGCCCAACATGGGTACTAGCTCCATGTTTCTGTTTTGGGGGCCTTAGTGGGTGCTATCCCAACGAGAGTATTCATAGCCCAACGAGCACGAGTCTTGGGACAAGGCGAAGTGATTAAACTATGTGTCGAAATGGCTCCTTTGAGTAGATTAGATCGCCGCACCGGAACTAGCCCATCATGGGCGTGATTCCTTTTGAAGGTTTAGGTCGAGGACGCGCCTTAGTGGAATCTGACGGTTGACATGAGGCGACCGTTCGCTCTCGCTGACGTGTTCGCATCGCAACGATTCTTGGAAATCGTGCCAACTTAGGTGACGTCATCTGCGCGTTTTCCCAGGCTTTTGTACTTTAAACTGATTCGGATCTACTTTTCCTCCACTTTCAGATTTCTTTTACCCTTTTCACCTCCCTTACTTTCGTTTTCTTCTCTCTAAATCGTCTTTCGTCGTTCAAACTGTTACAGTCTTTGGGGATCGTTGCGTCTACCGTTTGCGGATCGTTTGGAGCCTGTGTTCGTTCTCAATCCTTCGCTGTTGTCTAAATCCAGGTAACCCTATTCGATCTTGTTCTTTATAAGTTAAATCAGTAGTATGGTGGTAATTAGGGAGTGCGATGGGGCGGGTAGGGAGTTATCTCCAGCGAATTCGGAGGAGAGGTGTAGGATTATGGAGGGAAAGTGTTAGGCATGCAAAGCGGTCAGATGGAACCACTGATTGGGTGGTGTTCGATAAGGCCTACTACGGACATTCCCTTTTAAAAAAATGTTTTCGAGCGATTCAGACGAGGGTGAAGGAGGGAGTCATAGTGGGAATTCATCTGACTGTGTTATTCATTCTGTTCGCCCTGGTCCGTTTTGTAGGAGAGGAATTTGTTACATGGCGTCCTCCAGTGGATCAGAGCAGGAGAGTTTCGCCGACGAAGTGCTTCGTTCAGAGTCCGTGTACATGGACCCCCAGCGAGTGGCGTTTTTTCGGAGTATGCTTGCACGTGTCCTCTACGGGATTTGAAGAGGACGTGGTCTTTGTTAGTTGTGTAACAAAAGTAAGTATTTTTCAATTATCGTCTCCTCAGGGATTAGTGCGCTATCTCGAACCATTCAACAATCGATATCGTTTTGAGTTAGGGTTTCTTTACTTGGTTGCATATAAACTAAAGTAAAGTAAAAGCGGAAATAACACGACAAATAATAGGGAATAAAAGCGTTGGAATAGGAGTTCATCAATCTTGCATCGAATATAATCTAAAAATCATGCATATGAATTTTAGCGTTTTAGCGAAAATATCACGAATCGCTCGACAACGTCATTGATTTCCCAAATGACATCGTGAGAACGATCGTATCGTTTAATCGACGATTTCCCAATCAATCAAACGATCCGAAAGCATTACGATCCGAAACTTTGTGCGATTATCAAAACCCAAATCCATTTCTAGATTTTCTTATTTTGATAGAAGATTATTCTAAACATAGATTCAAAAGTATTTGTCAATAACAATTGAATCAAGCATGAGAATGAAAATCAAGAATAACTTCAAAAACACATAAATTGCTAAAATCATATATTTACATAATCATGGATTACATCTAAGCTAGAAAGAATACCTCCAATCCCAACAAAGGGAAGTTAGTTGTTCATTTTCATGACAACTATACAAAAGAGTAGAGAAAAGATGAAGATCATAGCCTAAGTCTTGATTTCCCAAAGCCTTTGGTTGATTCCACAATCCAATCACTTTTGCTCCTTGAAGATCATAGCTTTTAGCCCTAAAAACTAAGTCCTAAACTATTACTAAACTGAATTAAAAGCAATCCTAAAAATGGAAGTAAAAACTCTCAAAGTTATATCTCTGATAGCCCTAAAAACTGAGCTAAAAAGCTTTTATAAAACTGAAATTTAACACGCTCGCTACAAGCGATGAGCTGGTCGCTTGTAGCGATGAAGTTTTCTTGGCCAATGGGGGAGCTCCACGTCAGCATCTGGCATTAAACTGCCCTTGGTCGCTTGAAGCGACCGATCCATCGCTTGTAGCGATGAACTTCTGAATTTCCCCTGCCTATGCTCGCTTGAAGCGCCTGGTCCATCACTTGTAGCGATGAAGCTCTGAAATTCCCTGCCTATCCTCGCTTGTAGCGATGAGGCTTGCGCTTGTAGCGATGGCTTTAACAAAACTTCAATTTCTTTGCTCAATTCAGGTCCAAGCATGAAATTCCTGCATAATTAAATGGGGTAAGACATAGGATCACAAATTTAGCATTTTAACCACAAATATGAGCTTATCCTAAGATAACTTGTAAAACAAGTAACATAAGTGCCTAAAAATATATCAAAAGATAACTACTTTTAAGCACTTATCAAACTCTCCCCAACTTAGCATTTTGGTTTGTCCTCAAACCAAAGAATCAAAAGGAAATTTTTCACAGCTTTAAACCAAAGTTTTGAGCAAGGATGCAAAAGAATCATAAGTTTGAAGAAACAAGTATCAGATGAATGATTCAAACGTGACTGCGCAAGCTAAAGTTAAGTTTCTCATTAAACGAGATACATACTATGAATGTGAACTAGTTCTAACACAAAGCATCAAATCACACAATTCTTAACAAACAACATGTTTAAATTTGAACCAAACCTAACACACTTCTATATTAAGTATATGAACACATTGAAATCTATTGTGAGGGTATGAACACTCATCCAGCAAACATGATAACATTCCAATCAAATTATGTGTCCATCTATTTATCATTTCTAAAAGCATAAAAGCAAATGATCACAAGGTCTTTAAGGGTTGTAATTGGGCTTGGTTACAAAAGAATTGTCATATGTGGGATATTGAATTCAAATGGCCAAGCAAGAGGAACATTCATTCTATTTACATACTTCCTCCTTATTCAAATACAACTCTTGGTGAACTACAAATTTTTCTTTTCTTTGATTGATCTTGACAACTTTTTCTTTGATTTATTGCAAACTCTTTCTATTTTTCTCTTTTCTTTTTCTTGGTTTGCTTTTCTTTCTTTTTTCTTTTCTTTTTCTTGTTGTCAAGATCAATTATCACAATTCACCACTACTTGACATTAACACAACCTCCCTTTTCTCCCCAACTTGGTTCAATGATACCCTAATCGAATGTTCCTTTATCATTTTGGCAAAGGTCAATAATCACGATGGATAAGGGTTCAAAAGAAAGTAAATATCAGAATTCAATAATGAGTTAACTATGAACTGTATTTTTTTACAAACTCCGGCAATTTCAATAAGCAATTGAGCTTATGAAAGTTGACAGTTCATAGCTAACAACTCTGATTCAATAGGCTCAAAGGGGTTAACAGATTCTCACTTCTCACAGGGTAGGCTATATGGTCAAGTGTTTCACTCATATTAAAAAAATTTGCCTTGATCATTTCAATGCTTTCATGCAATTTAAAACAACAATAGATTTAACATAAATTAATCGAGTTAAACATGAAATGCCGGTCTCCTGCATATATATACAATGATTGAGGATTCCTCACATTTCGGCTAGTTCTAATTGGTTCAAAACTAAACATGTGCTTGCGTAAAACTGAATAAATTAAATTTGTGTGTAAATGACTCATTCACATTCAAGAATATACCTAGAAAAACAAGAAACGAGTACCTTAGCTGCGCACTTTTATCACTACTTTCTATCATTACCACTCACCTGATTCATAGCTCAATGCTTTGCTTTCAAACAAGCACTTAGCTTTTGAATCTTTGATCATCTCACTTCCATTTGTTGGGTAAATTTCAAAAATAAGTAACAAATTTTTTAAATTAAACATAATATACTAAATTAAACATAATATACTAAACATAATAACCAAAGTAATATTATCCAAAGTACATAAACATAAACATAATTAAAAAGTACAAAGCATAATAAAATTGTTCAGGAATAAATAAAACGAAAGAAAGAAGAAACTGCTGCAGCTTGCAAAGGATCTCAGTCTGAATCCATGTCTGAATCCATCAAATCCGCAGCCTCGTGGTCAATGCTCCGTGTGGCCTCAGAGGAGTCATCACCATGGTCATCATCATCACCTCCAGATCACCAGCTGTATCTGCACCCGCCCCTCCAGAATAAAATGGCCTGTCCCCAGGCCAAGCAATGTGCTCCTGGAAATAAGCTGGAGTCCAAGTGGAGTAGCCTACCTCGTGCATATGACTCTGCATAGTCGTCAGGGCTCGATGGTTTGACTCATTCTGAGCCATGATGTGAGAATATGCAGTCATGTGGTATGGATCCCAACTAGAAAAGTCTAAAGGTGGATAGGTTGGGGGTTGAGGTTGGCTGGGGTCTTGTGGTGCAGTAGGTGGTACCGAAGATGGTCCAGCAGAAGAAGAAGGTCCAGCAGAAGTGGGGGTGGTCTTGTAAGAACAGTACCTATTGATGTATCTATCATCAATAGGGTTTTTGATTTCCTCATCGACTTGACTGGGCAAGTGGATCCTGGCTTTTCTACATAGTACCATAATCAGGCCAGGAAAAGGCAATGGACACTTAGGTTTACCCGGTGGCAGGATACCACTTTCTGCCACTATCCTTATTTCATTAGCTATAATCCTCGCAACATCAACCTGACGGTTGCTGAGGATATAGTGAAGCAAGGGTGTGACGTCCAAAGTAGTGGAAGAAGTGTGGGATTTGGGCCTAATGTTATACAAGATAAGGGTGAGGATAACCTGAGCTGGGGTAGTCTTATCATCCCTAAAGGCTCTAAAAGGCTTACCCGAGGCCTTGCTCACATCGTAATTCTTCCCCTCTTGGAATATCTCCCGTGCGATCAACTCGTGGTCCCAGTTTCCCCGTGCCTGATGTTCGTGAAAGGCACACAACCTTTTGTAGTCTATTAGGTCATCTGGATAGCTAAGATCCAAAGGGTTACCTAAATAGTCACTAATTGCGTTCCTATGAAACATAATGGTACGCCCTCAGACAAATGTCGTCCAGGTGAACTCATCAGAGGGGTCTGCTGGTATGGCGTTGGCGTAGAACTCTCGCACTATGTCATAATTTATCTTCTTTGGAGGATTGCATAGGATTCCCCACTTCCTTTCATTGAGCATATGAGCTATGCCGGCATATCTTCCTTCCTCAGTTATCTTGAACTCCTTCTCCGACCAAATTCTTCTGGTTTTAAGCTCAGCGTAACGCTCCTGGTTACGCAAGCTAAGAAACCGGTTTGGATCGTGTGGTTGAGGGTTAGGTTTTGGCCGTGAAGACGAGCCCTCTATATTGCGTTGTCTTTTTGAAGATGTTTTGGGTGCCATGCCTACAAAATAAGATTAAACAGACAAAACATGTAGGATCCAAGTCAGAATTAGAATAAAAGAAAAAATAAAACTGAGTCTGGGCTTCGTCGCTACAACGACAGGATGGTCGCTTGTAGCGAGCAAGCCCAGAAAAATGTTGGTGTTCTGCGCTTCAAGCGCTATGTAGCGATGAACGACCCATTTTCAAAAATTGGATTTTTCTCCTATCTAAACTACTTGTGGCATGCGAAATCAATGGTAAAGCTAAAACAAATGAATCACAATCATTAAAACTGCCTAATCATCAAAAACCTAAGTTTATTTTGAATTTTTACAAAATAGGTTTTTCAAAATACGAATTTCATGATAAAGATGATGATAGGCTAGTTTGTTTAATGATTTTAGTTCATTTTTGACAGCTTAAACTATTGATTATCATGGGTATTTCAAAAAGGCACAACCCTAATCTAAAAATTTGAAAACCCTAATCTGTCACTTCATTCAAACATGTAAACACATTCATTCAAGTTTAAAGCTTAAGAAATACAACATAGGGTTACGAAATCATACCTGGATTGTGATGATTTGCAGATAAGAGAAGGAACAGAGATCAAATGCAAGAATTATAGCAGAAAATGCAGAAAAATGTAACAAATTTGCAGAAGGGAAATGAAAATGGAATAATAGTGTTTTACTGTACTAAAGCATGCGAAAATGGGGTAGAAAAACAGATAGGATAATGAATGGGTGGTTGGGGGGAAGATGAAGGGTTTATAGTGGCATTGGAAACTGAAATGTCAGTTTTTCCTACTGTCGCTACAAGCGAGCGACACGTCGCTACATCGACAGGATTTGAACATCATCGCTACAAGCGACCATACGGCGCTACAGCGATTGGATTTCTGAACATTCATCGCTACAAGCGACCATCCTGTCGCTGTAGCGATGGAGAGTCTGAAGCTCTCGCTATAGCGATGGAATCTGTCGCTGTAGCGACCATGACAGAAAACAGAAAAATAAAATTTTCAGCTTTTGCCACTATCCCTACATGCATGAATGGATGTTCAGTACTAAAATACAAATTAAAAACTACATACCTACACAGTTGGGTTGCCTCTCAACAAGCGCTTGGTTAACGTCATTAGCTCGACGCCTGATTCGTTAGGGTGGCCAAAATGAGACGGAAAGCACATCAGCCTTAGTATTCCTTTGTTTTGGGAGGAATTCCATGAACTTGCAGTATAGCTGATGTGGAGTCCATAACCTCCTTATCCAGAGTAAGTTGAGCAAGGAACAAATACAATCTTGTACAAGCTCAAGTTCCGCCTTGCTCACTTGCATCCCCTCCTTTTTACAAGTTTCTTCCTTGTTAAGAAACGGTTCCGTCTTCTCAATATCCATCTCTTCTTCGCTATCAACAATGCTGGCCTCTTCAGAATTTGACCTTTCTTGAGGAAGTTCATCCTTGTGTGGTATCTCTAATTCTTCCACTAATGTTCTTATACCACATCCTTCAAACATCGTCTCTTCCTCACTCTCATCAACATCGTCTTCAACAATCTCTCCGAATTCCATAACGGATTGATTGTTGGTCTGAACATCCATGATTCTTGGTAGAAAATTTAATTGAACTTGCAAAATTTCTAATTGGCATGATAAAGCTCTCAATCTTCGGTTGATATTTTGCATGTTGATCATGGATTGTTGCATGAACATATTCAAAGTATTTTCTGTTCTTGTCGTTTGTTCATCTTCAGACGGATATTGTTGAAATTGTTGATAAGATTCATTCTCGTATGGATTATAGAGGTTGAAATAATCATGATGATCAGCCATGATTTCTTTCAATGTTGAGAATCTGAAACAAGTGTAACTAACAAGAAAATTTTTTTTGCATAACAAAGAGGGTTAATGCACAAACAGTTTATAATGTATAAAAGGAATGAAAAATATTAACACTATATATACAAAAGCTCAAAACAATAAAAATTATTGCAATGCTCATAATATCTAAACACTAATCCCCGGCAGCGGCGCCATTTTTGTTAGTTGTGTAACAAAAGTAAGTACTTTTCAATTATCGTCTCCTCAGGGATTAGGTGCGCTATCTCGAACCATTCAACAATCGATATCGTTTTGAGTTAGGGTTTCTTTACTTGGTTGCATATAAACTAAAGTAAAGTAAAAGCGGAAATAACACGACAAATAATAGGGAATAAAAGCGTTGGAATAGGAGTTCATCAATCTTGCATCGAATATAATCTAAAAATCATGCATATGAATTTTAGCGTTTTAGCGAAAATATCATGTATCGCTCAACAACGTCATTGATTTCCCAAATGACATCGTGAGAACGATCGTATCGTTTAATCGACGATTTCCCAATCAATCAAACGATCCGAAAGCATTACGATCCGAAACTTTGTGCGATTATCAAAACCCAAATCCATTTCTAGATTTTCTTATTTTGATAGAAGATTATTCTAAACATAGATTCAAAAGTATTTGTCAATAACAATTGAATCAAGCATGAGAATGAAAATCAAGAATAACTTCAAAAACAGATAAATTGCTAAAATCATGGATTACATCTAAGCTAGAAAGAATACCTCCAATCCCAACAAAGGGAAGTTAGTTGTTCATTTTCATGACAACTATACAAAAGAGTAGAGAAAAGATGAAGATCATAGCCTAAGTCTTGATTTCCCAAAGCCTTTGGTTGATTCCACAATCCAATCACTTTTGCTCCTTGAAGATCATAGCTTTTAGCCCTAAAAACTAAGTCCTAAACTATTACCTAACTGAATTAAAAGCAATCCTAAAAATGGAAGTAAAAACTCTCAAAGTTATATCTCTGATAGCCCTAAAAACTGAGCTACAAAGCTTTTATAAAACTGAAATTTAACACGCTCGCTACAAGCGATGAGCTGGTCGCTTGTAGCGATGAAGTTTTCTTGGCCAATGGGGGAGCTCCACGTCAGCATCTGGCATTAAACCGCCCTTGGTCGCTTGAAGCGACCGATCCATCGCTTGTAGCGATGAACTTCTGAATTTCCCCTGCCTATGCTCGCTTGAAGCGCCTGGTCCATCACTTGTAGCGATGAAGCTCTGAAATTCCCTGCCTATCCTCGCTTGTAGCGATGAGGCTTGCGCTTGTAGCGATGGCTTTAACAAAACTTCAATTTCTTTGCTCAATTCAGGTCCAAGCATGAAATTCCTGCATAATTAAATGGGGTAAGACATAGGATCACAAATTTAGCATTTTAACCACAAATATGAGCTTATCCTAAGATAACTTGTAAAACAAGTAACATAAGTGCCTAAAAATATATCAAAAGATAACTACTTTTAAGCACTTATCAAACTCTCCCCAACTTAGCATTTTGGTTTGTCCTCAAACCAAAGAATCAAAAGGAAATTTTTCACAGCTTTAAACCAAAGTTTTGAGCAAGGATGCAAAAGAATCATAAGTTTGAAGAAACAAGTATCAGATGAATGATTCAAACGTGACTGCGCAAGCTAAAGTTAAGTTTCTCATTAAACGAGATACATACTATGAATGTGAACTAGTTCTAACACAAAGCATCAAATCACACAATTCTTAACAAACAACATGTTTAAATTTGAACCAAACCTAACACACTTCTATATTAAGTATATGAACACATTGAAATCTATTGTGAGGGTATGAACACTCATCCAGCAAACATGATAACATTCCAATCAAATTATGTGTCCATCTATTTATCATTTCTAAAAGCATAAAAGCAAATGATCACAAGGTCTTTAAGGGTTGTAATTGGGCTTGGTTACAAAAGAATTGTCATATGTGGGATATTGAATTCAAATGGCCAAGCAAGAGGAACATTCATTCTATTTACATACTTCCTCCTTATTCAAATACAACTCTTGGTGAACTACAAATTTTTCTTTTCTTTGATTGATCTTGACAACTTTTTCTTTGATTTATTGCAAACTCTTTCTATTTTTCTCTTTTCTTTTTCTTGGTTTGCTTTTCTTTCTTTTTTCTTTTCTTTTTCTTGTTGTCAAGATCAATTATCACAATTCACCACTACTTGACATTAACACAACCTCCCTTTTCTCCCCAACTTGGTTCAATGATACCCTAATCGAATGTTCCTTTATCATTTTGGCAAAGGTCAATAATCACGATGGATAAGGGTTCAAAAGAAAGTAAATATCAGAATTCAATAATGAGTTAACTATGAACTGTATTTTTTTACAAACTCCGGCAATTTCAATAAGCAATTGAGCTTATGAAAGTTGACAGTTCATAGCTAACAACTCTGATTCAATAGGCTCAAAGGGGTTAACAGATTCTCACTTCTCACAGGGTAGGCTATATGGTCAAGTGTTTCACTCATATTAAAAAAATTTGCCTTGATCATTTCAATGCTTTCATGCAATTTAAAACAACAATAGATTTAACATAAATTAATCGAGTTAAACATGAAATGCCGGTCTCCTGCATATATATACAATGATTGAGGATTCCTCACATTTCGGCTAGTTCTAATTGGTTCAAAACTAAACATGTGCTTGCGTAAAACTGAATAAATTAAATTTGTGTGTAAATGACTCATTCACATTCAAGAATATACCTAGAAAAACAAGAAACGAGTACCTTAGCTGCGCACTTTTATCACTACTTTCTATCATTACCACTCACCTGATTCATAGCTCAATGCTTTGCTTTCAAACAAGCACTTAGCTTTTGAATCTTTGATCATCTCACTTCCATTTGTTGGGTAAATTTCAAAAATAAGTAACAAATTTTTTAAATTAAACATAATATACTAAATTAAACATAATATACTAAACATAATAACCAAAGTAATATTATCCAAAGTACATAAACATAAACATAATTAAAAAGTACAAAGCATAATAAAATTGTTCAGGAATAAATAAAACGAAAGAAAGAAGAAACTGCTGCAGCTTGCAAAGGATCTCAGTCTGAATCCATGTCTGAATCCATCAAATCCGCAGCCTCGTGGTCAATGCTCCGTGTGGCCTCAGAGGAGTCATCACCATGGTCATCATCATCACCTCCAGATCACCAGCTGTATCTGCACCCGCCCCTCCAGAATAAAATGGCCTGTCCCCAGGCCAAGCAATGTGCTCCTGGAAATAAGCTGGAGTCCAAGTGGAGTAGCCTGCCTCGTGCATATGACTCTGCATAGTCGTCAGGGCTCGATGGTTTGACTCATTATGAGCCATGATGTGAGAATATGCAGTCATGTGGTATGGATCCCAACTAGAAAAGTCTAAAGGTGGATAGGTTGGGGGTTGAGGTTGGCTGGGGTCTTGTGGTGCAGTAGGTGGTACCGAAGATGGTCCAGCAGAAGAAGAAGGTCCAACAGAAGTGGGGGTGGTCTTGTAAGAACAGTACCTATTGATGTATCTATCATCAATAGGGTTTTTGATTTCCTCATCGACTTGACTGGGCAAGTGGATCCTGGCTTTTCTACATAGTACCATAATCAGGCCAGGAAAAGGCAATGGACACTTAGGTTTACCCGGTGGCAGGATACCACTTTCTGCCACTATCCTTATTTCATTAGCTATAATCCTCGCAACATTAACCTGACGGTTGCTGAGGATATAGTGAAGCAAGGGTGTGACGTCCAAAGTAGTGGAAGAAGTGTGGGATTTGGGCCTAATGTTATACAAGATAAGGGTGAGGATAACCTGAGCTGGGGTAGTCATATCATCCCTAAAGGCTCTAAAAGGCTTACCCGAGGCCTTGCTCACATCGTAATTCTTCCCCTCTTGGAATATCTCCCGTGCGATCAACTCGTGGTCCCAGTTTCCCCGTGCCTGATGTTCGTGAAAGGCACACAACCTTTTGTAGTCTATTAGGTCATCTGGATAGCTAAGATCCAAAGGGTTACCTAAATAGTCACTAATTGTGTTCCTATGAAACATAATGGTACGCCCTCAGACAAATGTCGTCCAGGTGAACTCATCAGAGGGGTCTGCTGGTATGGCGTTGGCGTAGAACTCTCGCACTATGTCATAATTTATCTTCTTTGGAGGATTGCATAGGATTCCCCACTTCCTTTCATTGAGCATATGAGCTATGCCGGCATATCTTCCTTCCTCAGTTATCTTGAACTCCTTCTCCGACCAAATTCTTCTGGTTTTAAGCTCAGCGTAACGCTCCTGGTTACGCAAGCTAAGAAACCGGTTTGGATCGTGTGGTTGAGGGTTAGGTTTTGGCCGTGAAGACGAGCCCTTTATATTGCGTTGTCTTTTTGAAGATGTTTTGGGTGCCATGCCTACAAAATAAGATTAAACAGACAAAACATGTAGGATCCAAGTCAGAATTAGAATAAAAGAAAAAATAAAACTGAGTCTGGGCTTCGTCGCTACAACGACAGGATGGTCGCTTTGTAGCGAGCAAGCCCAGAAAAATGTTGGTGTTCTGCGCTTCAAGCGCTATGTAGCGATGAACGACCCATTTTCAAAAATTGGATTTTTCTCCTATCTAAACTACTTGTGGCATGCGAAATCAATGGTAAAGCTAAAACAAATGAATCACAATCATTAAAACTGCCTAATCATCAAAAACCTAAGTTTATTTTGAATTTTTACAAAATAGGTTTTTCAAAATACGAATTTCATGATAAAGATGATGATAGGCTAGTTTGTTTAATGATTTTAGTTCATTTTTGACAGCTTAAACTATTGATTATCATGGGTATTTCAAAAAGGCACAACACTAATCTAAAAATTTGAAAACCCTAATCTGTCACTTCATTCAAACATGTAAACACATTCATTCAAGTTTAAAGCTTAAGAAATACAACATAGGGTTACGAAATCATACCTGGATTGTGATGATTTGCAGATAAGAGAAGGAACAGAGATCAAATGCAAGAATTATAGCAGAAAATGCAGAAAAATGTAACAAATTTGCAGAAGGGAAATGAAAATGGAATAATAGTGTTTTACTATACTAAAGCATGCGAAAATGGGGTAGAAAAACAGATAGGATAATGAATGGGTGGTTGGGGGGAAGATGAAGGGTTTATAGTGGCATTGGAAACTGAAATGTCAGTTTTTCCTACTGTCGCTACAAGCGAGCGACACGTCGCTACAGCGACAGGATTTGAACATCATCGCTACAAGCGACCATACGGCGCTACAGCGATTGGATTTCTGAACATTCATCGCTACAAGCGACCATCCTGTCGCTGTAGCGATGGAGAGTCTGAAGCTCTCGCTATAGCGATGGAATCTGTCGCTGTAGCGACCATGACAGAAAACAGAAAAATAAAATTTTCAGCTTTTGCCACTATCCCTACATGCATGAATGGATGTTCAGTACTAAAATACAAATTAAAAACTACATACCTACACAGTTGGGTTGCCTCTCAACAAGCGCTTGGTTAACGTCATTAGCTCGACGCCTGATTCGTTAGGGTGGCCAAAATGAGACGGAAAGCACATCAGCCTTAGTATTCCTTTGTTTTGGGAGGAATTCCATGAACTTGCAGTATAGCTGATGTGGAGTCCATAACCTCCTTATCCAGAGTAAGTTGAGCAAGGAACAAATACAATCTTGTACAAGCTCAAGTTCCGCCTTGCTCACTTGCATCCCCTCCTTTTTACAAGTTTCTTCCTTGTTAAGAAACTGTTCCGTCTTCTCAATATCCATCTCTTCTTCGCTATCAACAATGCTGGCCTCTTCAGAATTTGACCTTTCTTGAGGAAGTTCATCCTTGTGTGGTATCTCTAATTCTTCCACTAATGTTCTTATACCACATCCTTCAAACATCGTCTCTTCCTCACTCTCATCAACATCGTCTTCAACAATCTCTCCGAATTCCATAACGGATTGATTGTTGGTCTGAACATCCATGATTCTTGGTAGAAAATTTAATTGAACTTGCAAAATTTCTAATTGGCATGATAAAGCTCTCAATCTTCGGTTGATATTTTGCATGTTGATCATGGATTGTTGCATGAACATATTCAAAGTATTTTCTGTTCTTGTCGTTTGTTCATCTTCAGACGGATATTGTTGAAATTGTTGATAAGATTCATTCTCGTATGGATTATAGAGGTTGAAATAATCATGATGATCAGCCATGATTTCTTTCAATGTTGAGAATCTGAAACAAGTGTAACTAACAAGAAATTTTTTTTTGCATAACAAAGAGGGTTAATGCACAAACAGTTTATAATGTATAAAAGGAATGAAAAATATTAACACTATATATACAAAAGCTCAAAACAATAAAAATTATTGCAATGCTCAAAATATCTAAACACTAATCCCCGGCAGCGGCGCCATTTTTGTTAGTTGTGTAACAAAAGTAAGTATTTTTCAATTATCGTCTCCTCAGGGATTAGGTGCGCTATCTCGAACCATTCAACAATCGATATCGTTTTGAGTTAGGGTTTCTTTACTTGGTTGCATATAAACTAAAGTAAAGTAAAAGCGGAAATAACACGACAAATAATAGGGAATAAAAGCGTTGGAATAGGAGTTCATCAATCTTGCATCGAATATAATCTAAAAATCATGCATATGAATTTTAGCGTTTTAGCGAAAATATCATGTATCGCTCAACAACGTCATTGATTTCCCAAATGACATCGTGAGAACGATCGTATCGTTTAATCGACGATTTCCCAATCAATCAAACGATCCGAAAGCATTACGATCCGAAACTTTGTGCGATTATCAAAACCCAAATCCATTTCTAGATTTTCTTATTTTGATAGAAGATTATTCTAAACATAGATTCAAAAGTATTTGTCAATAACAATTGAATCAAGCATGAGAATGAAAATCAAGAATAACTTCAAAAACAGATAAATTGCTAAAATCATGGATTACATCTAAGCTAGAAAGAATACCTCCAATCCCAACAAAGGGAAGTTAGTTGTTCATTTTCATGACAACTATACAAAAGAGTAGAGAAAAGATGAAGATCATAGCCTAAGTCTTGATTTCCTAAAGCCATTGGTTGATTCCACAATCCAATCACTTTTGCTCCTTGAAGATCATAGCTTTTAGCCCTAAAAACTAAGTCCTAAACTATTACCTAACTGAATTAAAAGCAATCCTAAAAATGGAAGTAAAAACTCTCAAAGTTATATCTCTGATAGCCCTAAAAACTGAGCTACAAAGCTTTTATAAAACTGAAATTTAACACGCTCGCTACAAGCGATGAGCTGGTCGCTTGTAGCGATGAAGTTTTCTTGGCCAATGGGGGAGCTCCACGTCAGCATCTGGCATTAAACCGCCCTTGGTCGCTTGAAGCGACCGATCCATCGCTTGTAGCGATGAACTTCTGAATTTCCCCTGCCTATGCTCGCTTGAAGCGCCTGGTCCATCACTTGTAGCGATGAAGCTCTGAAATTCCCTGCCTATCCTCGCTTGTAGCGATGAGGCTTGCGCTTGTAGCGATGGCTTTAACAAAACTTCAATTTCTTTGCTCAATTCAGGTCCAAGCATGAAATTCCTGCATAATTAAATGGGGTAAGACATAGGATCACAAATTTAGCATTTTAACCACAAATATGAGCTTATCCTAAGATAACTTGTAAAACAAGTAACATAAGTGCCTAAAAATATATCAAAAGATAACTACTTTTAAGCCCTTATCAGTCTTGGAACATTGTCGCCCAGGTGAGAAAGTGTGCTTACAAAGGCCGAAGGGAGTGAAGAGTGAGATGTTTCACATGTATACGGCTGTTTTTGAGGATCTGGGTGTGAAGTATCCCTTCACGCCCTTTGAGGTTGGCGTACTCAATTGTTTGAATGTGGCGCCTTCTCAGCTACAGCCAAACAGCTGGGCGTTTATACGCGCTTTTGAGATTTTATGCGAGGGGCTGGGTTTCCAGCCCTCGGTTGGATCCTTCTTCACGTTTTATGGCACGAAGGAGGTAGATAAGCTGTCTTGGGTGTCCATCAGTGCGCAACGTGGCAAGAGGTTGTTCCCGCCCTACGCCTCTCATTATAAGAATTGGAGACAGACGTTCCTCAGGACCCGGGGACGAAAGGATTGTGAGGCAGCTGCTGTGTGGGTTGGTGGTAAGCTGAGGTTTCCCATATGTTGGACGAGTGCTCTGACGTCTATCATGGGTTTTGACTACGAGAAGCTGGACGCATACGACCAGGGCGTCGTCTGTTTTTTGGATAAGATGCTGCCCATGAACATCAGGGAGTTGTTGAATAGGGAAGGGGATGTGAATAGCTTAGACGCGTACTTACGTGAGTCGAATTTATTTATTTGTGCATATATTGTGCTTTTATATTTTCTTGTCCTCTTAATTTTATGTTTTCATGACATGGCGCCCATGACTGCGGCGGAGAGGAAAAAATATCTCGAGGAAATGAAGGCAAAGAAGGCTGCTGAGGGGTTGGCAGCCACTGATCCTGCTGGACTCATCACACACTAGCCGAAGAGGAAGACTGATCACCCGCCCGAGTCTCAGGCTGAGTCCCTCATAGCGGCCACGCAGGATAAGGCGTCGCCCGGGAAAGATGATAAAGGGAAGGCATTAACTGAAAAAAAAGGTAAGAAAACGCCTTCCCCTTCCTCGATTAGCGCCATCAAGACCAGTGGATCGGTGCAATCTTTCTGGGATAAAGGTTTTGACTACGGTGTCTATGTCAAAGAGAGGTTGGTCTTTAATCCAGAAGACGCGGAGGCTGGGGACCAGGGCGATGTTCCCTTTATGACGAGAGATGTGGGAGTTCATTGCTTGCGGTCTATAATGCTCTTGGACGCGATAGATCAGAAGTATGAAGAACTGGTGCAGAATGAAGAGGCCCTTGAGGCTACGGTGAGGGCATTGGAGAAAGAGGTGAAAGAGGCCAAGGACGCGAGGGAGAGAGAAGTGAAGGAAGCCAGAGAGGCGGTGAAACTTGAGTGTGATAAGCGCATCTCCGATCTGAAAATTGGTTATGCAACGGATCTTGCTGGGAAGGACGGAGTTATCGCTAAGCTGCAAAATGATGTCGCGGCTGGAGCGGAAAGGGAGGATCAGCTTAAGGCTGAGGTTTCCGAGGCGAAGGGCGAGCTAGCTCTGAATTTCGATGCTGGCTTTAAACGAGCTAAAGCTCAAGGCGCCCTTCTGAACCCTAGCGTCGATCTTTCCGCCCTTGATTCCTTTAAGGTTATTGTAGATGGCGCCCTAGTGGACGCCATAATCTCTCTTGTTGTAATTTTGATTTATTTTGAACTTAGTATTCTTCTTTGAATTTGTAATGATGCATCGTTTTCCTTAAACTTCTCGTCTGTTCCTTTTATCTTCGAATTTATTCATTTTAGAAAGCACCTCCTGGGTGGTGGTTATTACTTGTGTTTGTTTCATAACTCTGTTGAAAATTGTCGGGTTGTTTCATTTGGATCACGACGTCTTAGAGCCCTCTTTAGAGGGTTGAGGAATTAGGTGGCGATCTTATTTTCGGCTCACGACGTCTTAGAGCCCTCTTTGGGGTTAAGGAATTAGGTGGCGATTTCATTTTCGGCTCAGGACGTCTTAGAGCCCTCTTTGGGGTTAAGGAATTAGGTGGCAATTTCATTTTCGACTCACGACGTCTTAGAGCCCTCTTTGGGGTTAAGGAATTAGGTGGCGATTTCATTTTCGGCTCACGACGTCTAAGAGCCCTCTTTGGGGTTAAGGAATTATGTGGCGATCTCTTTTTAAGCTCACGACGTCTTAGAGCCCTCATTGGGGTTAAGGAATTAGGTGGCAACCCTCGCTGGGGTTAACGAACCAGATGGCGATCTCATTTAAGATTTGGCGCTGTTGATCTGTTACAGACCATGAGAGTAATATGAAACAAGTGATATATATATATATATATATATATATATATATATGTTAATAAGAAAGCAAGGCCTCATTAAAAACCCCCACTACTACGGGGAAAAAGAGTGCCCCTTGCTCCTTTTCTTTTAGGCTGTACAGAAATATCGCAATACATAAGATAAAAGACAAAGTAAAAATTTAAAATGGTTTTGTTGACCCTCTAGTTCGCCTTTGAATTGTTGTGGCAAGCTTCTCCTTGCTTTGTAGCTGAATCACAGACGTGCTTAGGTTTGTGAAATCCCAGAATCATGTTTGTTCCCTTTGGTAGGTCTGTCTTGCTAGCTTTCTTTGTGAAATTTCTGGTACGCCCGGCTGGCGTGCTGACTGGCTCGAGTACATCTGTCTGCTGGACTGGATAAAGAGCGAGGCAACGACACACTTCGGCGGGGTGAACGCTAAGCATATCTGTTGGCTGACGAGCGGTAGGATTCAGATTTTTCTTTAGGAGCTATGTTATGCTCAGCTCTTCATCCATCAAACTTTCCTTTGGACCTCTCGCTACTTCTATGCGTTCTTGCTGAGACTTTTCTTCTGGATTTGTGCTAACGATGTTCACCTGGTGTGCCTTTCGGTTGTTGGTTCCTTTCTTTTCTCTCTGCAGCTTCAAGCTATTGTGATAACATTCTCGTGCAATTTTCTGATCTGCTCTGATGGTGCCGACCCGTCCATTGTCCAGCGGGTATTTCATGACGAGGAATTTAGTGGAAAGATAGGCGTTAAGAACGTTGAAGGTCGGGCGGCCTATTATGATGTTGTAAGAACAGGGCGAGTTTACCACTAAATATTTAATCCTGATGGTTTTGGCGCTGTTACCTGTGCCAAAGGTTGTCTTCAAGGTGATGTATCCACGAACGTGTACCTGCTCCCCTGTGAAGCCAGCCAGGATTCCCTTGAAGGGTTGCAACTGGTCCTCGTCCAGTCCCATTTTTTCAAAAACAGAGTAATAAAGGATGTCTGCGGAGCTTCCAGGATCGATCAACACCCTCTTGACATCCCAATTGAAGATTTGCACAGTAATGGCCATGGGATCGTCATCGTGGGGGATCACTCTTTTGCGGTCTTCGCCTGAGAAGGTGATATCTGTCTGGCGCTCTGGCTCCGTTGTGGCATGGTCATCGACCAGCATTACCTGCCTCACATATCTTTTTCGGGAGGTGCTGGATTCTCTTCCTCCTGCGAAGCCGCCAGATATGGTGTTCAAAGTGTGGCGCTCACCATCCTTTGCCACATATTTCTCCTTTTGGGGGTCTTCGGGGGGACGCCTATCTCCTTCTCTGCTTTCCTTCACGTATCCTCTTAGCCTACCATTCTGAATCAGCTTCTCAATCTCTCTCTTCAGGTGGATGCAATCATCTGTGGTATGTCCTTTTATGCGGTGATACTTACACCAGGCCTCTTTGTCGTTTCCCATGATGTTTCCTCTCGGTGGTGGGGGTTCGGGGATGAGTCTAGAATGGTACACATCTCTCCATATCTGCTCACGGCGAGTGTTGAGCGCCGTGAAGGATTCTGGCAGGGGTGTGCGCCTATCTTGGACGTGACGCTTGTATGGCGCTCTGTCTCTGTGGGCGGGTGGATAATAGTTGCGGCTATGGTCGTAGTTGCTGGGGCCACGCTCCTTGGAATCTCTCGCTTTCTTTTCAGCGTTGCTCTCCTCTCCCTTTATGTAACATTCCGCCCTGGACATGATCTCCTCCATGGAGTCGGCCGGTTTTTGCGCCAGCGATTCGTTGAATTGTCCGGCACGGAGGCCGTTTTGGAAAGCTCCCACGAACAGCTCCTGGTTCGAGTTTACAACTTTAATTGTGGCGTCGTTGTATCTTGCAAGATATTCACGGAGGGTCTCATTCGACCCTTGGCGGACGTTGAAGAGGCTGGTAGATGACACCTTGCGGTGGCGACTGGCTGAAAACTGGTGCGTTAATTTGCGCGTCATGTCTTGGTAACTGACGACGGAGAAACGGGGCAAGTTCATGTACCACCTGAGGGCGGCGTCTTTGAATGTCCCTGCCAACAGCTTACATTTGAGGGAGTCAGTAGCGCCGATGATGGCCATCTGGGTGTTGAAAGCTGTTACGTGCTCCACTGGATCGCTCTTTCCGTCGAAAGACGAAAGAGAGGGTGGCTTGAAGTTTTTCGGGACCGGCGCGTTCCAAACTTCAATGGAAAGTGGTTGCGGATCTGGATCTATTGACTCGTCCTGCTGGGACCCGTTTCCCTCAGCGTGTTGTTGTTGCTGGATTGTCTCCATTGTCGCTTGCAGAGCTTCGTTGTGGTCGCGAAGCTACTGGATTTGTTGTTGTAGGACTTCCAAGATTGTCGGGTCCGTCATCAATGGCGACGATGACAGTCGTTTGGGTCGGTTATGAAGATTAAGATTGGTGGTTGAAGATTAGCGGTTAGGATCGCGAATCTCAGGGAGAGGATTGGTTTTTTGAACAAAGAACAGGTTAAATGTTTGATTAGAGTTAGGGATGGATTTAGGGTTGAATCGCGGCAGATTCGGAAGTTTCAGGGTTGCTCCTGAGAAACACGGTGGATTCACGGCGTTGTGGTGATTTTCAGAGGCCGTGGATCGATTGCCTTTCTTTCAGATATGGTGGCTAGGTCAGTTTTACCGTAGCCCCACGGTGGGCGCCAACTGTACTGGCTGTGAGTACAATGTATGAAAACTAGGGTTTTCAGAGTCTATTTAGGTCAATACGATAAAATTATACATTAATTAAATCAAACGAAACTTACGCCGATTTTGCAACACAAATCAAACCATAAGACTATACATATGATAATCCAAATCATGCAAATTATCCGAAACAAAATATTCGGTGGCCAAAGCCAAGTCATACATGCATACCAAAATCATAAAAAGTCATACAAAATACACAAAGCCATAAACCCTATTGAGGAATGAGGGAAGATTCTGAGTGTTACTTATATATAGACATGTTTGGGTTATATAATTTAAAACGTATTTTTTTTGTTTGTATTATATAATTAATCTAAATCGGGAAAAATTGGAAGTTTGAAGTGGCACAAGAAAGACAAAGTGTGGAAAAATGAGTTCTCATCGATTAGTGATATTTTCAATCATACTTTTGTTATTCTTACTTGACTATACATGGCAATAGTTAGAGTGAACTAAAAATGAGATGTGCGTTCAAGCTTTAAAAAGAAACTGCAAAGGGACGTCATGCAAGGTTAGGTAACACATGAATTAGTAAAAGCATGGGAAAAAGGATGCAAATTAAATGTGATGGAATGGAAGTGAGGTCAATTGTTTGATGATGATAATAACGTAAATGGTGCTTGTTAAGAGTCCCACATCGGATAGGAGATGACCTGACAATGTGTTTATAAGTGGGGTCAATCATCACCTCACAAGCCGGTTTGTGGGGTTGTGTTAGGCCTAACCACGATTTCTAAGATGGTATCAGAGCCTTTTCAAGATCCATTGGGCCACCTGCTATCAGGTTTCCGCTATCGGGCCACCCACCGTCCCACATCGGATAGGAGATGGTCTGACAATGTGTTTATAAGTGGGGGCAATCCTCACCTCACAAGCCGGTTATGTGGGGTTGTGTTAGGCCCAACCACGATTTCTAAGATTAAACCAGCTAGAGACATGGCAGAAGAACAGCAAATATGAATGTCCAGTTGTGCAGAGCAGTAATGAAGGAGAGCCAAAAATTAAACCTCAGTAAACAGAATACTCATTTCCATATTGTGAATTCCAGGATCAGGAGGCATATCCATATGACTTGCTTGCCATTGAGATTTGAAAGTGATGTAAACAATGAGTGGAACACAAATTGCAAACCATAGACAGTGAGTTGCTTAAAGATTAATTCATGACATTTTCCAACTATCCATATATTGGCACTTGCAGCAGCAAAACTAACCACAACCATCATAAAAATCCAACTCAAAAATGTCTTCTAGCTTCATATGAGAATATTGCATGCAGACAAACCAAGAACTCTTCTATAAACATGCAGCAGGTGAACATCCCCAACAATACTCAACAATTCCAAAAATGAACCAGCTCCAAAATAAATCCAATGAGCTAATAACAATGAAAAACTTCACCACTATCATAGAGGAAGCTTCAGCAAATATCACAACATGTCACACTGACTTTAATCACCAATATGTCCATAAAAAAAAGGTAAACTCCAATAGTGCAAGAAAAACAAACCAATGGATGCTACCACTTGTAAAAAAACAACCAATATTATCTTCAAAGAGTAGTAATTTCCAACATTATCTTTGCAAGCAACAACAAAATTGCAGCATAGATGCAAAATATACGAGAGAATAGTAACACTATAGAGTAACAATCGCACATTTGAAGCAAGAGTAGTGAAATACCAATGTGTAATCACACAGTTGAAGCAGATCAGAACCAAACTCAGATTCTGCAACAACAACAACTCAAGAATCATCATCCAAGCTCCACCATAGTGAACCAAGAAAACTAAATATGCAGCAACAACTCTCGCAGCTACAAACTCATCAACAAGCGACGGTTGACATCGTCGAACTCAAATCGAAAAGCAAATTGAAGACGAGATTTGCAAATTGTGTTACAAAACCAACATTTTCGATCAATCAAACCAAAAGCAAGATTGAAGATTTCAAGCTCCAAATCAGAAAGGAAGTTACTCCCTTTTGAGCAAAATCCGAAGCACCAGAACCTTATCAATTTGTGAGAATCAATTTGCGATTATGGAAGGAAAGTCTAAAGACGAAAACTGGAATTGAAAAGAAATGGTAAATGAATGGAATTGAAAAACCTGAATCGAAAAAGCAAAATCAAGGAGGAATCAAAGAATCATGAACTAGAATGACTCAATAAACTGAGATGCGATGGAAAATGAAATCGCAAACCCTAGAATTTGTGGGAAAACATGAATTACGATAAAACAGAATCCCAAATCGAACCAGAATTGTAATCCGAATAGCAAGAAATCAAAAACAGTAGAACTTGTGATATGGATCTAGAACAAGAATTATCAAGAAAATGAAAACGAATCGGGAACAGTGAGAGAAAGTAAGGGAAATTGAAAGAAAATTGAATATCGAAAAAAAAGGAATTGAGAAAAGGAAAATCAGGAAGTGAAAGAAAATGTGAATGAGAAAATTGAATTTTCTCTAGAAAGTGCAGCGGAATTATCCTAAGGCGGATACCAAACAAGCTCTGATACCATGTTGAGAAACATGGCATCCATGGAAATAGAGAGAAAAAGCTTAGAAAAGTATTCTATTGATAATAGTTGAAAATGATACAATATTGAAAAGATAGTTACAAATGAGTCAACTTGTGACTTATATAGTGGATAAACTAGTACCCTAACTAACTCTAAAATGAGTATAACTACCTATATTTCAACAGTGCTTGTTGAAAAACAAGGCCAGGCTGTTGGGACCATGCAAAGTTTTTTGGCATGTGGTGGTGAGTAAGAACAAGCACGTCAACATATTCTTAATTTGGCGGGGCATACACATTGCTTCTGTGAGGTGAGGGCAAAATAGCTATGTCATTTTATTTGACACCTGGTTTGAAATAGAATCGATTGCTACTATTACTGATTAAAGTAACCCATGCTCATGGTGTTCATATATATATATATATAAAATATTCTAAGTTAGAAAGGAATTTTATGAGAAGAAAGGATCGAATCTTCGAGGAAATAATTCAAGAGTTGGAATATGTAACAAACATTTCACTCGTGACCATGTTTTTACCTGTTGTGTGGATTTCTTTGCGGGTTTTGAAAAAAATTGTGTTAAAAAAGAAATTATATTTGTACAATTATTTGGTGACAACTTTTTTTTTTATATTTATGTTATGTTTTTACTTTTTTTCTTTCTATTATTTTTGACCAATTAAAAAAGAGAAAAAAAATTGTCATAAAAATTGTTATAAATAGTCGTACAAATATAACTGTTACCCCAAAAAATACACAATTAGACTCCATATATACTTGGTTGCATGCATGTTTAACATTTATGCCACGAAAACTTAACCAATCGAAAAAGGCAAGGCATATTATGATATTTTACCTCTCTGACATATAAGTTCAAAACCACGTGAAAATTCCCAACTTTTGGCATCTTATATTATCCCTCTTAGAGAAAAGAAAACTTTTGGGTCTTCCCACAAATTAAACATTCCTTGCTTGGTTCATTTACCTTAATATATATCTATCTACCATATATATCCACAATACATCTCAGGTTCCATCATCTTTTGCTCCAAATCTTTCCAAAACTTCATTAATCTCTCGACCTGGAAAAATCATCATGGGTGTCCTTGGAGCAATACTAAGACATTTGGACACAACAATAGGGTAATAAATTAATCATCTCTCTCCAGTTACTGATTTTAAATATATCTTAGAATTTATTTTCATGAATACGCATGTCATGTAAATTATTTCCATTCTAGTCTTCTGCTTTTCTATAATTATCTAGATGAAGGAATACTATATACTCCTTCAAAATATCGCATGTACGAAATACTTCCTTATGCAAAAAGCCAAAAATATATTCATTTTTTAGAGGGAGCCAAAAATATATTCATGAAAATGGGTTTTCTAGCTAGACTTCAAAACACATGGGACACACTCTAAATTTAGGCTCTTAATTTTATGTGTTTCTTCTTAATAACATTCTACTTTTTTGTGTACCAGGCCCGGAGTAATGCTTCTTTATCCTCTGTAAGTAATGGCAATATCACGTAGCTAGTATCATTTTATTATAACTAATATAATATGCAATGACTAATCATTTTATTTTAACTAATACGTAATGAATAATTATTAAATGTTTGACTTCTGTGTAAATACTAAATATCATAGATACGCATCAATGAGGGCAATTGAAAGTCCTTCAACCTTAGATGACCAGCAGTGGCTAACATATTGGGTTTTATATTCTTTCATAACACTCTTCGAGCTTTCAACTTACAAGGTCCTATATTGGTAGGTTCAGCAATTTTCATGAAAAAATTCATCTATATATACAGACACACAACAATCTGATATTAATAACAAATATCAATAGGTTTCCCTTTTGGCCATACATGAAGCTTGTATTCTGCGTATGGTTGGTACTGCCAATGTTCAATGGAGCAGCTTACATATATGAGAATTATGCAAGGACATACGTCAAGAAATTTGGTAATTATGGAAGTTACAATTATCCTGAGGAGTACAAGAAGGTCCTTCATATGATGACTTTCGATGCAAGAAAAGCAGTTGAACGTTATATTAATAGATTTGGCCCAGATGCATTTGAGAGAGTGATTAGAGCAGTATGTTACAAACAACTATTAGCCAAAGTTATAAATATTTCTTTACTTATTATAAAAATTCATCTTTTACTATTTTTTTCATAATCTATTTTCTTTAATATATTTCAGGCTGAGAAAGAAGCAAAGAAGCATTGAGTGAGTGTCAATTTAACCAAGTTGGCATGGAAAGAAGAATGTAAACATGTTATATTCAGTTCTTCATTCTGTCTATATATTCTAGCATGTAGAAAACTGATTGAGTTTCAGAATTAATTATTATAGCTAAACTTATACGAGAGCGATCTTTTCTATGATCAATATGTTTTTCTATGTACGTCCCTTGGATTAACTAAGAATAAAAAAAAGCTTTCAATTTGATCTATTGATTTGATGCGGATATTTCCAGATATATAGTTAGAGAAGAGAAAATTACGAGGTCAGTTTGAAACATAATAACAATTACTTACAGAATCAACACTATTATATAATACGAACATCAATATTATACTCCCTCCGTCCCTATTTATAGAAACAGTTTACAAAAAAGTTTTGTCTCTAAATATAAGACCATATACAAATTCCTAGATGCATTGATTACTCTTTTCCAAATATACCCCTTATTAATATTATCAATTTGTCTTGGTATATGAAAAATTAACATTAAATATATATTTAATTAAGGGTAATCTAGTAATAGTCACACACATTTGAGACAACTTTATTACTCTAACAATTTTTTTAATACACGTGATTTTTGTAAATTACTCCTATAATAAGAGACGGATGGAGTATTATGAAGTAATAGTTTTAATATATAGTATATAAATTACACTGAGATAGAGCCAAAAAAAAATTACACTGTAAGTACTAACATAAAAATATGATCTAATAACAAGTGTCATAATTTATTTTCAGATTTCAACATTTTGATAAATGGATTATAAAGTGGACCAAAACTTGAAAAAATCACTCTAAATACCAACAATGACCCATGTCGTCTTTTAAAGGTGGAAGCTCATTGTCATCCTTTTTCTCATGAGTGAGATTGTGACTTACATCAATTAAAGGAAAACAAAGGAAAATTAATGAGTTGAGATACACTACATTAATTTTTCTTTTCTTTTTTAGAATTGGTTACCAATCAGATCATTGTCTCACTAATAAAAATGAGGAGGACTGTGAGCATTTACTTCCGATAGGTATCATGAATCATCGTTGTTTGGGGTGATTCATTGAGGTTTAGGTACCATACATTTTGCCTTTTATTTAACAAATCAACATATTATCAACTTCAATTCTTTCTGTCAGAAAAACTTATATCCTTATATCTTATATTCACTTAACATACAAAGAATTTTCTTTATATTAGGCGATAAGAGTGTAGATTATCAACAACAACAAAAAATGATAAGTTTGTCAACACATGTATTAATTAATTAATAAAACATAGAAAATAATAACAAGTCCTTGATCCATTGTTTAAGGAATCAGAAAGACCACTTTTGTATAAAAAATTATGCATTTATTACTTGAACAAGTGTTTGGCTTATAATACTCCTTATGGCACTAATTAGCATAAACTAAAAATTAATGATGACAATGGAAAGTCACAAGTGACTAACTGGACCGGGAGAATACTTGTAGAAGACTAGAAGTAAGGGCTAAAATATAACTGAATGAGGGACAACTGCAACACTTTGCCTGCCAACTTTTTTGTTAGACTTTGATAAAATTTTATGCTTACTTCGTGTTACATTATGAATCAAGTATGAAAGAATATCTGGCACTAAATCAATTAAAGAGATTGGTTGATTTTCATATATTTAAAACGATTAAAAAAGCTTAATTCAAACTATATCACAACTTAACTAGTGTGTATTTATTTTTTTTGACAATGAAAGTGTGTGTATCTATTATAGCATATTTTGTTCTCATAACAGCTTAACCAAATTCTTTTTGAGAGCTTTGTAAACATATGATTATCTTCTCATTTCTCAATACAAAAACTAAAAAAAAAAACATACTAGAAAAAAAAACATAATTATTTTTGAAAGTTCAGGTTAATGTGGGAGTATCAGAACTTAATTAAAACAATGGCACTTAATTATATGGTGGCTTCAGTGGTACCCAATAGCTTATTAAATTAATTTATAAAGACAGAAGTTCAAGATTTATTGAATAGGTTTAGCAATCTTATGAATTTATGAGAGATGTATACCCTATTCTAGATTTTTGTAAAGTCATTGAACAGATGCGAATACCTGACTCGAAAATAGATATCAAAAGCATCATCTTTGATGATAAAATTCTGTAAAGAGCAAAAAATTTCAAAACTGAGTTGGATGATCAGAAGCTTGGATGGAATTACATCAATTTTCCGCCGGTTTCAGCAACCTGGCAATATTGATACATGGACAAACTTATTTATTATGTTCACAAATGGATATATACTATAAAAGGAAAAAACCAGATATGATAAAATGATATGACTTACACCTAAAATCAGTATACTTTAGTCTACTATCTCTGAATTTCTAGATTCCTATCAAAGTCAGTAGTCACAAATGAGAGCATGGCAAAATGGATCGCTCTTTAGCTATCTTGATCCATATTTCAAGAGGATTTTAGGATATGCTTAGCTCTTTTAGGACCAAGTCGGACAGGACTAGATCTTATTGTGCCGTTCGGTTTAAAAGAATCACCAGCAGGATAACTTGTAGGATTTAGATTTTGTGCCACATTCTGGCAACACCTACTTCTCGCAATCTCCACTTGCGGATCAAGTACCACTGCTTTTTTGTTACATTGCAATTCTACATTTGAGTTTTCTCGAGTCAACTTTGTCATGCGACTCATGTTTTCTCTCACTTCTATATTGGATAACTTGATGGGTTTTCTGGAATCATCAAGATTATCTGCAGGTCTCTTCCTGATATTTGTGCATGGATGATGGTCTTTGACAACCATACCATCCAACTTTACTCTGTCAACGACCTTATTTATGTTTCTAAGACCATTATTTATGGTAGTGTGTGTAACTGAAACTTGTGGAGATTGAACAATTGATGCTGGACAAAGAGGGGTCGTCTTCATGGGACCCTGAGAAATCAAAGGATTAGAAGAGTAGAGAAATTTTGTTGAATGATTAGGAGATGGCGTGATAAAATTATTTCCCCATCGATTTTGTGGAAAACTTTGATTAGCTACGCCAGAAAATTGCTGAGAATAGGTCCCGCTTAGCATGCCATCTGTTGAGCTTGACAACCAAAGTGTATCACTTCTATAAGGCCCCTGACTCCAATATGTTTTGGCCTGTTCATTGGCAGCAGGCTGCAAGAAAGGAAATCCAAAGGCTGATTTTGTAACATGAGGATTTTTGTTCCTGCCATTTAGCTCACCGTTTCTTGAACATGTCGGCTGATTAAAATTGCAAGGAGTGGGTAACACCTGTGGCCGAGAGCATAGTACTGATGGTTTAGAACCAGCTATAAACTGCTCTGAAGAGTCATTGGGTGTCCCATTATATATTGTATATGAGGTGGATTCCTGAGCAATAGGATTGAAATAAGAACCAGCACTTCTGCCGACTCCGAGACTTCCATTTTGAGAAACATGATTACTTTGCATATCAGTAAACTGTTGAGGAAATCCCTGAGTGCTTTGTAATCCATGAGTACTTTGAATTTTTTCGGACTGCAATACACTATCAGTTGATATTTGTAAAGAGGAACCAGATACCCAATCCTGCTTGGAACATCTTTGCAGTAAAGAATTTTCTAAAGCAGTATATTCAGTATAATGCCTTCTTTTGGATTCCTCATCGCTCCAGACAACTCCTGTAAATTGTTGTGGCTCTTGGCTGCTTCTAGCAATCGGAACATCTTTACCCATCAATCTCATTGTTGGTTGGCTGGAACTTAGTGAGATATGATCTGAACCTTCTTTCAGTGAAACCATCCCGTTTCTGTTGTGATTCTGCACTCTTTCATGTTGGTTCTGTTCAACAGACGAGTTATGTTTAAGGAACTCTGAATGTAGTGGCTGCACATGATGACTGGAACACATTTCAGAATTAGGTGGATGGATATCTTCTATTTGACTGCATAACTCGGTCACAGCTAACCTGGGTGGATAATTAGGTAATGAATTTGGTCCATCTTTTCCTAATGTCTTCTGAACAAAATGCCTCTCATTAATGCTTAAAGCTTCCTGGCTACTTTGACAGAGAATATTATTACTAGACAAGCCACTTAAAGAACCTCCTAATGGACTTGATGTCTCCAGCCGGTTCGTTCCAACATTTCCATTTGAACTGAAATTGATCAGCTCACCATGAGAATTGAGTGGCAAACCGAAAAAGTTGGGATCCAAACAGCTATTTCTTATGCATCCTTGTCCCCAGCTTGAAAAAGGGTACGATTTATCAATCATATCTTCAGGAAACATATTATCCAACTGTTTATCATCCAAGGTCTGGTTACTATTACCATTATCTCCATAATAAGACGATGAAGGTGATGGAGATTCTGGTTTTTCATTTACTTTGTCATATGGAGCAGAATAAGATGATGAAGGCTCCAGGAGTGTCTTTGTACTTGCATTTTTTTTCACAATGTCAACCTGAAAAGTAGGATCCTCCGAATAGTCAATGAACTTTCCACCGAAACTGAAATTTCCAGATTCACTCACTTGTATATTTTTAGCACACATTTGCCCTTCTTGGACTGCCGAAAGAGGTTTAGAAAAATTAACTGTAGTTATGTTGCCTCCATCAAGAAGCTGTGAATTATTATCGTCATAAACTGCCATCTTGGTTAATAATTCAGACTTCTGTTCTAACTGATTTGATTTCTCTTGATTGATACATGGCTTCAAGAAATTTAGTCCCATGACTTGTTTCAAAGTACAAGAAAACTGTTTGCTTTCAGTTATTGGGCAAACCTCCTCTCTCTTGTCCACTTCTATATTAAGGGCAATGTGGTCATAATTTTTGTTTGCCTCAAAACTTGAACATTCTTCATCAGTTCCAGAGGACTGCTCCTTTACAAATGAAGTGGCCAGTGCATCTGAAGATGTGCTAAACATGGTTTCATCAAATGAGTATCTCTTTTCCGGACCAACTATTTCATCTTTATATGAGAATTTGACATGTCTATCAGAGGTTAGCACTTGATCATATTCATCGCTTTCTTCAGTGCCATCTTGAATTTTACATGCATTTGATATCTTTCCAGAAACATGTTTTAAATGGTTCTTAAAAATGCCCCGAACAGGAGAATCTGCTTTTTGCAACTTTCCAACTGAGTTATAGTTTTTAACCTGTGGCTTTTTTTCTACTGATAAGCCATTTAAACCCAATTTCTTTCTATGGACAGAAGGTTCAATGTCTTGTAGTGCACCCATTTCATCACCAATTGTATCTCTTAGTTTTCTGCAACTATTTACATCAGCTTGCACCTCGTGCTTGTTAGCACTTTCCTGAGATAAACAAGATTGAAAAATTATTGATGCTCTATTAAACATAATCTCAACAAGTTGAATAAGCTCTTGGCCATACAAGATACTCATGACTTATTTAAATAGAAAGGTATTCCACTGTATTATCTCCAATCACATATTATGTATAAATGTAATAATACCACTGGTTTTTATAGCAGCCTTTTTCTGGAGGGCTTTTCGGCAAGAAAGGGGAATAGAAACCGCCAAACGTTTAATGCAAAAGGTAAATGGTGAACAAAAGAGGGGGAGTGAAAGAGGAATAAAGTAAATAAAATTACTAATATAAAACAGTGTATGTGGTGATACCGAAAATCTGTTCCACAAACTTTCCATGAGAAGCAGGAACAAATCTTATGTTCTTTCAACAATTCCAAACTCCATATAGCTCGACAATTATGTGACTTCGTCTACACAATATACAGTTTCCAGTTAACTTGACGTCCAAAGATGAATGTCCTTGGCAGTTTCCTTAAAATATTAGTTATTATAATTCTTATTTTGTTCATCAAAAAGTTCTCTGCAAAATATTAAGGCAACTACATTCATGCTTGTATCTTGTAAAGATAATCAATTCGACATGGAAATTTTCAAGGAAACTATACAAAAGAACATTTTTCTCCACCTTTAATGATCAAATCAAATCCAAACTTCTCCATAAACAAATTCTTTAATGATCAAATCACGATCCAAACTTCATAAACAAATTTCTTTGATTATTTAATTCGGAGTCTTTTAACATTTCAATCACTACAATGTGGAAAAGACTTTTTTAGTGATAATTTTTTTTTGGTAGTAATTCTTTAGTGACTTTTTATTAAAATTTAATTGGTGTTTAAGTGCCAATTCATACAAAAAAATAGTGAAAACTTATCCATTTTAAAATACGCTATTAATTAAGATCAATTACAAAGTTTATTGTATGCTTCAGAAAGCCTCAAATAAAAGTTTATTTCTAAGATTGAAACGACTAAGCATGTGTCTGTATGAATTTCTCCATGGGTTTCTTGAAGCTACTAATTGCATTGGAGGGTTTGTAAAACGTGCAGCAATACACTCTGGTTCTTGAACTCAACAAACACATGCTGAATAAAGAACTAAATTACGTCCTTCTAGGCTTCAAAACAAAACTCTCGAATTTGGCCATTTTAGTATTTATATTCAAAAGAGGGGAACATAAAAATCTATATTAAATAAATGCATGGATCATATGCTTACATCAAGGAAAAACACATTTAACAATAAAAGCTAATAAATTATTTTATTAATACATACCAAAAAGTGCTTTTAGTTCATAAGGTTATACGAGCTTAAATATTCTCTTATAAATGTTTTTGTTAAAAATTCTATGCGTGAATGGAAGCTTGCACTTTTCAAATAACCATTTTTTTTTTGAAAGAGAATAACCATTAAACTCGACTTCGGTACAATTATATATGATATGAAACTGCATATACCAGCTAGCTAGCTGAATGCATGAGAAGTGAGAACTTCAACTCAAAATCATATTTGTAGGCTACTTCCATAAAAAGAAAAAAATATATTTATAGGCAATAATGCATAATAAAAACTATTAAAGCTCCCTAAAAAAAACTATTAAAGCTTCAACTTAATAATAATAGTAAATACATATCCCTAAGTTTATTTTACGTAATAAATAGATAAAACAAAAACCTTTACAATTTCATCCAAAATTCATTTTGAAAAATAAAAAATAAAATTCCGCCAACAAAACTTTGTACTTAAACGCTTATGTACTTTTCTTCTTCTTTTTTTGTGGACAAACTCTTGTATATATGTACTTGTTATTTTTTGA
The DNA here is from genome assembly GCA_018208015.1 of Medicago ruthenica. NCBI lineage: Eukaryota > Viridiplantae > Streptophyta > Magnoliopsida > Fabales > Fabaceae > Medicago > Medicago ruthenica. Next base: position 6,111,717 of record CM031375.1, on the reverse strand, counting down.
AGTACCCCACCCCACTTCTGGGTACTTCATCCCCAGTGATAAATATCAAACTACTACATGTAGTCATATAAGGAATTGCATATACCAGCAAGCAGACTCCGTGAGAGCTTTAATTCAAAATCTTAATTATAGCGCATAATAATCTATTAAAACATTTTTTTTGGCTTCTAAAAATCTTTTAAAATCTACTTATCAATGGAAACTGCATATCCCAAAAATTCATTTTACTATATAAATGGAGTAAAATAATCTCAAACAATTTGGTACAAATATTATTTTAAAAATTTTTAGTCGTTATTCAAAGTCTGCTTAAAAGATTATGCACCTACACAGTAAGTATATGTAAATACGTAGACAGACTGTACGACAAAATGTTTTCAGTTCATCACCTTATATCTACGTTATAATTGTAAGTACGTAGATACACTTATACGAGAAAATGTTTTCTGCTTTGGTTCCTAGTAGTAGTTATTCTTTGTTATGGTAAAATAACAAAAAATTGTTAATGACTGCCATACGTATTTATTCACAATTTTGCTTAAAATATTCTCCCCTATATGTTATTATTTTTTTGACAGAAAAATATACTCCCCTATTAAACATACTGTACTTTTATTAAAAAAAATGGAAACTACTAATTGTTACGAAAATAGTTTTTACGAAAACAATGAATTTATAATTTCACCATGTTAATATCAATTTTTTTTTGCAAGACCATGTTGTTAAATCATTGTTAATTATATCTTATTTCAATTTATGAAAGAAAATCAAGAAAAATGAGTGGATCCTTTAAAATGACCAGAAGTGTTCAAAGATAGTTAAAAAAATCTACAAAGCGTCTACTAATTTAAATCAAATGAAAAATGTATTTGCACATTAAGTAATACTCATGTATATATGAATTTTACTGAAAGTGGGGAGGAGAAGAATGCCGCCTACTTTTTTTTTCTACGATCAGAATGACAAATACATGAATTAAGATAATACTTGAAATGTTCTTGGTAATAATTTTTTTTTACTTTTATAGAATGAATTCGATTTTGGAGTGGAACAATTTTTTATTGAACTTTATTTATCTCTCGACCGAACTTCGAATTATTATGACTCGTTCTCCTAAGAACAGGAAAATTAACACCAAAAAAAATATAATGCACAATTCTGAAATCGGCAAATAATAACCCCATTTTTTTTGGTAAAGGACAAAAAATAACCTCTATAAAATTGTATTACATGTTCCATATATTCCATTCAAAATTTTGTAGCTTCTGTCGAATCTCAATGAGTGTACTTCAGTTTTATAAAAGATTGATAGGCAATGTAAAAAAATAATGTTTTTAGATAAATGGAAAAAATAAAAACTATGATTATAGAATCAATGTCCGAGGACCTTGTCGGAAAATGAATTTACTAGATTAGTAAACGTTAAGACTAGAAACAATACACTACAGAAGTTGTTGCTTCAAATCAAGTTTTTTAATTTACATGTTTAGTAAGATTACGTGTATTTGTGCAACCATGGCTGGCCAACATTTAACAACTTCCACTTTCAACAAATTTCACCAAGCATAACCATGAACTGAAACTATTTTAAGCCTTCTCTTTCAATGTCTTTATATATACTCGTCTTAAAAACTTCAGATTGTTTTCTGATAGACATTTAACCTTTAATTCTTGACCAATTCATCAAGTAATTAATTCTCCCCACACACCAACACTTTCACAATATGATCAAGTATTAAGTATATATATGATATCTCTATCAGACTATCACACAACAGAGGGTCCAAAACCATCATATGCTATACTATAACTTTACAGTTACAAGCTTACTATGCATAAAAACGTCAGAAGATACACTCATGCGATAATGATCTATATAATCCCAAGTCAGAGTATATTTTTTTGTATGATGCTACATATGTACATCTAGAAATGCATATGCAAATATTCAACATTCCAAATCACTATATACACTTCTGACAGACCAATAAATGATGTATCAAATTATGGACCTCCACTTACAGATATCCCAAAATATATGCAGCTGCTCATAAACCTCATCTCCTACGTTTGAAAAACTAGGAAAAGGAGACAAGAACATGCAAATCTACCCATGGCCCATATGAAAATTCTCCCCAAATTATTAGTTAATAGTGATGGGGTGAGAAAAAAGCTCTTATACATGATTAGGCTCAGCTCTTCCTACCTTGTAATCCAAGAGTGGCCCCTCGTAGCTAGGGTACTCTTACTGAATCTACTGATTATACACACACCCTACAGCTGGAGCATCATCCCCTTTACTGCCTTATGAATTTCCTTCCACACACGAAGGAACTTGTGTTGTCTTGTATATTTTTTAACTTCCCTTTCTCAACTTTTAATTACTGTATTTCGCTCAATTAATACTATTAAATTACTAATCAACTTTTTAAGCAGTAATTTTATGCAGAAAAAACAACACATAGAATTAGGAAAGCTAAAAATTAATCACACAGCAAATAACATGAATTAGCAAAAACACTACATGTATCGGGTGATATTTTATGTATAAATTCCATCAATTTTACCCTCATTAACCATGAATTAGCTTCAGATAATGGAAACAAAAATCATATAACAAAAAGATTAACTTATATTTCATGAGACATAAACTACATACCTTCTTCTGAGTGAGCTCACTGTTGAAGATGTTCATCTTTTTCTTCTTTTTCATGTTCTTCTTCTTCTTCTTCTTCACCTCACTGTTCAACAACACACCACTATCACAGTACTTTCCCATCTTCTTTATCGTCATCGTCTTCTTCTTAGTCTTTTTCATCTTTTTATTTTTGCTGTTTTTGTTCAAACTCTTCTTGTTCTTCGTAATGGAAACAAAAGTAGCAGCAGCATCAGAAGCACTAGATTCCTCGCCGGAATAATCAGAGAATTTATCTTCATCTTCCTCGACCTCAACAGTTTTACTCTTGCTGTTGTTGACTTCAATCGGCGGCGCAACGTTGAGAATCTCAGCAATAGAACGCTTCTTCGGCGCTTTAGGTTTAGATTTGAAACCAGTCCTCACCGTCTGACGCCGTTCATCTCTAACAGCCTTCCCTAAACAACTATCAATATGAGCGTTCACCGCCGTCACAGTAGCAGCGTTGAAATCTTTACAAACAGGACAAATCATCTCCAATTTCTCCTCCTCAGCATACAATTTCTCGGATTCTTTCGCCGATTCAACACCTCCTGGTTTAGATCTCAACGCCTCAAACCGTTGCGAGAGCCACCTGAACTTTCTAACAGTAATCGAAACTTCATCCTCTTCAGGTAACTGCAAGAATTTCATCACACTCTCGTTTTGCATCGGTTCCTCTTCCTTCTCCTGATGCTGGCGATCCTCGACTTTGAAAATCTCAGCTATAGAACGCTTCTTTGGCGATTTGGATTTAGACTTGAACGGTTTGGATTTAGAATTGATCATCCTCATGTGACGACGCTCTACTCTAACAGACTCAGCAAGACAACCGTCGATGTGAGCGTTTACTGCTGTGAGAGTAGCAGCGTTGAATTCACGACATACCGGACAAATCATTTCTAGTTTTTCATCATCTTCTTCAGCACGAACAGGAGGAGGAGGAGGAGAAGCTAGTTCATGAGATTTGGATGATTCTTGGTGATGATTTTGATTGGATCTAGGGCAGGGAGACATAGGAGGAAGCCAAGAGTGAAGTTGGTCGCGCGTGAGTTGACGGTTAGAAGTGGAAGTGAATGGCCAGCATTTGAATACATCGATAGACCTCATCTTAGAAGTGTACTCTCTGAATCAAATCAAATCAAATCAAAATGAGTAAGTTAAAGATCGATTATGAAATCAAACATTAAATAAATATTATGATAGGATATATATATATATACCTTATTGAGAATCCATCAAACCTAGAATCCATGATATGATCTCAGTAGTAGTAATAGTAATAAGGAGAGAGAGAGAGAGAGAGAGAGAAGTAGTTAAGAAGGAAGAATTAGAGGAGAGAGAAACATGAGAGAAAGAGGGCTGAGAGGGTAACGTTATTTGTGCTGGGTGGTAAGAAGAGAAGAGAAGAGAAGAAAAAAAGGGGAGAGAGAGAGAGTGTGTGTGTGTGTGGGTTTAGCTGTGTCTGCTTGCTTTTCCCTAATTTATGACTGAAAGGGACGTATGAGAGAGAGAAAGAGGGCTTTGGAGTCACGACAGAAGCATAATAAGAACGGAAGGAACTGGCGAAAGTGAAACAATGCTATATATATTGATTGTCTTTTGATAATAAAAAGTTTTGAGGAATCATATTTTTTAACAAGCAATAACCATAAAACAATTGTATAAAAATACTTATAAAATAAATGCTGATTTGGTTTTAAAATTGAAAAAAAATATTATTAAATTATCAATGGTATAAAATGTACGTGGAGTGTGGTGTCAGATAACTTTTGAATTGTTAAAATAACTTTTCTCAAATTTAAGATTATCCCATGTGAAAACAGTTTAACTTATTAAACTTAATACCCGCGTTAATATTTTTGTCATTTTCACATATGTTAAAAAATATATTTAATTTTGTATTAAAAAGAAAAATTATGGACGATTTTATCATATCATTTTTTATTGATGATGTAAGAAAGAGAGATTAAAAAAATAAAAGAAGATAGAGTAATATTTTTTAAAAAATAAAGGTGATGCAAGTAGCACTACAAAATATCATTAAATCAAAAAGAGGAATAAAAAGAGAAGGGAAACTAGGTCAAGACTTTCTCATAAATACATAAACTTGTAGTTAGGTAACTCTAGCATGTTCTTAATATAATCTTTTTTTGAAGAAATGTTCTTAATATAATCTTGTTTAGTACTATCAAGAGGAGACGGGAACATACAAGAAAAGAGAGAGAGTTAAATCCATGTTAGGTAAACTATACAAGTGTTTCCATCCCTATAAATATGAGACACACAAAAATTCATACTTTTGGTTATATCTACATATAGTTAATCCACGTGTTTCTTAAGTGCCAAGAAACCATATTATGAGACCTGAATAGAAGCAACACTAATTGAGAGTCAGTTTCCAGCAATAAATTATTCAAATCTTTTACGACAGTTATCTCTATAGCAATCATAGAAGCAATGATTTTGGCAATAAAAGCAAATTCAGTATTTAATCTATTGGCAAAGCAGCCAAGACAAATACCATTCGAGTCCCTGAAAATGCCTCCATAAGAAGCATTTGGAAGATTTTTGACCACTGCTTCATTTGTATTAACCTTTATCTAGTTGACAAAAGGAGGGATCCAAAGAACTTCTTTGATCAAGGGGCACCCTGGGGGGAAGAATATTGATCTTCAATGATTTAAAAATTACATACTCTTGCATATTGTTAGAGGTTGTCTGATTTGTATTATTCCCTTTTAATGAGACATTAGCAATAACCATATTAATGGCAAACTTCCATTTCATGTGTTTATTTTGAAACCTAGATTGGTTTCTTGTAAACCAAATGATGTTTAAGATGTTTACTATGGAAGCTTGAACGACCACTTTAATTGGGGAGTCCACCACCTCTTCTAAAGAGACCAAATATCATCAAGTGAGCTGAATTGTACACTGAAATTAAGAATAGATGTCAACCAAAACCACAATTAATATTTATTGGTAATAAAAAGTAAAGGGTATGATAAAAAAAACATTAATATTTTATTGATAATGTAAAGTGACATATAATAAAAACACTTTTTTTTCTTCAAAATGACATGTAATATAACATAGAGCAATTACCTAATAGATAATTCCCTTGTGGGAAAAAGAAAAGTGATGCTTAGTAGAAAGAGTAGTTCAAAGAACCACTTCTTTTTTTTCGGATCCTACTTCTTTTAAATTTAAAATATATATTTTTTGGATCCTACTCCGTTTAAATTTAAAATATTAAAATGTATTTGAATAAAGTTATTAATAGATGATAGTATAAAGTTGTATTAAGAATAAGTGTAATGATAGAGTTTTTGGCAGGTACACTGCATTATTATATTTAGGGTCCGCGTTCGAACCACAAACATACCACTTATTCATCTTAAAAAATGAATTCTAGCCACTAGATTATTTAACTAAAAAAACAAAGAGTTTTTGGAGGTGTTGAGTTGGAGGGAATGAATTTTTTTATTAAAAAAATTATAAATTAATGATATATACATGCATGACCCACAAAGTAAGAATTTCCGTTGTGTGATGCTCTAAGAATTCACCAATAAACTTACTCAACAACTACACATATATTTGTTGTGTTGAGATCTAGGTTTGGGTTCTAATTTAGGATTAATTTTTATTTTATATTTAAGATGTGTGATCATTGCTAGTATTCTACTTATAATTTGATAAAAAAAATTTAAGAAGTGAGTTATTTAGACACAAAAATCGAACATCATATCTAACAACATACTTATAGATATAACCTAGATGTGTTATTTGTGTGGTGGCAGAATAGGTGAGAAAAAAAAGGTCATGAAACAATATAACTTTTTTTTTAAAGAGAAACAATATAACTTCTAAATTCAAACACTATTTTGAATACCGGTTCAAATAAAATAAAAAATAAAAAAAACATTTTAAACTCGCGACTATTATTTATATGCTATGAATCGAGTAGCTATATGGCGTTGCCAAACAAATTAGCCATAGTAAATGACATAAATACTGTAAATTTTGTTGATTATTTTTATTAAATTATTTTTCTATACAAAAGGATAATTGTTCAAAGTTGACTCAGTTCATAAAAAGTTAAACATAGTCGTGAATTCAACTCCCACTATCGATATGAGGACTTCTTTGATTGTAAGTATATTGGATAAATCTTGAGACTTACCTTAATTTTTATGAGTCCTCGATTGTCCACTTAACTTTTTTTTTTCCATAAAACAAGAGATTAATTACAACATGAGAAAGAAGTATACGAAAAATAAAGTTAATACTTTGTTAATATTGCAAAACAGAATATAAAATATGTTAAATTATTTTGACTAAAATAATTTATATTATAGAACAGGTCAAGTAATTAATTTTGCTAATGAGCTCTTTTTCTGCAAAAAATTCTACAAAAACCTCCAATCGAAAATGAGAGATGGATTCTTCAAGATATGGATTTGTCTATTTTAAGGAGTCATGCCTTATCTTTTATAAAAAAAATGATATTTTATTTTTTTGAAAAAACAATGTTAAGTAGAAATTAAATGAAGCAAATAATATCTTTCTCTAACATAGTATCATAACACAATACTAAGAAAATTAAGGATTTTTTTTTAACTTAAACTAAATCAAAAGGAAGGCCAGATCCCTACAATTTGCTTCTTAAAATACAATAGTAACACTTTACTGCTGATGAGTAGGAAAGGGATCATGCAAGCAGCAAGTATTACAAGTGGAACCCACTTTCACTTTCACCGCTTCAAAGTCTATTAAAGATGCCTCGTCTAAGAGGATATTTAAATTGTTTAAACACACATAAAAATACATGAAGGATATTTAAAAATCGTTCATTTCATTCTATCTTTATTTGTGTGTTTTTGAATAATTTAAATTTGTTATTGTGACCACACAATATTTATCGAGCCCAGTACCATTTCTTATGAGAGTCATCAATAATTTTACATACACTCTCCTGTCACTATTATAAATAAACATTTATATTTTAGATTTATTTAATTAATGTTGTATATTGTCTTTATTATAGACTACATACATCATTTAATGAATAAATCTAAAATGTTGACTTTTACTTATAATAGTGAGCGGAGGATGTAACTTTTTAAAAGGGTTTGCCAAACAATTTAGAAAAATGATTTAGTCGTGGCCTTTTCTTAGATTACTAGGAAATTAACCATATCCAGAGATGTGGGGAAAATAAATTATTGTGGTCTTTCAACAATTCAGATATATACTACTACTAGTAAGTAACAATTTACAACTCCAAAGAAAGTGCTACATTCAATTCATATTTTAGCAGCCAATGGTAGTAATAAAGAGATTCCAAGTAAACCAATCATCAAAGGCAATGCAAAAAATCTTAGCCCAAACATTTGGATTTATTAGTTCAGTCCAAAATATTTTGACTTCTTCTTCACAATCCCAAAGGATGAATCAAAGTCTTTGGACGGTCTCCACATCTTAGACATAAATCAGAACCATCTTAACACATGTTATGTTATTCCATATACTACATATATGTGCAACCATCTTTGGCATCACGGTCGACAAATCCACCATAAAATTAAGCATACACTTTATCAGAAACCAAATTCTTTTAACAAAAAAGAAATCAAATTACTTATATCTTCTTTGTTGCTTCTTTACTTACAAAATATATTTGCTAATGATTAATTAACTCTTATTTTGTTCCCGTGTATTCTATCTGTGTTATTTAATCGATGAATTAAATTAATGGTACTTTGCTAGTTGTGTGTTGGTTTGCTGCGCCGAGATATTTTAATGGTGAATAATACATTAGGGGGGATGTACAACATGTTGCATTGCATTATTAATTGTTTGTTTTGACAAGAGCATTGTTAAATGTTAAACTTTAGGTTAGATCTGAGGTACGTATGATTTTTGTGTTATGTCCACGCTTGTGTACACGTACCAAACAAAGATTCTGATGTAGATGTATGACTATGTACTGTATCTAAGACTATAGACCCATCGATACGTGTAATCACGCGCCACCCAACTTCCTTGTATCATCATCATCCATCCATGGTTTCAAATTATTTTCGCTGTTTTTTACCAAGAAAAATTTGTATTTGCCAAAAAAAACATTGTTTTTTTGAAGGAAAAAAAATAGCTATACTGATTACCTATAAAAAAAACTATAGCTATATAATTCGTCAAAAAAAAAAACACTATGGCTATATTAGAATTTGAAGTGAATGAAATTCATTTAAAGAGCTTACATTTTTTTATGTATATACTATCTCTGTCTGTCCATTACTATAAGTCACTTTATTAAAAAAAATTATCTTAAATTTTAAATTATTTTATAATATCAATAAAAGGTTAATGTTTTTTTTATCATATCGTTTACTATTTATTATTTAGAGAAGCTAAACTGTATGAAAGTGTTTCTTACAAAAAGTGACGTCAGTTCAATAAAACATACTAACCATGTGAACAATGATAAAAAGTTGTAAAAGTAATTTATAATTTGAGTACAAAAGAGCGTGTGTTGTGTGCATACACACATCATCCTCACTATCAAAAATAATTTAATAGGATTATTATTTTAAAAATGATCACATTAAAAAGACAATTTTATTTTCAAAGGGTACTAATGAGAAGGAGGGGAGGAGAGAGTACACGACAACCCTAGATTCAAACTAGGGAAACAACACGGACCGTCATCTTTGTCGTTGTCAGTGAGGATCTCAGGGCGGGGAAGGGTTCCACTCAGGCTTTGTTTGGGAGTTGGGTTTTGGAGGGGAGGAGAGGAGAAGAGAAGGCCTGTGGAGAGATAAACCCTTGTTTGAGAGTTTAAAAAAAACAAGGAAAGGTTTTGAAGGGCTTATTTGGTCCAATTTCAAAGTTCCCTCATATTGGGGGGTTTTGGAGGGTTAAATATACAAATTGACAATTTTAAACTTTTAAAAATTAATAACGAAATTTATACCAAAAATAAATGAATTGTTATGAAATAATAGGAAATATAATATATATATATATATATATATATATATTAAAAGTAATTTGTTATTATTGTATCAATTTTTTAATAAAATTATAAAAAAAACTACAGATTTTTAATTTTTTTTCAAATATTTAAGATTTGTTATAATATTGGTAAAAAAAAAGTCAAATTATTTTAAGAAGACAAGGAGCATTCCTAAACAAAAAAGGTAAAATAGTAAAATTATCACATAAGCCATCCATTTCATTTTCTTGTTAGTTTTTTAACTCCCAAACAAGGGGAAGACTTTCCCTCCTTTCTCCCTTCCCTCCCCTCCCTTCCCTTTCCCTCCTAAGCCTTTCCTTCCCCTCTCCTCAAAACTCGCAATCAAAGCCTTAGAGAGATATACAAGGGGATAGGGGCAGATGACCTGGTGAGTTTCCGACGTTTGAAAGCAATCTGATCAGAGATTAGAGGACATGACAACAAGAAGGGTTTCAAGAGACAGAGTTCAAACGCGATATATGGATATTGTTCGGGGTCTTGGTTGAGGTTCATGCAACAACAATGATGATGTTTAGAACGTTGATCAAAAGAAAAACATTGTTTCTATTTTATTTGACCGGTACAGTGGTGCTGACGTTGTTTCCTTCTACTTCACGAACGTACCATAGCAAATACCATTTGTTGAGTTGCAAAAAGGATTTGCGGTGTGTGGAATGTTGACAGATTTGTTTCTTTCACATAAGAGAAATACTAGGGGATAAATTTATGACTTTGTAAGGTTGCGTAATGTTTGAGATGCTTCAACGCTATTACAGGCTTTAAATAATGTGTGGTTGGGTCACCTTAGAGTGTGTGAATATAGCTCGTTTTGATTGGTTTAGAGGGAAGCAAGGAGGGGTTGAGTAGTGGTCGGGTTGTTATGAGGAAGGAGGGTGGCGGTTTGGTGGTTCACGAGGAGGTGATGAAGACATTGACTAGGAGGGAGGAGTGTGTGTTAAAGGGGAAGAAACAAAAAAAAAGGAGGGTGTGAAGGCGTGGTAAGAGTGATCATATATACAAAGAGAATGGATTTTAAATCGAAAGCACACCAAATTAAAATTCTACTATCAACCATCTATTCTCAAAATAGCCATGTGGAAACCAACCAACAAAGTCACATTTAATTCAGATACAAAACTATGAAGCACAATAAATTCAAAGAATTAAACTTGATATTCGGTCTAAGATGAACTAATTTAGTATATCGATACACCATTTATTAGCGGGAAACCATTTAAACTTATACTCCCTCCATAACTTTTTATAAGCAAATTTGACCAATTCACATTTTTTAAGGAATGTGGTTTGTGTTATTTAATTTAAGTTAAATAACCTATTTTGCCCTCATTAATTGTAGTGTACAGTAGTATATTTTCAAGATGTTGTTGTTAAACGTGTGTGCATTTAAAAAATTAAAGTAAGGGTATTTCAGGTATATTATCCTTAAATATGACAAAAAAAGTCAATTTTGCTTATAATTAGTTACAACTGAAATGGTTGAATTTTGCTTATATTTTGTTATGGAGGGAGTACTTAATATTATAATTTCATCCCAAAATTTATATTGTTCAACATAATATTATAAACAATATTAATTTTTTATAGTTTTTTTAGCAAATTTTTGTTGTTAGTATACTGTTGTTTACATTGATTTTTGTAATACAAACAATATTATCCAAAAACAGTTAAGGACTGAATTAAAGTCCTTTTTGGGGTTCTTTGGGTTTAGCGATTTATGGTCTCTTTTCTTATGTGTTTGTTGAGAACAAATCAAATTGTTCTTATTAGTGTTAAAATTGCTTCCAACAACTTTAATAAAACAAGTTATCAAATGACAACTTAAAAGAAATAGCACTCAAATGAGCATTCAAAAGAAAGAAAATGAAAGGAAAAATGCAGAATGTAGTAAAGAGAAAGGGAAAATAAAGTAGTAATAAAGCAATTAAATTGCAGGGAATATAAATGGTGGCTGAAATCCGTCAATATGTCCACTCCTGAATCCATTTGCTCCAATGACGTGGGTGTTACAGAGTTTTCAGAAATCAAGAATCCGCCTTTTGTTCTTATTACAAACTGATATATATATATATATATATATATATATATAGACCTTGCGAGAAAAACTACCAATAACTTCCTATACTTAGAGCCATACTCTTGACATAATTACAAGACACTAGAAAATAACTTCAATGCACTTCAGCATTGTTTGTCGCCACGTGCTCCACTTTGCCTTATTGCACTCCAATTGCAACTTCAGATTATTTCTCCTTATCTTTGGTCGAAAACCATATGCATGAAACATATTAAAGCACTTGGTCGAAAATGCAGTATGTCGAAGTCTGTACGGTCTTGGTCGAAATCCCTTTGCACTTTGCAGCATGTCGAAATAACTCACATATCTTGTCGAAATCTTGCTTTCTCCCTTTAAATGTCCATTAAACACTTCAAATAAATAATCACTGGGAAGTTAAACAAGAGTCACTTCTTAGTCACAACTATGCGTCAAATAATAAAGTAATAGACCAAATTACATATAATCACAATTTCGACCAAATATTTTATTTTTGGTATTAACAACTGTTCGAGGTGAGTGGAGAACGTTAGCAGCAAGCATCGAACATTGAATCTCCTTCATAAATTCCTTCAATGTCATAATCTTTTTACCATTAGACTACAGTACACCTTCAGATATAATAATTTTTTTATAGTTGATAACATTGATAATTAGTTGAATATTGTGATATATAAACAATATATCCCTAATAAAAAATATTGTTAACAATTATAATATTATACTAAGTATTATAAATCACATCCAAAAATATATATGTCATGCATCCATCAAGAAATGGTTCGAGAAGTATGACATTTGTTGACATGTTTGGATATTTTTGAATAAAATTAATTCAGTCTTTAATATCGATTCTAACTTAAAATTAAAATATGGAGTTTTTGTTTTACAATTGAATTTTAACCTCAAATATATTATTCAACCCACTTTTCTATGAATGTATAAGAAAATAAATGATTTCACATTCAATTTAAATTTGATCATAATCAATTTTACGAAATTAATTCATTCCAAATTCATTTTTAAAAAGCTACTTGATGTGAAAATATAGTGAAGTATGATTAAAGTAGCGTAAATGCCCCGTGCTAAGCAAGGGTTAGTTTTTCACTATAAATTGTTTGAATAATTAATGATTTAATATAAGGTACTACTATATAATTGTTAAGTGGTGTCTCTAGTGTACTAGTTAAGAATGTTAAAAATATTTTTTTTATTAAAAAAATTTTGACTTTTAAAAAATTATAGGTACAACTTTTCTACAACTCCCAGTAAAAGAAATTTATATTAATTTTAGGCTCTTGTTAACTAGTGTCCCGGAGCACTCTTTAAGCATCCATAATAAAGAAATTATTGTTTAAGAAAATTAAATACTTCAATTTCTAATACAATAAATACACAAACTTTCATAAAAACTTATCATTTTTGAGACCTAAAGAGTGCCCCGAAATACTTAGTTAACATTTCCCTTAATTTTATTAACTAATAAGGGAGCTCCAATTTTTATCCGTACATCATCATCCAAGAAGCAACATGCGGTCAAAGAAAAAGACAAGAAGGTTGGACCCACCCACTAAAGAAAATTGTGTCCCTCCTAGTGGTGAAGTGTAACATTGATTCTTTTTCTCTTACTCTATAATAATCTTCCACTTTCTACTTTGATTTTTTTTATCTTACTTGCTTCCACTTCCACCAACAACTTCAGTTTTCAACTTTGTGATCCTCAGGTGTGTGTACCTATAATATTTATGTAATATCTATCATTTCCTCAAAATCTTTTCTTTATAGTTTACCAACTGTTTCATATTCCCCTCTAAAATAATGTTAGTATTTCATGATATGCTATGTCTTTGTGCCAAAAAATATGGATTTGCAATTTCAGCTGAATTTTCATAATTCTTGTAATTTATCATTTGGAACTGTCATTCCTAAATAAGCAAAGCATGTTCATGCAGTTCATTGTGTTTGATTCTGTTATTATTCTTTTATTCTTTTAGAGGAATTCTGTTATTTTGTCATTACAGTATTTAATTTATCAAAATTTCAACCTGGTTTTAGATATGGAAATTTTTTTTCCTATTGATATTGAGGATTCAAATTGAAGGCCATTTTATTTATCTTTTTATGAAATTAAGTTACTATGATATGGAGAAGTAGGAAGAAATACTTGATATTTACTGTCTTTGATGATTGATGAAACAGAATCAACAGTCTAAGTAGCTTCCAAAAGAATGCAACAAGAAATTACCAACTGGACCCTCCAAGAGTAAGAGATCCCTTTATTACTGATTTTTTTTCCATAGAAAATTAGGATGAATCATAAAGAGTGAGGTATGCTTCTGACAAGAAGAATAAATTATTATGATTGGCATTTATTGATGCAATACAAGAGTTTGAATCATGAGTGTCTAAAAAGAAACACTCCATTTTCAAACAAAAAAGAGGAGCAAGAAACACCCTCCATTTTTTTCTCTCCCTATTTCTCTTTGAACATCATCTATCACGTTTATATTTCCTAAACTACAACAATGGACGAAATAGAGAAGATCCGCTCCTAGAAATAAGAAGGGGTCGAATAGCAACTACCCAATTAATTTTACTAATGCATTGAGTATAGTTTAAAAGTTGTTATCTACTACCCAATTGTGGCCATAATATCATGATTTAGTGCATGTTTGAGTTTAATGTGAGTTTGACAAAACTCACGGCATAGTAATATTGAAAAAGCTACACTTTAGTAACAAAATCATTCTTTAAAAAAAAAAGTAACAAAATCATAGCGCCCCTTGGGCTTCAGGCCTCTTTGTAATAAAAAAAATATAGCTCCATTGTGATTTTGTCGAACTTACTTTATTTTCAAACATGCACTTAGAGGAGGTATCTACGATCCATTGCAGTCACATATTTTGATAACATTTGCCTACATTTACTGCAATAGAAAGGTTCACAATGTGCCACAACCAAAATTTTAAACAAAAGTTATGTTACTTGAACACAAGATTTAGACATTGCACATGACACCATATAACTCTCTCTATTTCTCGCTTGCCTTTTCATACAATTTACACTTATTATGAATATACACGAACAATGGGACATTGTATTTTTATCAATTTTGAGTCTGCATTTAACATTTCTGTTAAAACAAAGGGCTTGAGTAGGATGATAGCCATTGATGAGATACCCGTTAGTTTTGTGTGGAAGCAGAAGGATTTAGATATCAACTATTCAGTTTTTATCTGATGTACTATCTAGGACGAAAAAAAAGTACTATATCTATTATCTAGGGTGTACAATGACAATAAGAAAGGGACTTTGTTAAAATTTACATGAATGAAAATTAAAAAAATTAAAAAAAAAGGCACGTTATGGGTCTCATGCCTTCTTTTGTACCCAAAAAAAAGGCATATTATTATCTATTAATTCGTTACATCTTGCAGGCACATTATTTCGACCTTTGTTGCAAATTCTGAATTATATCATATATGTATGTCCACCTTGCAGGAACATTTCGGAGATAGTGGGCAGAAACTATCACGAGAGGATTGTGAAATTGTAAGATTCCTACTAACAAGGGAGAGAGAACAGATTAAAATTTTAACAATTGATTGGGAGATTAAAAGTAGGCCCTTAAAAGTATTTTTAGTTTATACATTTTTTTTCCAAGTAGCCTAATGATAAAAAAAATATTATTAAATTAACAACGGTATAAAATGTATCTGGTATTAGATAATTTTGAATTGTTAAAATAATTTTTCTCAAATTTAGATTATCCACAGTGAAAACAGTTTAACTTGGTAAATTTAATACTCACGTTATATTTTTGTCATTTTCACATATGTTAAAAAATATATTTAATTTTGTATTAAAAAGAAAAATTATGAACGATTTTATAAAATTATTTTTTATTAATGATGTAAGAAAGAGAGATTAAAAAAATAAAAGAAGATAGAGTAATATTTTTTAAAAAATAAAGGTGATGCAAGTAACACTACCAAATATCATTAAATCAAAAAGAGGAACAAAAAGAGAATGGAAACTAGGTCAAGACATTCTCATAAATACATAAACCTGTAGTTAGGTAACTCTAGCATGTTCCTAATATAATCTTGTTTAGTACTATAAAGAGGAGACGGGAACCAGACAAGAGAAGAGACAGTTAAATCAATGTTAGGTAAACTATTAGCACAAGTGTTTCCATCCCTATAAATATGAGACACAGAAATTCATACTTTTGGTTCTATCTACAGAGTTGATCCACATGTTTCTTAAGTGTCAAGGGACCATATTATGTGACTTGAATGGAAGCAACACTAATTGAGAGTCAGATTCCAACAATAAATCATTCCAATCTTTTGAGGCAATTATCTCTATAGCAATCATATAAGCAATGATTTTGGCAATAAAAGCAGATTCAGTATTTAATTTATTGTCAAAGTAGCCAAGACAAATACCATTGGAGTCCCTAAAAATGCCTCCATAAGAAGCATTTGGAAGATTTTTTTTACCAGGGCTCCATTTGTATTAACCTTTATTCTTCGGTTGACAAGAGGAAGGATCCAAAGAACTTCTTTGATCAAGGGGCGCCCTGGGGGGATGAATACTGATCTTCAATGATTTAAAAATTACAAACTCTCGCATATTGCTAGAGGCTGTCTGATTTGTATTATTCGAGTCAAGATTCTCTCTATTTATTAGTCTCTCCATTTCTTCCATTTGGAGAGATAAAACACAAAAAAAATTGAAAATAATTAATAGTAGTGGGACCCACTTAGTAGTAGGACCTGCTACATACTTTTTTGTATCTATCTCTCACTAAATGACATTGTCCATTTATTTTTACCAAATGAAGAGAATCTTAACTCGTATTATTCCCTGTTAATGAAACATTAGCAATAACCATATTAATAGCAAACTTCCATTTCATGTGTTTATTTTGAAACCTAGATTGGTGAAACCTATATTGGTTTCTTGTAAACCAAATATCATATATCAAGTGAACTGAATTGTACACTGAAGTTAGGAATAGATGCCAACCAAAACCACAATTAATATTTATTGGTAATAAAAAGTAAAGGTTATGATAAAAAAAACATTAATATTTTATTGATAATGTAAAGATTAGCATGGAATGAAATAGGAAAAAACAGAGTAAAATAAAAATTTTCAAGTTCTGATGTTACTCGCTTGGCGAGCTATTGGCTGCCACGGCGAGTAAACATTCAAATTCTGGGTTTTCCAGATGAATACTCGTCATGGCGAGCAAGAACTTTGCTACGGCGGGTAAACTTAAAAATTGAATTTTTGGCTCGAAAATCACTCTATGATAGCCCTAATCATTTTTTAAAAATACCCAGTAACATAGAAATGAATTAATATGACAACCATTGCATAAAAACATCACATACCCATGTTTATTTCAAATTTTACAAAAATGGGTTAGTTTTCAAAAAGTGATTAAACTTGATTTTTGCATGGCAATGTGTGTTGTTATTCTAGTTCAATTCTCACACTCAGAAATTCGAACATAAAACACCTTAGTTCCTATTATCACACAAAGTTAAAAACCTAATGCTCCTCAATCAAAATTTCATACCAATTTCGAATTTTAAATAAAAAAATGAGAAACTCAAACCTGTTGTTAAAATGCAAGATGTAGAGATGAAATGAAGAGTGAGTGCTTGATCTTGACCTGGATGATTTTGGTTTTTAGGGTTTGAGAGAAGTTGGGAGAGTTTTGAGAGAAGTTGGGAGAGTTTTAGGGTGATAAGGGAAATAAAGAGTTTAAAACGGTTTTGAGAAGATAAAATGAGGTATAATGAGTGGTTATGGGTGGTTAATGGGGAGTTAGTGGCTTGGGAAGTCGTGACTGTCAGAATGAACAATATCGTTGAGCGAGATTATGCTCGCCATGGCGAGCATGCTCAAGTCAAACTTGGTCAAATGACCTGTAATTTTCGCTTGGTGAGGTTTGACTCGTCGGGCGAGTTATGACAGGTAAAAAAAATTTAAACTTTAGCTTATGTGTTGGTTCATTGATAAATATGTTATTGATTTGAGTTGTGTGATATGAATTTTGTGTTTATGTCTTATGTCACATTCACAGTATATATCTGGATTAATGAGAAACTTCACATTTGCCCTCTTGGGTAAATGGTGTTGGTGGTGTTTGGTGGATAGGGAGGGTTTGTGGTACAAGGTGTTGTCTTCCCGCTACAGTGAGGAGTGGGGGGTGGCTCAAAGAAGGGGGGAGGAATGGGTCTGCCTGGTGGAGGGAGGTTGTGAAAATTCGTGAGGGGATAGGTGTTGAGGGTGGAAGTTGGTTTGAGGAGAGCATTCAGAAGAAAATTGGTAATGGTGTTACTACTTTCTTTTGGACGGACTGTTGGGTAGGGGCGGTTCCTCTTAGGGAGAGTTTTAGGAGGCTTTTTGATTTATCTGTTCATAAGGATAAGTCAGTGGCAGAGATGTATTCCTTAGGTTGGGGTGAAGGAGGGGAAGCTTGGGGGTGGCGGCGTCACTTGTTAGCTTGGGAGGAGGGTCTAGTGGAGGAACGTAGGATTGTGCTTGCTAATGTTACCTTGCAGGATTTTGGCACAAATGTTTCGTTGTGGCGCCCTAATGTGGGCGATGGCTATATTGTTCGTGGAGTGTATCAAAAGCTCATGAGGCAAGAGATGCATAGTTACGATGCAGTATCAGAGGCTGTCTGGCATAAAAGTGTTCCTCTGAAGGTTTCTATTTGTGTGCGGCGTCTTTTCCGCAACAGATGGCCTACAAAGGATAACTTGATGCGTCGCGGTGTTATTCTGATTGACTCTCAATTGTGTGTTTCAGGATGTGGTCATTATGAATCAGCAGATCATCTTTTAATTCATTGTCCTATTTTCGGTTCTCTTTGGCAACTTGTATAGGCGTGTCTTGGTGTGTATTCAGTGGATCCCCAACATATTGTGGATCATTTCACCCAGTTTGCTTACTCTGCAGGAGGGTTCAAACCCCGTCGCTCCTTTTTGCATCTAATTTGGCTTTGCAATGTTTGAGTTTTATGGAATGAAAGGAATCACATGCTTTTTTTTTTC
The DNA here is from genome assembly GCA_018208015.1 of Medicago ruthenica. Taxonomy (NCBI): domain Eukaryota; kingdom Viridiplantae; phylum Streptophyta; class Magnoliopsida; order Fabales; family Fabaceae; genus Medicago; species Medicago ruthenica. The sequence goes on along the minus strand of CM031375.1, from coordinate 6,092,866 downwards.
TTTTCTAATAATGCTAAATCAAGTATGCAGCTTCTAGAAAAAGTAAAAATTACTTCCTTATGGTGGTTGAAAGCTAAAATGTTTGTTTTCCTGTTGATTACCATATGTGGTGGCAGCAACCCTTTGTTTGTTTGAGTATTAGCTAATTGTTTGTCTTTTTCATTTTTTTCTCAGGATACTTTGTTGTAATTTTGTTCTGCTTCTCTAGGCACTCCTTGTGCTAGGGGGCCGAATTTTTTCCGTTTGTTAATATATCTCATTTTGGCTTGTTGAAAAAGAATATTAATTTTACATAACTCTTTAAGGGGGGTTTGCCAAGCAATTTAGAAAAACGATTTAGTTGTGGCCTCTTTCTTAGATTACTAGTAAATTGATGCAAGTGATCCATAAAAGTAGTAAGATTGAAAATTAACCATATCCAGAGGTGCGGGGAAAATAAATTGTTGTGGTCTTTCAACAATTCAGATATATACTTCCTCCGGTCTTGAATGTAAGGAACAAAAAAAAACACATATATTAAGAAAGTGAATTGAATACATTTAAGTCATGATAAAAAAATTATACATTTCTAATTTTGCCCTTGTCTTGGAATTATATATTTAAGTCATGAATGTGACTTTTGAACTCAACAAGGGAATGTGAAACAAATTGGATATAAAGTTAATGAGGGTAAAATTGGAATAGTGACATTTGATAAGATGATTTAATTATACTTTTACTTACATTTGAGACCACCAATTTTTTTGTTTTGTTTCTTACATTCGAGAAAGTGCTACATTCAATTCATACTTTAGCAGCCAATGGTAGCAATAAAGAGATTCCAAGTAAACCAATCATCAAAGGCAATGCAAAAAATCTTAGCCCAAACATTTGGATTTATTAGTTCAGTCCAAAACATTTTGACTTCTTCACAATCCCAATAGCACTTCAACACTCCAAATGTGAAAACAAGTTATGAGGGGTAATAAAATTAAAGCCAAGCCACCCCATAATCTTTGACCACACCAATTCGCTACCCTACAATGAAGAAACAAATACAACGACGTTTCCGGAACCTCATTGTTGCATAAAATACAATGGACCAATGCATTCAAAGGAAGGACGTTCCTCACCACAAGATTAACTCTTGTCGGAATCCGATCAAGGAGAATTTTCCAAGAGAAAGCCACCACTTTAGACGGTGCGGGACTATTCCAAAGGTAACCAAACACGCCCTTCTCCAAATCACCCAAATTATTCTCCCCAACAAAATGTTCCCCACCACCTTATAAGCGGTTTTCACCGTAAAAACCCCTCCTACTTCCGGCCTCCAATAAGGTTGCGTAGCATCTTAGAGAGATTAGTATTTGCAGTTGCATGCAGATGATACTTAGTTTTAAAAAAAAAGAATAGTGATATCTTCCATAGCTAGTACAGTGACGGCATAATATAATATGAGGATTGCAAAGAAAAAAAAAAGGGATGATGATTTTTCATGACATATGTTAACTTATTGGTGTTCCAGCAGAGAAAATGAACTGTGTTTTTTTAAATTCAAAAAATGAACTTTGTTGTAATTTTTGTTTTTTCTATGTATGGTTTTGAAACTAAAAATTAAAGCATAAATTTCTAATTTTGTGAAAGGAACATCAACCAGATTGTTTGAGCATTATTGCTGTAATAGGGATGTAAGCTCAAGAAGTGATCGAGCACTTATGAGTTTGATGAAGAAATGAGTAGGAATGTTTATTTGGGAGCAAAAATTAATTAGAGAAATCCATTTTACTCAAATACTACCTCGGTCTTTATTTATGAATTCATTTGACACTTTTTTTTATAGAAAGATTTGACACTTTTCATATAAATTAGAAAAAACAGGTAATATAATTATTTTTAAGAAGCAAAAGAAAAGTTTATTAAAAATCACACACCACAAAGTACAAGCGATACTTTGAGGAGTAAAAGATTAGATTAGTATTGCATTTTCATTGTTCAAAGACAAAGAGGTATAAAAAGAAGAAGGAACAAAAGTTACCCTGTATATATACAACACAAAAACAGCACAAATAGGAAGAAACTATAGTGGATTCCCTTTTGTTTTCCACATTCTCTTTACTGTGTATTCCTCACTTTTCACACTGGCCTTCCACTATTCTGTACTCTTATTTGCATCGCCACATTGGAGTTCACTTTTGCAAAAACAGTTCAAGGCATATTATGAACTCACGAAGAATCAAAGTAGTAATAATACGATTTGGAGCTTGATAAAATAGCTTGGTAATACTAAGGTTTAGATTTCATAATAAAGTTTAGACTAAGGTTTTAGACTATTAACGATAAACCTGACACTTATTAACGATAACGCCTAACTTGGTAATGCCTTCCTTTGAATGAACACTTAGAGGTAAGAGTAATACATAAGATAATCAATGTCGAATTATAAACTAGAACTAGTGACGTTTCAGATTATAGAATCTGAATCCTGTCAATATAAAATACTTGTCCAACCTCGTTCTCTCATTTTCGCACTTGCAATTTTCAACATAAAATACAAACAAAAAAAAAAAACCAAAAATCCGAATCTTGCTACATTGTGTCATATTCTCAAGTTTATAAATACAAAATAGGCCAAGGGCGACCGAATTTTGATTTCTGTCAAAATTTTGTTAAACATTTAGATTTCTTTTTGATTTTTTAAGGTTCTAGATATGGACGACCACACCAACTGTGTTAAGGGTAACATGATGAGTATGACTGTCTCAGTTGAAAGGAGTGCGCAAGGAGCTCTGAGGTGATATATCCGGATCGTCTCAAGATTTAGCTACAACCTCAACACGTCCTCGAGCCTGAGCCAGCTGCTTGTGCCCGAGCCACAACAGGTGGATGTTGAGCAAGAGGAGGCACTGACACAGTCTTAGGAGTCATATTATGGTGGCCCTTTGTGCGCACAACGTGGCTAAACGCACATGAGATGAAAAAGTAAGAACCGTCTTGTTTTTTATTTATTCTTTCTTTTCATTTATTTGGTTCAATTGATTTTTATTTTATTTATATGGTTTTTATTTATTATAATTTATTCTAATTTACTTTTGTTTTCAAGTTTTGTGACACTTTAAAATGCACCTACAAAAGGAAAGAATATCTTGAGGCTAAATACTTCAAATTAAAAGTGGTTCTCAGATGTAATTAGAGCTAGTTGACCGGAAGACCTTTAACTACGAGTTATACATTGATCAACCATGACTTGTTGTCTGCGTTTTCTGAGAGGTGGAGGAGACATTCAACTTTTATCTTTTGATTAGGGAGATGACAGTGACACTGGACGACGTGTCCCGTCTGCTGCATCTGCCCATCCAGGATCGTTTGCTGGTCCACGAGAAACTAACCAATGCTGAGGGGACCAAGCTGATGGTGGAGTTGATAGTTGCTGACTTTTAGGATGTTAAATGGGAAGTGGATAGCACAAACGAATTTCATGCACTGTTCAACTTCCTAGCACATGAGTTCATGAGGGGACTTGCAGCAAAACGAGATGGTGATGAGGGGGTGACGTGGTCCAGAGAGAGTTGAATCGACTATGCGCCATCAAGGTATACCTTCTTTACTTGATAGGCACCAATTTCTTCACATACAAGAGTGCCACATATGTTGATCTAGTCTAATTGGAGTATTTCCGAGATTTGAAGATGGTTAATGAATTCTCCTAGGGGATGGCTGCCTTGGCCCACTTGTATAAGAAGTTGAACAAGGCTTGCTAATCTAAGACGAACGGGTTTCCTTACGGTGCTTCAAGTAAAATAAACATACGACTATTTATGTAATTGTTAAAAATGTTATATCCAATGTTAATTACTGATTATTACTCCTTCCATTTCTAAATACATGTCGCAGTCAAACACTTTACATATGTCAAATTTTTCAATAGAACAATATAAGTTGAATCTTCATTTGATTTTATAATTCAATGTGATTTTACAATAGAACAATATAAGTTGAATCTTCATTCGATTGTGGCCTTTTCCAATTTTTTTTTTAATAAAATATGATAAAATAAGCATATAATTAAGCGCAATAAAAAAAAACAGAAAGACGATCACATTATTATCTGTCTTGATGTTAATTTTGGTATAAAGGGAGTACATATTAATGGTTTTTATCTTGACGCGGTAAAAGTGAGATGGTTACTAAAGGATAAACTAGCCAAATTTTATCATGGCGTGTGACAAATTTTTTACATCTTTCATTCTTTCTACATATACACACAATTGAAAAGCAGAACGTGTCAAAATTTCCTTTAGTAATTTCCTTCAAAAAAAATATTTCCGTTAGTAATTAAATAAAATAAAAATAATTAGATGGGATTACAGATAAGGAAAAGATGCCATGAGCAATAGGAAAAAAGATAAGTATATAGAAACAAATATAAATTGCGTAAAAAGAAAGTAAAGTGTATTAAAAAAAGACGATAAACTCATGAAAAAGGGTCATGCAGGATTCGAAATTGGTTCTAATTTTCAAAAGCCTCCTGTAAGCTAACAGTGAGAACTTATCAAAATATGACAAAAGCTGCTTATGGAATTGTGATAAACCGTTTCCATACCAATTACAAAGGCTTATATCACTAGATAAGCTCAAAATAACCCAAGGCAATCGAAACAAGACCTAAATAGGATGCTACGAATACCGGGAATTGGGATTAACCGTTTCCGAAGTTCCTCGACCAAATTCTTTCTAGGGATGTTTATGTTTACATCATTACCTGACTCGACGCTTATGAGTTGCACCACGCCTTTTTTTATTTCCCGTTCACCAACAAGTATCATCAAAGGGATTCTTGATAGAGATGTCAAATAGAATGACCCGGTCCAGCCCGGACCGGTCCGAGAGACCCGAGTGTATAAATAGGCCAATCCAGCCCAACCCATTTATAATTTGGCCACATATTCTTGAGTCCGGCCTGCGTGGGTCATGGGTTAGTCCGGCCCGACCCGACCCGTTTTAGTTTTCTTTTTTTAAATTTATTCACTCTTTTTTATATATTAGTTACTTACAATTATCTTTTTGCTAAAACATGATTGGATAGATATAGAATTTTAAATAATTTTTACATTAACATTCAATATTAATTAAATTCTAGATTATTCCTTCAATTGAATCAAATTAATAATTTATAAACTTTAGAATTTTAAAACTTTGAGCTAAATTCATTCATTTTTATTAATAAATTTTAAATTAGTTGATAATTTTTTCAAAAAATATAGTGTTTTTAAACAAAAATCAAATGGAAATATAGATAATGGGCCGGCCCGAAGTCCGATGGGCCAGCCCGGCCCGGCCCCATTTTTATATGGGCTAGGGCCAAAAAAGTCCGAGTGCATTTTGGGCTAGCTTTTTGAGGTCCGGCCCCGCCCCAAAATGTGGGCTAATGGGCCGGCCCATTAGCCCGTCCCATTTTTGACATCTCTAATTCTTGATATATACTTTTGCATAATCAAAGAGCTTTGATCTTCTTTTGTGGACCAAGAACTCTGCTTTCACCCCATCATCCCACAGTTCACCAACTAGCTTTGCAGCTAGTGGTACGTCATTCCTTAATATGCTCACTTGGACTTCTGTCTTGGTTGGTCGAGCCATCTAATAAAAATAACGAAGTATCCATTTAATAACCAACCTGTGTATAAACCATAAAGCAGAAGATTTCAATAAAAACTATGTAAATGAAACAGATAGAGGAGAGTATATACAAATGCAAAAACATGACTATCATAAGTCACTCTCAAGAATCAAGGATTTCAATTTACTCATAAGTCACTCTCAAGAATCAAGGATTTCAATTTACTTCTTTATATATAATCCATATGCTTTCTGAATAACAATAATTGCAAAAAAAATTATAAGAAAATCGTCCTGAGCGGAATGCAGGTTGGTTATTAAACTCGGACTTCTTCTTTGAACAACTAGCTTGCCAAAGTTTGACTATATCCCATCTAAGTGACAAGTCGAGCTATCGAAGAATTAGTAAAAATAGGCTAAAATATATTTTTCGTCCTTTCTTTTTCACTTAATATCCATTTTGATCCTTTACCTTTTTCGTCTTTTCTCTTTCAAATATTATAGGTATTGCAAAAAAAAATTAGGAGAACCCGCATGCGATTCCTAGGTGGAATAGTTCTTGGCTAGACTTTACTTACCTTCCGGCCGAACTCAAGATTATCGGGGGGTCATTCCCTTGAGAATAGGAGGATTAACACCAAAAAGAATAAAAAAAAATACTAGATAAAGGACAAAATATAATTTAGCCTAAAAAATAGTATTGCAACAACATTGCTCTATCTTGACTATGTGTTTCTCTTGTGGATGAAGTGATCATCTAATAACTCAATTTTGTTTTTTTACCAAAGGAATACATCATTGAAGGGTAAGAAATAATGCATTGTGACCCTCAAATGGATGACGGGACTACAGAATTCAGAATGGAGAGAAGATAAAAGACATGAGAATCACATGAGCACCCCCTTTGAAAACAGCTTCAAATATAACTCCAGTATAATAATCAAGACCTCTGGCAAGACTCAAGTCAAAAATCACCTTATCAAGGCGTTTTGATTTATCCAGAGCTTTAAATAAAATTTCCAGGTCATTCAATGCATCAACAGATCCAGCATTTTCTAAGAAAGCACTGCCATCTTGTTTCAGTTTTGATAATACTGTTAAAGGGTGTCCTTTTTCTTTTAACAAAAGTTCCGATTCTGTCGGCTGTCTCGGCACTTAATCCTCTCTCTTCCACCTTACAGCATCAAAGTCAGTACAAACCACATTACTAAACATACGAAATCAAGGCATTACAAAAAATAGCTTCCTGATATTAACAATTTAGAGCAAATAAAAAATGTATTTGTGCAGTAAGTAACCAGTGACGCGGTGTTTGCATCCTCAATAAATCATGCAACTATATTTATACCAAAAGAATGCAAAGGCACCAACTTGAATTCCATGGCTAAACCAAACTATTTCTCATTGATAAGCATAAACTATAAGTATTTAGAAAATGAATATAAAATAAAAGCCTACATCTTTCAAAACGTGCAAGCCAAGGAACAGTTTAAGCACAACAAAATTGGTCTGCACAATCATAATAAAAATTATTACAAAGGAAACAGAAACAAACAACATATGCCCTAACCATTTCTCTGTTCGAATGATTGTTTGTCTAACTTGTCAATACTTGAACATATAGTTCTAAACTTTTCCTGAGGTACTCCACATATTTGCATCATGCCATCCAGTAACTTTCTATGATTTAACTTTATCTGCGAAACAAAAAATTACAACAGAAGAAAGATAGTAAGGAAACACACACAATGATCTGAATACATTGTTGAATATGAAATTTAACCACTAAATTGGAAAACTACAGTCAATAAGCATCTACCTATCTAATGCACAATTATATTAAGGAAAAAAAACTATCATGACATTCAAATACAATACAACATATATACCATAATAGTTTTCTACATTCACATGCATTGGATAGATATATGATCAATGAAAATGTTCAAACATAGTTTCTATTTGTCTACAAAAACGTAATAAAGTTAAGAGAACTACAACATGCCTTGCAGCCCAAGTAACGTAATAAAGTTTATTATTCGTTTTAAAAATAAAAGAATCCAATGAAATTACTTGGGCAATCTTCTGATTTGAGATTGGCTGGTAGAGGTGGTGTAGACGGCGGAGGAAGAGAGTTCGTTGCGACTCATAGTGAGAACCTGTGTGTGTGACAAAATAGGTTTAGGGTTCTTTCTAACACTAAACCATGCTTATTTTCGTTTTAATATTCTTTTTGCACGTCCACCCAACAACATTACGACCAATGACCCGATAAACTGACGTTGAGGATTAAAAACAATGTTTTTATTTAATTGGTCAATGTTAGTAAGGGTCCATTTAGATTGTCTTATTTTTGGGCTTATGCAAAACAACTTATGCAAATAAGTTATTCATAAGTTCGTCGAAGTAGTTTATGAAAAAACAACTTATGAAAAATACACTTTTCGTTAATGAGAACTTATGAATTTTTATAAAAGCTTATTTATTTCATAAGCTACTTTACATAAACTCAAAAATAAGTCAATCCAAACAGACTTTTTTTGAGAGAGACAATAGATGTTAGTTAAGTTAGTATTTTTTTTCTCCTTTGTACGAACTTGAACCATAGATCTCTAACTCGTTAAACCCTTATCTTAAACAATGGTTTTTAAATTTGTAAGAATCGAATCCCAACGAAAAATTTATAGAATAAAACCAAAAACTATTATAATTATAGAAAATAAAGTCATATTTAAACTTTTAATAAAAGACTTATTTGACAAATGCAAATTTTTTTTTCTTTCTACCAAAAAGGTAAAAATAATTTTTTTAAAGAGGTTAATAATCACTCCGGTCACATTTATAAGTAAAAGATAAGTTACTAAGAAGTGATGAATTGTAGATTCAAACTTGCTTTCCAGCATATCAAATGTTCATTGAGTTATTATAGAGTTGTCCTTACGCGACAAATAGTATCTTTATTTGATTAATATAATATATAAATTACATCATAATAACGACGGTTACAATGTTTTTTTAGGGGAATAACGGTTACAATATTCTAATCCATTAAAATTAACATGACATGTGTTTTTATGTATCTAGAAGCCTGCTAAGAACATTAACTTTTTTTGATCAAGTAACCTAGTGGTTAAGAGTTCATCTTTAAAGTGAATAAGTGTAAAATATGAAGTTCGAACCCCGGTTCCTGCATAGTGCAACTTCCAAGTCAACCAATCTATGCTCACAGGGACTCTAAAAACATTAACTTAAAACTCTTAAAACACTCTTTTATTAGGTTAAATTATGTGGATTTTAGGGACTCTTAAGAACATTAACTTAAAACTCTTAAAACATTCTTTTATTGGGTTAAATTACGTGGATTTGAACACTTTATGTGGTATTCATTTCTAAAATGCTAGGACAAATAAAAATTTCAATCAATAAGAGAATGGTTGTTGAAAAAATAGTGTTAAAGTGAGTTTTTCTTGCACCACTCAATATCATGACATCCTAGTTGTCATATACCAAGAGAAAAAACCAATGAAAGTCTAATCAAGTGTGTAAATTTTTTTAAACATAATTGACTAATTTGATAAAATAAAGTTTTTAAACATAAATAGCTAATTTGATAAAATAAAGATAAATAATTTGTTTGGAATTTTAAATAAAGTTAAAAGACTTTTGATATAGTTTTAGCTCTCTTTTTTTTGACAAATTTGGTATAATACTTTTCTTCCTTCACACCGTAGGAAACTTTTTTAAGCAATTTTGATGCAATTGCTAAGATAGAGAAGTTGTTTCATATATGTTATATTGGTAGACTTATGTTTGAAAATAGTTTAAAATTTTGATTGCGATTAATGTGGCACTTATATAAATTGTTATTACTCAATAAAAATAAGCTCAAAAAATAATAATTTAATGTTCTTTTTATTCAAAAAACAATTTAATGTTTTTTCATAAGCTAGAAAAAATAACTTCCACAAAAACTAAAGAGATCATAATTCCTTATTACAAAAGTTATCCAAATACAATTGGAAGTACTATTATTAAAAAAAAATACTAAAAAGAAAAACTACACATAATGGATGTATATTTTATCCTTCTTGAAACTACAAAATTGATGTTCTTGTTGCGTTGTATGGGCAATTGTCTATCTAACTGTCGAGCGAGCTGATCGGCTACCAGGACTTGTAGGATACCCCTTAAACAAGGTCTCCAGATTCCGGATGCATGGAGGAGTCAGAGCCTGTATATCAAAAGTATGCTACTGTGAAAATGAACAAAAAGGTGAGATTCATAAATTGTACATTTTGAATCTATGATCTCACTCACCCATCTACACTCTTATTTAAGAGAATAACGGTACAAGAACTCATGAACAAAGACAATTATAAACAACCTAGTTGCCGCCAATTAAATTGGCACCAATCCCTCTTGAAACTGCCATATACTATACTGGCCACATAAGCCATGGAGGACATAACCAATGATATGGTAAAAGTCGTAAAAAGCTATATTCTGGTAACTACTAGTACTAAAATTTGCTTCTGAATAAATTAAAACTATACTAAGACAACTAGGTCCAACAATTGATGAAAAATTAAGTTTTCCATACCTTCCAGCACCTCTTTTGAGCAAGATGGTTGCTGATCTTATCCAACCTCTCGATTATTTGCCTAAATGTTGGTCTTCGGTATGGTTCTCCATCCCAACATTCCTCAATTAAACTATGGAAGAAAAAAAAAATTCATGAATGTTGTAAACTTATTATTTTAACTAATCTCATACTCGTGTTTTGAAACTTAACATTCAATAAAATCTACTCGACAATAACGCATATTTAAAATACTTACTCTTTTAATCCATAAGGATAAAGTTTTGGCGAAGCCCTGAATGGTGGACGCTCATTTTCCACATATGCTTTAGGAACTTCATTTTCTGGCTTTCTATAAAATGGCGGACAACCTTCAATCATCTAGAGTAACAGAAAACCATATATGTTCAGTCAATTTTTACCAACATCTTTATGAATAACAATCCACTGATGGTTGTCAACCTGTATATTTTAGTCTATACATCTACATTAAAAGTGGGCTCCAATCTTACACACAAAAATTATCATATCACGAACGGTATCAGTAAAGCCTTTAACAAGAACACCATTTTTACATTAAAAAATCAGGAAGAACAAAAGAACCAGTCAAACTTTGATACAACACCAAACTCTTTAGGCACAATATCTTACTAAAATGATCATGAATATATACATACTTTTTTTTTTTGTAATCTTCGAATCTATGGGAAGCTCAAAATCTTTAGGACCCTACCTCTTCTCCAATGATCAACCTAAATATGTAATAAAACATTTCACATATCTTTAGGACCCTACCTCTCCATAGACTCACACTACATATATTCTTGATAAGTGAAACAGGCCCTACGTATAAAAGAAGCCATCAAAAGATCTTTAATTTAGTATGCAGTGACTATATTGAAGGGATATGAATGCAGAAAGCAACACAAGACACACCACTCAACACATTCATTTTCCCGAACATGGAAACTTTCTTACTTGAATAATACAAATGTGTGTGTAGTGGAGATGGCCTTTAATTTCAGATGGATGGACAAGCTATAAGATACTCAAATGTCACATGAGCACTTAAAAATGACACATTGTATTGGAATCTTCAAAAATAAATTCTTTTCATGCTTAAAATATAAATCATAGAAAGCAAAATGAAATTGAGTAAATTCCCTTTTTGACAAAACAGTAAATGCAATTAACTGCTACTATGGGATACTCTAATTCCATGTTCAGAGGAGTAAATAACAAAAGAATAAATTCAATTAGCATGTATTATTTTGTCAAATACCGCATTAATCTTCATCAGAACCATTGATTCATCAAACTAATTTTCTATTTTTTATTTTATTTGAAAGGTTAGGGTTTATAAGCCTTATATCAAAACCAGAGAAGAAACGACCACTTTACATATTATAGGTAAATAATCAGGTTGAAAGTTATTAGAAAGCTCCAAAATATTAAAACATGCATGCACATGTGAGCAGTAATGGTATAGATTTAGATTTTTACCTCTTGTAATATCAGAGCAAAAGAAAACACATCCACTTTGGTGTCATATTCCTCATCTCTGTAGACCTCTGGTGCAACATACCTCCCTGTTATGCATTTGAATTTGAATTAATTCATCAATAAGAGCTACACAAAACAGAACCAAGTACAAACAACAAAATCAAAATAAAGACAACTATATGTATAAGAGATAACAATATTTGGAGTTGATTGATAAATCTAAATTAGGAAACTTGAAGCCACCCGACAAATTGTTTCCGGTAGTCACTGAGTAAAAACATTTCTTTTCTTCTATCTTTTGTAGAATATGCAATAATTTCGCAGATCACATTTCTCGAGGAATAATGTTTGTAATATTGTTTTTTTGCAGAATAACGTGACCAACTATGAATGTTACCAGACTCCACAAAGAAAGAGAAGAAAACATACATGATGTATCCTGGCATGTCACAGGTTTGTCTTCTTTGACTGTTTTAGTGATTTTGAGTAACTTGCTAACTCCAAAGTCTGCAACTTTCAGATGCCCAGAATCATCCCGGAGAATATTTCTGTTATCTTACTCATTTACAATGAAGAAACTTTAAACAGTTTCAATCATTCAAAATTGGATAAATGATGCATGCTGCTAATATACTGTATGCATATAAGAATATTTAAATTAATTAGATGAGGCAGGAGAGCAAAAAGCATACGAAGGCTCAAGATCTCGGTGTATTATGGCTTCAGGTTTATGTTCATGCAAATAGTTCATTCCCCTGCAAAATATGCATTAAAATAACAGATATCAATTTCAATTTGTATATTTTTCTAGAAAGGATAATTTTTATATTCTAATCAACTCGTCAGAAACCAAACAACTAGGGAACTTGTTTCTTCCTAAATTCAAAATAGAAAAGCTCCTGACTAACCGAGCAATATCAAGTGCAAACTTCACAGCTATTATTGGTTTTAGTGCACCTTTCCGCTTCAAGTAGGCACGAAGATCCCCCTTAAAAATGTGGTAATCCATTTCAAATTGTTAGAAACTACATTTGTGAAAGATAGAATACAGTGTAGCTAACCAGATACCACACACAAGTAGAAATATCTCTCAAATTATGGGAGAAGCAAGTGCAACTTGTAAAAAAAATGAAAAAGATGATTCTGAGAGGTATTTCAGATAGATAATAAGTGGTGCAAAAATTGGGGAAATGCATATCTGTTACATAAGATTGAAAGAATGTCACCATTCAAAAAAAAAAAAAAAAGATTGAAAGAATGTGACTGTTAAAAAAAAAGGATTTAAAGAATGTGTTTATCAAAGACCAACATTCAACATGTGTATCCATAGTTAATTACGTATCCACTATCCAGTATATCGATACATACACATGTATATCATATAATGCACTTCCCCTTATTTTCACCACAAAACAGTTATGAAGTGCAATACTGAATAAAAAGAAACAGAACTCCCATATTGACGCCTAGTCCAATTATACGCAGATATTTCAAGAAACTACTAGGCAACAAGCATCTGTCATCAATACTTAAATTCCTCGATTACAGATAGGCGTGAATTCTAGAACAGGGTCACCTTTGATTGACCCATGCAAAGAACCACAGCATACCAATAATTTTATTGTGAGTCTAAGTATAAATTTTTATGATATTAAGGTTTTAATTAATGGTTATGCTAGGGCACTTGTAAAGGATACCAAAAGTAGTAGATTTGCATTGGATTTAACAATTTTTAAGTTTTAAAAAGTCAAATTCACCACTTTTCACCATTTGCCAATACAATATTTCTATTTTTGTCCTCTAAACCAATGCCCTAAGAGGACTCTTTAGCATTATTTCCCTTTAATTAAACAAGATTTTCTACCCAATGCTGGATTTCCAGTAGTCTTACTGAAATAACAATTGTCATTTTATCTCTAAAGACTATCTGTAGGCAGTAATGAATTCTGATCACATTTTATTCTGCAGACAGCATTCTACTCACTAGTATCAACTATATTCAACTAACCAACATGATTCATTCATAAACACCATCGTTGAATATAAAAGATCATCAAAATCTTCATTATACCCAGTGTAGTATCAACACTAACCTGGGGTAGATACTCAGTGACAATCATCATTGGGGTGCTTTGTGTCACAGCACCCAAAAATTGGACAACATTTGGATGCCTTACTTTCTGAAGTAAGGTAAGCTCATCGTGAAATGCCTTTCTGAAAGACATGGGAATACAGATTGTGAATTGAATAATCCAATTAATATGAATAAAACAACAGATTGTATAATTTCTAATTAGACCAACCCACACTTTATCATCATCGGTGAACACATCCCCCTCAAGAGTTTTAACAGCTACTTGAATTCCACGCCAAAACGCACTCCGGAAAGTTCCCTAAAATATCCAATATAAAATATGCAATGCAAAATGCGCAAGGGTGAAAAACATACAGACAGTGTGACTCACAATAATATACTAGGAGGTAGGACAAAAGAAGAAATTGATGAATGAAACAATCATATACTGTTAGAAAAAGTACCTAAAATATTACCTTTGTTATGCAAACACTATTTGTAAAGTCAAGTTCAGAAGAATCAATCTCATATTCCGGGACTTCACGGGCATTCTGGACATGCATAGGAGCCACCTACAAACAGTTATAGAAGAGTTATCACTGTGATGTCACAAATTACAATTGTCGTCCAATATCTCAAGTTGTTATGATCCTATCCTCACACAAAAAAGCTCTTGCATGGGCAACGAATTGCCCACTTACCCAACACTGAACTCAAATTTAAATCTTATTTGAAAGGAGCGCCTAGGATGAATTGAATTAGCCTATTGCTTATTAAAGCTTATAGGTTGACAGACAAGTTATGAAAGAGACTTCTGAAAAACCGATAAACAGAAGCTAAATTCAACTTATATAGGATGTTGGTCTTTGAAAATTTAAACAAAAGCCAAGTTAAGGTAAGATTATTTTAAGAGGAGTGCTAGCAACACATTTTTCCAACACAGTTTCTCATTGGTTGAAATTCAAAATAGTTCTGTTAGATAGAATTGTCAAAGTCAAAATGAAATTACCATGACTGAATTATAAAACATGAGGTTGAAGATGAAGTTCAAAGAGAATTGTAGAGTATTTGATTAACTAATGAAACAAACTTGTACAATGATTGAAATGAAACTAATTACACTTTGACTTTGACTATTCTATTTCTCTAATAAGTTCTACTATTTTGAAATGTATCCCACCAAATTATGTGTGTCCCACATAAATTTGCCGGGATTAATGTTAATTGAAGAGTGTGTATTGCAAATCAAGCGCTAGAAAGTTTGACGATAGCATTTTGCTTATTTTAATTATAAATTATTTTTCCATTGCTCAAGGTCTTAAAAGTGACTACTCTAAAAAGCTCAAAAGTAAAAAGCATAAGATGGTAGGTGGCTTTGTTTGGATAAACAACTTAATGAATATAGCATAAGTGCTTAACATATAAATACTTATGTATAAACTAATATCTATAAACTAATTCTATCACAAAAGATAAATTAATGTCAAACTATTTTCATATGAGCTCTAAGTTGTTTTCATAAGTTCTTTCAAAGAGTCTGACAGCGGATTATAAGCTCAAATAAGTCACACAAAAAAAAAGATCCCAAATCTGTTGCTATGTAACAAAATAACTTATTTAAGTTCATCTACTAGCATAAGTACTTGTGAGATTTGAAGAAGATAAGGACTTGTGAGATTTGAAGAAGATGTGGACTTGTGAGATTTGAAGAAGATGAGGACTTGTGAGATAATTAGGTTGAACTTATAAAAACAACTTATAACTTGTCAAGAAGCTTTTTTTTCAGCTTATTTCCATAAGCTCTATTAGAATAACTTACGAAAACAACTTATAGATTACAAAAAACATGTAGAAATAACTTATACATAAGCCTTATATGATAAACACCGATGCTATAACTCCGAAGCACCACATTTTTCTGATCAAAGGCACGTCCGGCACCGACGCATGTGATTACATTGAATTATATCATTTTCCCAAATTACCGTCGGTGTTAACGTGTAAGTGGCAGTGTATGTGTTCTTGTTTCTTAGTTCATAGTGCAATAAGCACTTAATTAAACTATTTATCCAAACAGAGCCTTAACAATAATCAAGAAATGAAGGTACAAACCGGAGGTTTTGCACCGTGCTGCTCCAAAAGCTTAACAACATCATGATTCTTGTAATACAACGCATCACCAAGAGGCTATTAAACAAACAAAAAAAACCACTAATCAATTAATTATCATTAACTAACACGATACTAATACGAAACAAGCGAAAAAGATTGCGTCGCATTGAATTACAGTGCTACACCAACGATCTTGAACATCAACTTCAGCGCCTCTTTGAAGCAACAACTCGACAACATCGGTGCGGCCTTGACAGGCGGCGATATGAAGAGCGGTGCGGCCGTCACTGTCACGGAAATTGACGTCACTACCACCGTCTAGAAGTTCGGTGATTCCTTCTAAGTCACCTTCGTTCGCTAAATACATCAATCGAACGGTGGGATCCACCAAGTCGGTTACGGTTACGGAGTCGGTTACCGGTGAGTTAACGGTGGAGGAATCGTCGTGATCCGGTGCGAGAGAGGATTGTCTGCCGAGAGAGAAACGAGAGTGAAGCTTCTTGGTTTCCATTGAAGTGCAGTTTTTGTTTGTGTGGATTTTGAAGTAGTAAGACTAATTATTAATACTTCATTACTTCTTAACTATAAAATTCATTTTCTTTCAAAAAAAAAAATTATAAAGTTCACTTTCCATAGTAGTAGTTTATTAATAAAAAATATTTTTGACTAATTACATTGACTTTAGCAGTATTAATGATTTTTTTAATATAAAATATCTTCCTAATAAATTTATAATTGAAACACAAATTTATTTTTTATAGAATATATCATTAAATGTTAGTTTTCAGATAAGTCATTTAGTTGTATGTTCATTCTTCATCCTCATCCTCGTGGCGTTAGAAACATAAGATTATATCATTAAATAGCTTAGTGGTTGAAGCTCACATATATTAAATATGGAGAAGTGGAGTGTCCGGGGTTCGAACCCCGACCTCTGTATATATTATGCATTGTCCCTACCAACTAAGTTAAACTCACCGCAACTATTTTTATTTACTTCTATATACCTTATATATGGTGATTTATTTATTGAACCAATAACATGATCTAAGAATTCTAAGAATAAAGAGAGAAAGAATAAGAACGTCTAACTGTTAAAGTATCTTTTTGGATACAGCGTGGCTATTAAAGATTCCCTTAGGGACAAAACTTACACAGCAAGAAAGTAGTGTTTTTTTCTACAAAATTTTCCTAAAATTCCTAGGAAAGCAGTATGTTTACCGACGAAAAATTTCGTCGGAAAGCATTTCAGTTAAAATGGATGCAGAAAAGGACAAAATTCGTCGGTAAGCAGCATGGCATAAAATTCGTCGGTAAGCAGCATTTTATAAATTTCCTCGGTAACATGCCAAAATTCGTCGGAAAGCAGCCTTATAGCCGTTGCGCTGCACGCGCTAGCAAAGCTGAAGGCTTTCCTCGGTATTTCCTCGGTAACATCCTTAAGGCTTTCCTCGGTATTTCCTCCGTAACATCCTTATAGCCACGTGTTAGCAAAGCTGAAGGCTTTCCTCGGTATTTCCTCGGTAACATCCTTATAGCCACGTGCTAGCAAAGCTGAAGGACCGTTGGAGCATATAGCCGTTAACTTGGAATGGCAGTGTATATATATATATACATGTTAGTTCTTCATTCCATCATTCCATACAATTCATTTCTTCTCCTTCATTCTTATTATAATCTTCTTCATTCTTATATTACCAAACTTCATTTATTTAATTTATTTTCTCTCAATAAACTTATTATCTCAAATTATTATATCATATTATACACCATATAAATATGACTTATTCTCTCTATTATATATAAAACACAATTTCTTTCTCAATCTCACACTCTACCATCAAATTCAATCATTCTCACTCTTTTTTTTTCTCAACTTCTATTTTATCATCATATTTTTATTTTATTTTACTCAAGGTTATTGTTGCTACTACTCAAGGTTGCATTTATATTTTTTGAGGTTAGTTTTTATATTTTATTTTAAATTGTTAGAAAAAAGAAAGTCATGGTTATTAGTAATAAAAATGTTACTTAGTAAAAGAAGTGTAGTTTGTAAAAAATAGTTGGTAAAAATGTTACTATAATTATTTATAAAAATATTAGTTAGTAAATGTATAGTTTTTTTAAAGATGATATTAATTAAAAATGGTGTTAGTTTATAATAAAAAAAGTGTTAGCTTGTAAAAAAATTGTAGTTTAGTAAAAATGTTTTGTTTTTTTAAAAAAATATTGATATTGATTTTATTAATTATATTGTATTATTTTTTGTAGTTTCTTGCTTCGGATCCATTTTAAGGTTGGTGTTGTTGCTGCAGCTGCTGCTTGGTTTTTTTTCATCCACTTGGTTCATCGTCTAATTATTTGAGTTTGGTATATATGTTCTACTTATTTTAAATTGCTACAATGGTTTGACTAGGAATATGTTTAAAAAGAAATATGTATAAAATTAAGTTTGTTAGAAAAAGAAAGATGTATAAAAAATTTTGTTAGAAAAAGAATGTAAATTAGTAAAGAATATGTGAATTAGTGAATTAGTTGTTGTAATGAAATATATATGTTAAAAAAATTTATTATGAAGTTAATTGATATGAAATATGTGAATTAATTAGTTGTTGTAATTAATTTTGTCGGTGGCGCGCAGAATTTTTATCCGCGCGTAACTTTTATTTGTGGCTTGTAATTTTTATATGCGCGTAATGTTGAATTCATACAAAAATTTTAGAAAATGTGATGTAGATTAATTAGAAAATGTTATATATGTTAGTTGTAAAATATTATATAATTTTTATGCAATTCATGTGACATATTATATAATAAATATGTTTTAGTTATAATAAAAATGCAAGTAAAAAATGTGGTTAGTAAAAATGTTATTGTAGTTATTTTAAAAAAAGAAGGTTAAGTTAGGAAAGAAATATGTTTAAAAATTAGTTAATTAGTAAAACTAATTTATATGTAACAAATATGTTTTAGTTAATAAAAATGCAAGTAAAAAATGTGGTTAATAAGTAAAAATGTTGTTGTAGTTATTTTAAAAAAAGAAGGTTAAGTTAGTAAAGAAATATGTTTAAAAATTTGTTAATTAGTAAAACTAATTTATGTAATTAATAAATATGTTTTAATTAGTTAAGAAATATGTTTTAATATGTTTAAAAAGTTTGTTAGAAAAAGAAGATAAATTAGTAAAGAGTTATGAAGTTAATTTATATGAAATATGTGTAATTTGTACGAATTTCTAAATATTTAGGTTTTTAGAAATAAAAAAAAATTGTTATTTATATTTAGGTTGTACGTACGTAGTCATTAACTTTTGTCGGCAACGCGAGAATTTATTAATTATTCGCGCATTATTGTAACGAATAAATACAAACTAATAATTGAGTTAATATTAGTGACGCGGAAGATGGATCAATATATTTTACATCGTAGTTGGATGTACGATAGAAAATATCCGGGGAAAAGAACACTTAAAGCGGCTTTTGTGGATGGAGTTCGTGAATTTGTTGCTTACGCCATGTCGCAACGTGCGTTTACATTGGAGGGAAGGATAAGATGTCCGTGTATTAAATGTACGTGTAGGCTGCTTTAGAGCCCAAAAGATGTTCTAAATCATTTAAAGGACCTTGGTTTTATGGAGAATTATTACGTGTGGAAATATCATGGTGAACAAGAGCCGACAAATGATGTTAATATGCGCGCTTCAAGCAGTGGGGCGCATACGGAGAGTGAAAACTTTGGCATGATGGAAGATATGGTTGGTGATGCTCTTGGGGTGAACTTGTCTTACATCGAGGACGAGGGCGCTGAAGAGGAAAGAATTCCGAACGAGAAAGCGTTGAAGTTTTACAAAATGATGATGGAAGTAAACAAGCCGTTGTTTGAAGGGTCGTCTGATTCTAAGTTATCCATGAGTGTGAGGCTTTTAGCTGCCAAGTCAGATTGGAGTGTGGCCGAAGAAGGCGCAGAATGTTATACAAAAATGATGAGGGACGCAACTCCTATAAAGGACAATTTGCCATTGAGTTTTTATGAGGCTAAGAAGTTGGTGTCGAAGTTGGGATTGCAAGTTAAAACTATTGATTGTTGCGTTAAAGGGTGCATGCTGTTTTACGACAACGAATTCGGTAAAAATGATGGGTCGTTGGTGGAGTGTAAATTTTGCAATGCACCGAGGTATCAAGTACGTGGTAATGCCAGTTCTCGGAAGCAGAAGCTAGTCTCAGTCAAGTCAATGTTTTATCTGCCAATAATACCAAGATTGCAGAGATTGTATGCATCAACTCACACAGCCGATAAAATGACGTGGCATTATTACAATAGAACAAATACAGGTGTGATGCGACATCCCTGTGACGGGGTGGCATGGAAGCACTTTGACGAAGTACATCCTGATTTTGCAGAAGATCCACGTAATGTGAGACTTGGATTATGCTCTGATGGATTTGTCCCGTATATCCAAAAGTCGGCAATGCCTTATTCTTGTTGGCCAATTCTTCTTACCCCGTATAATCTTCCTCCTGACATGTGCATGTCAAAACCTTATTTGTTTTTGACTTGTGTTATACCAGGACCTAATAGCCCATTAGATGGTATAGATGTGTATTTACAACCCTTAATTGATGATTTGAAGAGATTGTGGATCGGGGAATCAACATATGATAATGCAAGGAAGGAGAATTTTAGGATGAGGGCAGCTTTGATGTGGACTATTAACGACTTTCCTGCATATGGAATGTTGTCTGGATGGTCGACTCATGGTAGATTGGCTTGTCCACATTGCATGGAAGAAACAAAGGCGTTTAACTTGCATCACGGAAGAAAGAGTTCGTGGTTTGACTGCCACCGTAGGTTTTTACCAGCAACACATGAATTTCGTAAGAAGAGGAATTTGTTTCGTAAAGGAGAAACAGAAAAAGATGGCCCACCTCCTAGGACAACATCAGAGGAAGTATTCTGTAGAGTCAGTGCATTAGGACTTTTGAAATTCCCAGATGTTGGCAAAAGAGTCAGACACCCGCAATACGGTGACACCCACCATTGGACGAAAAGAAGTATCTTCTGGGACCTCCCTTACTGGAAAGACAATTTACTTAGACATAATCTTGATGTTATGCACATTGAGAAGAATTTTTGTGACAATATAATTCACACGGTGATGAATGTCCCTGGTAAAACAAAAGATAATGAGAAGGCTAGAATGGACTTGCCATTGATTTGTAAGAGACCAGATATGGAGCTACAACTTCTTCCAAATGGAAAATATCTAAAACCTAAGGCTATTTATAGTCTAACTGCTGATGAAGCAAAATCTGTTTGTCAATGGTTGAAAGAATTGAGGATGCCAGACGGATATTGTTCTAACTTGTCAAGGTGTGCCGACGTCAACTCCGGAAGACTGCGTGGAATGAAAAGTCATGATTCCCACGTTTTCATGGAACACTTACTTCCAATTGCATTTAGTTCATTGCCAAAAAATGTTATAAACCCGTTGACTGAAATTAGCCAATTTTTTAAAGACTTATGTGCTTCAACCTTGAGGATGGATGAACTTGTTAAAATGGATCAGAATATTCCAATCACTCTTTGTAAGTTGGAGCAAGTTTTTCCCCCGGGTTTCTTTGATTCTATGGAACATCTTCTGGTGCATCTCGCATATGAAGCTTGGCTTGGTGGACCTGTTCATTATCGGTGGATGTATCCTTTTGAAAGGTTCATGGGTTATGCAAAGCGAATGGTTAGAAATAAAGCAAGGGTTGAGGGATCAATAGTTGCAGCTTACGTGGTTCGGGAAACAAACTATTTCATCTCTCACTACTTCGACAACTTGATGTTGATCCCAAGAAATACACGAAATGAAGTTATTGTTGAAAGTGAAGAGTGTCAGTCAGCCTTATCAGTTTTTCGTCACCACGGACGTCTTTGTCATCCAGAGAAAGATTATTGGATGAACGATGCTGAGTTGCAGTCAGCGGCCATTCATGTGATGATTAATTGCATTGAAGTTGGACCATACATTGAGATGTTTCAAGGATTAAATATTGGTAACATATATACAACTTTTCAAGGATGGTTTAAACATCAGTTGCTAAATGATCATCCGACTACACAGATATATAAGTTGAGGGGTTAGCCGAAGGTCCGGGAAGAAAAGTAAAACAACATCACACTTACTTTGTCAACGGATATAAATTTCATACTCAATCACGGTCGGTGGGCAAAAAAACAATTAACAGCGGTGTTTACGTCAAAGGAATCAGTGATGGAGGTGAAGATGACTTCTATGGTGTGATCAAACACATATTTGAAGTAACTTTCCTATATGTAGATGAACCCAACAAAGTTGTATTGTTTTACTGTGACTGGTTTGACCCTGCACATGGGATGAGAATTGACCCAAAGTATAAAACAGTTGATGTACGAATGGACAGAAGGTATAATGCATTTGACCCTTTCATCTTGGCAAGTAAAGTTAATCAAGTGTATTATGTACCTTATCCTTCTCACCACCGACGCAAACATGGATGGTGTGCTGCTATCAAGTGTAAACCAAGAGGTCAAATTGAGACAGAAGGTCAAGATAAAGAAGTACCTTACCAAGATGATGAAATATCACATGTTCCAAAAGTGATTGAAGTCGATCCTGCTACGGATTTGGTTGATAGAGATGTTGACGGTCAGCAAGTTGATGCTGAAATGTTAGCTGAAATGTTACTTGTTGACACTGACAGTGGGGATGAGTCTAGCAACTCTACAGACAATGGGGAAGATGCAATTAACCCCGAAGACAATGTGGATGATTTTTATTAATTATGACGATGTTTAATGTACGATTTTATCATATGAATTATTTTAATCTTGCATATATAATGTGACAATATTTTATTCATTATATTAATTATTGTTTATTGTATTATGACAGGGATGTCTGGGCAAGACAAAGATAGGGGTAAGGCTAAAGTTGTAGAGACCACGAAGAAGAAGAAGAAGAAGAAAAACAAGTATCAAAACATAATAGATATTACCTTAGAGGAGACCAGATCATGGCGCCGTCTACCAGGGGTTTCCTTCTGTAACATTGATGAAAGGACTGGTACTCCTATTCCTACCACTACTACTACTACTACTCCACCACCTTACCCCACTCCATTCACAACTATTCCTCCCACATCATTCCCGACCATTCCCCCCACATCATTCTCGACCATTCCCTCGACCATTCCTCCGACATACACTACACCTGGATTCGTTATGCCTGGATTCGCCTCATCACATTCGCCTGGTTTCAATACCACCCAATTTACTATCCGACAAGGCCTTAACTTACCTGTTCCCCCCGTTGCTCCCAGAAGATATTCATCAGCGGAACTCATGCAAGATTTTATGCAAGATCAGAATTTCTTAGGGTTATTGAATGTAATTGAACATCAGCCTCAACAGCACGAGCAGCACCAACATGAAGAGCCACAAGCATCAGCAGCAGCAACAACAGCATCAGCATCAGCAGGATCAGCAGGATCAGCAACATCAGCATCAGCAGCACCAGCAGGACCACGACGAGGACGACGTCGCTACATTGAAGACTTGCATTATGCGGATGGGCTGCTTAAGATTACACCGACATCTGGATCATAAGTATTAAAAGTAGTTTAATTTTTATTTGTTTTTTAAATGCATAATTTAATTAACACTTCAAATTTGTAGGTTGGAGTCATCCAAGAGAGTGGCAGAATTTATTCGAGGAGCCATCCAGATGTTTTACCCGAAAGATAGGTGTTGGGTCGTCTATAAACATCTTACTACAGACGACAGGGCGGCACTTTTTAAATACTTTTCGGTAAACACAAATTATTAAATATTAAATAATTGTAATTACTTTATAACATGCTATATTTTTAAAAATTTTAATGTCTAATAATTTTTTTGTTTATTGCAGGAGCATTGTACCTGGACGAGAGATGTCCATCTTATTGTAGAGAAGCTCTTTCACAAGTTAGCTTTCAAACGTTTATCAGATTTGTTATATGATGAACGGGAGGAATGGAAAAAACATAAGGGCAACTACCGTACACATTGGATCGGGGAAATAGCGTGGGATCACTTGACCAAGTATTGGCTAGAAGATCCAAAATTTAAGAACCGTTCAAGAGCTAACAAGCAAAATAGAGCATCTCTTGTAGGAGGATATGAACACGCACAAGGATGTGTCAGTGTCCCTACCCATGCTAGACATCTGGTAAAAAAATATTTCACTATTTCTATTTCTATACATGTATATATTAAATAAACTCAAATGTTCTAATTGCTTATACAACTTTTCGTGTACAATTAGGCAAAATCCTTGGAGAGGGATCCTTATCCAAATGAGCTCCATAGAGAGACTCATTTCAGCTAGCGTACTGGTCAGTATGTCGATGCTCGGGCACGCAATACCCAGGTAAATTTGCAAATATTCGTAATTTATTTTAATTAGAAAAAGAAAGTGAATTATTAAAGAATTATGTTATTAACTAATATGAAATATGTTAATTTCATTTATTATTATTATTATATAATTTTTATTTGACTTTATTCGTAAACAATTATTATTATCTAATTTTCTTTACTTTTCTTTATAGGCAACTTATGACGAGTACGTAGCACGGTTTTTGGAGCAGAATCCCGAGATTCAATCGCATGAAGAAATTCCCGACTCCATAAAAATTGAATTATGGACAAAGGCTGCAGGAGGACAACTAAGACCGGATAGAGTATACGGTCTTGGAGCGTTAGCCGGCAACGTGGTGCATGGAAATTTGTTCCGTGCTCCTGTTCTACCAGAGTCCAGCTCAGCTCGTTCTGCAGAGTTGTCTCCTGAGATTCAAGCAATGATAACTCGAATGAACGAGGAGTTGCAAAGTCAAAAGTTGGAGTTGCGAAATCAAAATAAGCTGTTGGAATCTCAAAAGCAGGAGTTGAAGCAGGAGTTGGCAAGGAAAAATGAGACAGAGAAGAAGCTATTGAAACAAATGAATGTCTTTCGAAAATTCCAAAAGATGATGACAAAGAAGTTCATGGGTGGGAAAAAGAGTAGAAAGACATCTGATTCATCGTCGCCTGCATCGTCGAATCAATTTTCACCGACACCTCATCAAATACATGACGACGACGATGATGATAATGACGAGGACGCCGAGGCAGAGGAGGAAGAGGAGGAGGATGATAGCGAGTAATTTATGTTTTTGTCAGGTACATTTGTGAATATTGTCGTTGATAGCGAGTAATTTATGAATATTAATTGTCGTTGTGTACTCAAATCATTATTTTTATTTTATTAAATTTAACCAAATTTTTTTTTAGACAAGACCTCATCAAATACATGACGACGACGATGATGATAATGACGAGGACGACGAGGAGGAGGAGGAGGATGATAGCGAGTAATTTATGTTTTTGTCAGGTAAATTTATGAATATTGTCGTTGATAGCGAGTAATTTATGAATATTAATTGTCGTTGTGTACTCAAATCATTATTTTTATTTTATTAAATTTAACCAAATTTTTTTTTTTAGACAAGACCTCATCAAATACATGACGACGACGATGATGATAATGACGAGGACGACGAGGAGGAGGAGGAGGATGATAGCGAGTAATTTATGTTTTTGTCAGGTAAATTTATGAATATTGTCGTTGATAGCGAGTAATTTATGAATATTAATTGTCGTTGTGTACTCAAATCATTATTTTTTATTTTATTAAAATTTAACCAAATTTTTTTTTATAATGACGAGGACGACGATGAGGAGGAGGAGGATGATAGCGAGTACTTTATGTTTTTATCAGGTAAATTTATGAATATTGTCGTTGATAGCGAGTAATTTATGAATATTAATTGTCGTTGTGTACTCAAATTATTATTTTTTATTTTATTAAAATTTAACCAATTTTTTTTTACAATGACGAGGACGAGGAGGAGGAGGAGGATGATAGCGAGTATTTTATGTTTTTGTCAGGTAAATTTATGAATATTGTCGTTGATAGCGAGTAATTTATGAATATTAATTGTCGTTGTGTACTCAAATCATTATTTTTTATTTTATTAAAATTTAACCAATTTTTTTTTTATAATGACGAGGACGACGATGAGGAGGACGAGGATGATAGCGAGTACTTTATGTTTTTATCAGGTAAATTTATGAATATTGTCGTTGATAGAGAGTAATTTATGAATATTAATTGTCGTTGTGTACTCAAATCATTATTTTCTATTTTATTAAATTTAACCAATTTTTTTTTTATAATGACGAGGACGACGAGGAGGAGGACGAGGATGATAGCGAGTACTTTATGTTTTTCTTAGGTAAATTTATGAATATTGTCGTTGATAGCGAGTAATTTATGAATATTAATTGTCGTTGTATACTCAAATCATTATTTTTTATTTTATTAAATTTAACCAAATTTTTTTTTTATACAACACCTCATCAAATACATGACGACGACGATGATGATAATGACGAGGACGACGATGAGGAGGAGGAGGATGATAACGAGTACTTTATGTTTTAGTCAGGTAAATTTATGAATATTGTCGTTGATAGCGAGTAATTTATGAATATTAATTGTCGTTGTGTACTCAAATCATTATTTTTTATTTTATTAAATTTAACCAAATATTTTTTTTTATACAAGACCAAGTAAAATATTTATAATGTATTTTTTCAAAAATAATCGATTTTTTAAAATAACTGTTTTTTTTTTTTAAAAAATGGAATCTTTTCCTAGGAATTTCCTAGGAAAAATTCCTAGGAAAGATTAAGGGGGAAATGAAAATTGCAGAGAGGGAAACGAAAATTTAAAAATTTTAGGGTAAGCTTTCCTAGGAATTTTTTCCTAGGAAATTCCTCTGGAAAACGTGACAGAATTTTTTTCTCTATAAATAACACACTCTACACTACACATTTCATCATTCATTCATTCATCTCTACTCAAACAAATATTCATCTATCTCTATATTTTATTCTTCATCTTCTTCAACAATTTTTA
The DNA here is from genome assembly GCA_018208015.1 of Medicago ruthenica. NCBI lineage: Eukaryota > Viridiplantae > Streptophyta > Magnoliopsida > Fabales > Fabaceae > Medicago > Medicago ruthenica. Next base: position 6,065,980 of record CM031375.1, on the reverse strand, counting down.
AACACATAATTTTTTATCTTCTTCAACAATAAACTTTATCATTCTTCCTATTCTCATCTTCTCTTCTTCTTCCTATTTTCATCATCATCATCTTCTTCTTCTTCTTCTTGTTTTTTTTCAACAACTCATCCACAACAATTTTCTATCTTCATTTACACTAATTTCTTCAACAATAATCTTTTATAATTTTTTTAACATTAATTTTCTTCTTCCTAATTTCTTCTTCTTCTTCCTTTTTCAACAACTCTACCACAACAATTTTTCATCTTCATTAACACAAATTTTTCATCTTCTTCAACCATAAAATCTATTTATTTCTTTCAAAAATATTTTCATCAAAATAATTCATTCCTACATTTTTTTTATTCAAAACACTTTTACTTCATATATTTCTTTTTTAAAAATCATTTTTTAATATATATTTTTTCGAATTTTTTTTCAAAATTTGAATTTCGCGCAATTTTTTTAAAAAAAATTCAAATTCTTTTGGCGCAATTTTTCAAAATTCAAATTTTTGGCGCAATTTTTGAAATTTTGGCGCAATTTTTGAAATTATTTTGAAATTTAAAAATTATTTTTTTTAAAAAATTAATTATTTTCCTCGGAAATTCCTCGGAAAAAATTTTAAAAAATTTTCAAATTTTTTTGGCGCAAAATTTTAAAATTTTGGCGCAATTTTGAAATTCGAAAAATTTAATTTTTTTTTTAAAAATTAATTATTTTCCTCGGAAATTCCTCAGAAAAAATTTTAAAAAATGTTCAAATTTTTTTGGAGCAAATTTTTTTAAATTTTGGCGCATTTTTAAAATCCCAAAATTTATTATTTTTTTTTAATAATTAATTATTTTCCTCGGAAATTCCTCGGAAACTAACCATTAAAATATAATAAATTTTCCTCGGAAATTCGTCGGAAACTAACCATTAAAATATTAATAAATTTTCGTCGGAAATTCGTCGGAAAACATATGTCAGACGTAGCAGTTTTGCAGGAAAGCTTTCCTAGGAAATTTTTCTCGGAAATTCCTAGGAAAGCTTCTGACTAAAAATTCCTAGGAAATTCCTCGGAAAATCCTAGGAATAGATCGAAAATTTCCTAGGAATTTTTTCATCGGTAATTTCCTCGGAAAACACTGTTTCCGAGGAAATTAGGCTGTTTTCCTAGGAAAATTTGTTATTTCCTGTAGTGTTAGGTACATTACAATATATACTGTTTTTATTGTTCTCAAATTAAAAGTTGACATGTGTACCATTGAATAACACACTTTAACGCCGATTCAATTTCACAATAATATATCCCATATGTTTTTCTTTGATCTCATCAAGCATCGTTTGCGGAACGACACCACCTTGTCGCCATGTTTCAATTCTCAGTTGCTCTCTGCCGGAGGCACCGGTTGCTGGTTAACACCAACAACCGTTGTATTTTGTATTCTTGCATGAGTTCAAACTGGTCTACGTGAGCAATCGACGATTACCGTGAGATTTGGAATTGATCAACTTCTATGAATTCCAGAAGAAAGAGACAAAAGGCCATTGTTCTTACAGCTTTCAGGAAACGTGTTTTGGGTCCACTTTGATATTTTTGGCAACACAGTTCA